>QANU01000640.1:84177-130727 GCA_003254905.1 Nissolia schottii
GAGGTGAGGAACTAGAGTTACCCACTTCCTCAAGAGCTTGTTGATGATGGAAAAGAATGAACTTGAAGCTTGGTTGCTTGAGTTTTTGCTAAGAAGTGATGGAAGCTTAGGTTATGGAATTTAGGGTTATGGAAACCTTGGTTTCTTTTCCTCCAAGTGAAGAGAACTCCTAGCCTTGATGCTAGCTTGCCTTCTTGATGGATTTAAGAGTGATTAATGATGATGAAAAGCAAAGAATAGTAGTTAAACTTTGATGGTTATGGAGCTTAGGGTCTTGGAACTTAGGAAGAAGAAAGGAAATAAATTTTGTGGTTTATGTGTGTGTGTCCAGGCTTGAGGAGGCTGGCCGTGGTCTTTAGAGGCCTTTGGCCATTCATATTTTCCTATTTTATCCTCAGTGTGTTTTCGGTCATGTTCGCTCATTAACTATTTATGTACGGAAGTCCTAAAAATATTTCGGACATACCGTTGTGACCTATTAATTTTCCTTATTAATATTTAAATCTTAGTTAAAATATTCTTAAATTTATTTTCATATTAATGTATTTTACAGACTCCTATTGAGTCATAATTAAATTCTAATAATGCCTAATATCGACCCGAACGTCATCGGACGCCACGAGATCGCAGAATTATTATTTTTAACTAATATTACAGAGATAAAGTTAATATTTGAATTTTATTTTATTTTTATCTCACATTTTCCTTATTATTATATTTTTAATTCTTTCCTATGTAACATTTTAAATGAAGGGAAAAAGTCGGGTTGTTACATGCGTAACCCCTGCTAGTTAACATGTAAAATAGTTAAATATTTTTAAATTGATTATCTTAGGCTTTGTTACTTTTGTGGGGGAAAAGGATTTTTTATTATTTGAAGAGGGAAAAGGAAATCATAGGGTAGTTAAAACTGATTTAAGTTGAACAAGGAAATAAAGTAGGTTGATGTTTTGTTGTTGAACATATTGACATCATAAGAAAATCAAGAAATAAAACACTAATGCGATGAACAAGTGTACAAGCAATTTAAGATTGACAAAAATTTTAATATAGATAATACTCATCTAGTATAATTTTGCTAAAATATTCTCACAATTCTTAACTATTGATGTAACCACATAAAGTTAGATACGTTTGAAGATAGATGTCAAGATATATGGAAATATTAGAAAGAATATGTCTTGAACAAATATATATATATAGTCATTGTATTGCTGTAATTTTAATATTACTAATAATAATAATATTTAGTTAAGCATATATAAAATATAATTAAAAAATGTAAAATGAAATCATTTTTTTAGAGTATGCAAAATGAAATCTTTAAAGAAATTAAAAGTATGATTGTCATATAATCATTTAATAAGTACAATATATGAAAGAAAAAAAATGTATAAACTCATCTAGAATAATAGATAATTATTAAAACAACATAAATAGAAATATCATAAATATAAGACAACACAGGAAAAGAACTAATAAAGTGAAAATGCTTCATACAGGAAAAAAAAAGCTGTACCGATATGAAAGGTCCTTGAAATTGAACTCGAAAGCTTCTCTGCAGGTCTTTAAAGTCAAGACGGGTGTACCTGCAAGGACTCTGACACTCAAGTAAGTAGATGTTGGATAAAAGTGTAAGATTAAGAGAGATGGGTTCTAGTCCATACCTAGCTAGCTGGGTCTCTTTTATAACTGGGATGAGGTTTATGGGGACCAAGATGCTAGCCAGTTATAGGGCCTTGATTCTGAATTTTCCTCTAAGTTGAGGGGTCAGTGCTGTATTTAACACCCCTAACTAATTGCATAAGCTTAAGCTGTACGCAATGCTCACTAGGTTGTTAAGTGATTGGTGGGAATACTTATAGTCCTTTATTAACTTCAGAAATACTTGGTTAGGGAAAATATAGACCATTTTTGAACTTTTCATTTGCGTAGTTTATTTAACAAGATATGAGCCGCGCTTGAACAAGATACGTATAATACGAACGATAGAGCCTTGGGCTTACGATTATAGTTCAAGTATAGTATAAGCAGCATAGTATAAGCAGTTAGAGAAACAAACACATGGTCCATCATATATTTACAACCATTCACATAAGTAATGCATTAAGTTACATATACACGACATATTCATTACAATACGATGTTCCTCCACAAAATAAAGGCTATCTAATGCACAGTTCTATCAGCTTGACCCCCTCCGCTGCCAGCTCCTCGCGACTGTCCTCTACTGCTCCTCTGGTTGCTCAGCGTAGTCCTCGTCTGCCCCTGGAGTCATAAACGAGTGGGGGTGAGAACACTGGGTCCTCAGTGGTTTACCTTAGCGTAGGGATTATCTCATTATCTCGGTTATGATCCAGGCCACTCAGGAGATCTCTATGTGTTCATGCATACTGGGTTCCTACTGATTATTATTATTCGTCCTAGTCTTGAGTAGATTTACCTAAATTACTAGGTGACGAGGGATTTCTAGTCTTGTTTTTATCTATAGCATCGTGCTTATTAACTTTGCTTGCTTGGTCCACGACATTTACATAGGTCGTCTCGAGCGTTCGCTTGACGGTACTTACATACTATATAGACTTACATATAGTCATACATCACATAACTCATGCATGTTGGGTTCCCTTACGCTTCCGGTCGAACTAGGGGACCAGGGTCGTGTCCTTCTTGTTACCTCTTGTCCTCCACCTTTGTAGACGTGGCCATCCGGCTACAACCTGCTTCTAACTCCCATATTGACGACGACCAGACAACGCTATATATCTGAGTGGTTGCGAACCACCAATGGAAAACTAGGGTCCATTTACTGACTATCAATAGGGATAACCATCCACCTAGTGGGATAGCGAGGGGCTAGTCCTTTCGACGTGACCAGGTGTAGACACATACATCATCATTATCATCATTTCTTAGGTGTGACGTCACCCTCATATACATTCATCTTTCTTTTCTTTCTTTCTTTCTTTTTGTTAACATCATTGACCAATCCATCTTGCTGGACTGGCGAGAGACTTGTCCGTAGACATGCCAAGAGAGGGGAATTACCCTAATCATATAGCTATGTACTTTCTATAAGGTACACCAAACCATCTGGGGTCGGAACCTTCCTATGGTATCTCTTTTTCCCTATGTTCAATTATGCACTTTCCTTATTTTATGTGATTATCTGTCTAGTTATCTAAGGTTGTCCTAACATTCTAATAACAACCCGTTTCCTCATGATGCATCTTAATAAAATATAGCACATCGAGTAAAACCACAATCATGGCCTGAACTACGGTGTACCAGTGCTTTTCTGAAAATGCCCGCTTACTGTCGAAATTTAGTTATCCCAAAGCGGAATGAGTCCAAGTTACTCCAAGGTTTTGGATAGCCCTAAGCTCATTTTTCATACTTATAAACCCAGATTTTGAGCCCAAAATCACAAAATTACTGTTTTTCTCTTTTTCCCAAAAGTGTTGTTTTTTACCCGTAAAACTTGATTTTCTTTGGAATTTTAGTTCTCAAAAACCCGAAGGGCTCAAGGCTTGACCTAAAGATTTTTGATATTTCTAAACCTATTTTTCATGAAAATCAACCTAGTTTTTCAGTCCATTTTCCAGAAATTCCCGTTTTGCCCTTGTGCGCCCGAAAATGTCATTTTTTCGAGAAATTCGTTGGGGCCTCCAAAAATTGCCAAACTTAACATCTCCACTCAATTTTTCGTATAGATTCCAAAAATAATATTAGTTTTGCATGATTAAAATCCTAGCATGTAGTTCCTATCCAAAACGTGTTATATTCCTATTCCTGACTTAGGTATAGCTAAATCCTAACAAAGTCACAGATAACACCAGCAGCTTGCAGACAAACAATCAACAACATATATACAGTCATAATCACCTATGAAACATCCTAACAAGACTCATAGACCGTGGGTGGTCGGATTACCCCCAATCATCCATACATCGTTAGCCTAGCATATATGGCATAATACGCAACAGTTCACATAATCACACATAATAACATAGAAGTCACCAAGGAGGCGAGCAAGCTAGGTTTACCCACTTCCTTATAGTCTTGGAGATGGTTGGGAAGGTGAGGTAAGGTTTCCCTGGATATGTCGCTTTCCTGACTAGTTTCCGATTTTCTGGCAGTGTAACGACATAGTTTCTGAACGAAACGGATTTTGAGCAGAGACTTAGAGATGAGAAAGTGAGGAAATGAAGAGCTAGGGTGGGCTATTTATAGCCTAAGGGCTGAATGGTCTTGGCCATTCTTGGCCACATAAATTAATTTAGAAAAGTAAAATAGAAAAATAAAATAAAATAAAAGGATAAACATGCCAAGTAGGAAACATGTCATCTTTGACTTTTGACCAAAAATTCTTGGTCCTAAGGAGGAGAGAGAAAACGTGAGAGAACTGATTGCCTTGGTCCATGGGTCCCACTTTTCAGCCCGATTTGATCGTGTTTTGTCGTACGCTGTCCGGGTGCTTCACGTACGGCTGTCTGAAAAATATTCTGATGCCACTGTCGTGATCTCTTAATTGTTCTGAGGGAAATCTTACGTTCATCCAAGGTATTTGTGAATTTATTTTCATACAAGTGTTCATTACCAGTACCTTTTATGTATGATTAATTTCCGATGGCGAAAGGCGATAAATCCGCTGTTTGCGAATTTTCGCGAAATTGCGGACTATCGCCTTATTTGGTGTTTTTAGAGAATACCATTAGGATTTGCAACCCCCAATCCCATTATATCACTTATATATTTATTTATTATGCGAAATCTTTGTAAGGGGAGAAATCGGGATGTTACACTATAGGTGGAGGAATTTTCTCCCAGACAGGGGATCTCTCGCTCTTAAGGAAACTAGCTTGGCTTCATGGAATTTCTTCTTTACCTCAAAGTTATCCACAAGCCCTCTCACCTCGTTCTCTAGAACGTGGGAGAGGACTTGCATCAACTTTAACCCTGAGATAGGCCTTTGATTCATGACATGGGAAAGATCTCTCGTAGCTATGGCCTTAGGACCCCCAAGCAACCTTGAGAGCAGGTCATATCACCCTCATTGGCATTAGCATAGATGGCTGGGATCAAGGTCGGTGGATATCGCTTCTTCTTCTTCTTCTACAAAGGAACAAGGTCTTCCTCTTCAACTTCATTGGCAGCAATTCTACTGGGGTGACCTGTAAAAACGAGAAAAAAATGAGTCATTGCAGCCCTCCCAGGGTGCTATAGGGGCATGACAAAGTGGGTGTTGTAGTGTCCCTAATGCACTGTAGCAGTGCAAGGGAGAAGTCCCACATTGAATAGTCTGTCTAAATGGGGAGTCTTGAGCTTCCTCTATAAATATAAGTCTCCCTTAAGTGTTTCTACTTTCTAATTCACCCAGAAAGCGCTGAAGATTGTGCTTTGAGCACAAACTTTCTCTCAAGTTCTAGTTTTATTTTTGTGCATGGGGAAGCAGTGCCTCCATATAAGGTGTCAACATCATGTCGTTAGAGTCTTCTGAGTCAGCCAACAGTGTCATTCGAGTTCCTATCAAGCTCGTGAGGGACAATAGTCAATCTTCAGCAACTCTAGGTAACTGGGGTGTTGCTTATGGTTTATTTTAGTCATTAGTGTATGTTCATACTTTATAAGCATGATTTAGTTTTAGTATTTTCCACATTTTTATAAAAATAAGGATTTGTTTTATGAAAAAGCCATTTTTTTAGAATATAATTAGGAAATCATTTATGAAATTATTTTATTAAAATATTTTATAGAAACATGTTTATTTTATTTACAAAATTTATATTTATCTTTATAATTGTTTATGAAATTGTTTACGAAAATATTATAAAAATCATAAACCATTTTACAAAAGTCATGGGACCATTGTTTTAATTGCATAAAGATCAACGTGTTGCATGTATATGTTCATGGATTTCAAATGTTAATTATTTCAGTTATTTCAATTATCAGTTATTTAAGTTATATTTTATCATGATCATGTTATTATATTTAAAATTGTTTTCAGGGGAGTAAGATCTAGGATAGAATTGTAAGTCAGCGACAATCTACGTTGAGTTTAGTATGCCTTGTACAATCATAACTTAGAATAAGATTCAGACACATAGAATGATAAGGGCAAGACCGTGAAGCCCGGATACAGGCAGCCCTTAGGGCTCGATGTCATGTATCATGTAGAATAGGGTGAGACTGTAAAGTCTAGACATTGTCACAAATAGCTAAATCGTAATGCCCGGAATCAGTTTATCTAGATACTTACCGTATGATTATTAGTTTTAAAATTTTTACGTAAGCTTTATTATTATTATTACTATTATTATTATTATTATTATTATATTATTATTATTATTATTATTATTATATTATTATTATTATTATTATATGTTTGTATGTATCGTATTATTATTAGGTATTACATATGTATGTCCATGTTTCGAAATGTCCTGTGGGTGTCGTGGGTGATCACTTGCTCATTGAGGCTCTCCCTAAGGTTTTCACCCCTTAACATCCCCCTCTAGTTGCAGGTTGGGATCAAGAAGCAGCAGTGCATAGGGTTCATGGTCAGTTGTAGCAACGTTAGGATTCGTGAGTCAGCAGTCACCTTGAGGTGAAGCTATCTATAGGATATGTTAGATTTTATTTTAAATTTGTAATCGAGTCAATGTCCAGAGTACTCCAATTGTATATTGACAGGATCTTCACACCAATTGCATATTTTACATGTGTACTTGTATTTATTGAAAAGAGTTTATGTTTATTCAAAAAAAGAAAATTTTCATTTGTTTTTAATTGAAGTTAAAATGCATCTATTTATGCAAAGTGTTCCTAAGTAGCTTTATTAAGGAAACTAGTCCCTTGTGTGCTGATAATGATTTTTGGGTCACTACAGTTTCCACCCCCAGTAGTAGGAGCGCCCTCCTCTAGCCTTGACCTTTTGGCTAGAGGAAAGGGAGTGAGATCTAGCAGATCAGTAGCACCCTTTACTTAGTAACGTCGGCAAAGTAGAAACTTGTGTCGCAATGATCGAAACCCTTCGAGGAATGGTGATGGCAAAAGTGACCTCTTAGGGGACAATGTTTCCCTTCACAGCAACAACAGTAGCAACAGCTTTGGCTGCAACCTCATCGCTCTTCTTCGCCTTCTTCAAAGTGTTTTCCACCAAATGAACTCAGCATACTCCTCGGTGTTGATCCGAGCTGACATCTTCGCTGCAAGAAAGAAGGAAGCAGAATTAGCATTAGTCAACATCATAAAGTGTATAACAAAATAACAATCATTCACCCATTTACTCGGTGACACTCTTTGTCTCCAGTTCATAGCGAATAAGCTTGGTATTGTGAAAAGGTTTCTCCATTCAATCCCTGCAGAGAAACCTTCTCAACCGACGGTCATCCTTGCTAAGTTGGCGGGATCACAATCCGTGATCTTGGTCAGATCACACTGCTAGTAAAGAAGATAAAGTTCGTCCCCTTGCTTGTTTCCCTCTTCTAGGTTTAAGAAAAAGGGGTAAAACTCCATCCTCTCAACAGTAGTCCTAGGGAGAACTTTGAAGAACTGCTCCTTAAAAGACTTGTAGGAGCACATGAATGCCTCAAATAGCCTACCATGAGATCGGCTACTGAGAGAGACCTAAACCCCTTTGTTCACTCCCTTTGGGTGAAAAAAAAGAAGAAAACCTCAACTCAGGGCTCAACTATGAGGTGCTTCATAAGCACCTTAAAGGAACAGATGAAGGCCCATCCATTTAGATAAATCTGAGATAGGGCAGCATTCATTCAATGCATCACCGCCATCTCAAAAGAAGTAAAGGGAAGAAGGATTCCTAGATCATAGAAAAAGACATCATATACAAAGAAAGAGTTTGGAATTGTAACATCCCGATTTTTCCCCGTACAAAGATTTCGCGTAATTAACAATTTCGTGTAATTAAAAGTGTCCTCACAATGATTATTTAGACTGGAAAATAATTATAAAAGTATTTTAAATCCAACATCCCAGTCCAAATAATGGTTTTGTAAGCTCACGAAAATTTCGCGAGTGTTGGGTTAATTTTCGGTTAGCACTGGAAAGCCTGTCAGATCCCAAAGGTATCCATAAAACATACTCTTACGGGGAAATGTTCACCAATATCTTAACCTGACATACTCGTATGACCAAGAAAATTAGTAGATCACGAATATGTGTTCGGAATATTTTTAGGATATCTGTACACGAGCAAACAACGACCAAACGCGATCAAATGTGATCAAAATGGGAACAGGCTGAGGAAATGGCAATTGACCACGTGGTCAATGGACTGCAGGGGAGATGAATGCATTTAATGCATTAAATGTACAATTATCCTTTTCTTTATTTTCTTTTTCTTTCTTTTAGGGCCAAAATTTTGGCTATAAAAAGCCAGGCCCCTGAGGCTTCACTGTCTCCAAATTTTCTCTGTTTTCATAAGTTTTCGGTTCTGGTTATGCACATCGTGGTAACGTTGCCGGACTCCGAAAAAATAGGAGAAACATACCAATGTGAAGAAGATATTTTTCTCATCATTTCCACCGGTTCAGAAAAAGCTAAGGAGGTGGGTAATCCTAGACCCACTGTCTATGTGGATTTCTGTGTTATTTTATATGTGTTTATTTGTGAAACTGATTTAGAAAGTATTGTGTGAAAAATAGAGAGATTAAGTTGTGAAAATGATTTTGAGTAGTTTTGATGTAGAAAAATATAATTGTACTGGTTGGAACTGTGTTGGAAAAGCCTTAGGTTTACGAAAAGAATTTTGACGCTGAAATTGTTCACCCAGTGGCACGCTGAGCGGTGCGCTGAGCGGGACCTGAAGCACTGGGGTTTTGATATTTAAAAAGGGAACGTTTTCAAGTTGTTCAAATGGCAAAGCCTTGCCACTCAAATAACCCTTGAAGAACCTAAGACCTCAAGCTTTCCTGCGTGTTCCAACTATTATGGAAAATTAGAAGGTTGTATATGCAAATAACTGTGAATCTATTGTGTTAAGCATGCATCATGAGGACTTAGAACACTAGAAGGTATCACCTAATGACTAATGAGATCATAATGGAACGTAGGAAACAAGGGTATGGTGTAAAGAAAAGATAAATGTGATTATGGTTGTTGGTATGAAAAGAATGGTGACAGAAAAAGTAAATGGTTGAACGGTCCGCTTCCGGCTTAGCCACAGGGCGGCCCCTCACCACCTGGATTGGGGGTGGAGTTTGTAAGATTATTTCATAATCTCATAAAGATATGGTCCATGTATCTTATAGTGATACTAACTCTAATTAAATGGAATCAAGATGATGGCAATTGATTCTATAAGATATGATAGAGTTAGTGGGGGGTATTTTAGTAAAACCGACCCTCCCCTCTCCCTTATAATAAGATGGCATTACTCAAAGAAATAAAAACAAGTGTTTTAAGGATTCCAAAGAATTCAGAAAACATTAGGGTTTGAGGTCTGCCGCTCTTCTCACCATCAGAAGGGGTTGTAAGGATTGAAGGAAGAGAGGGGAAAAGAATTTGTCAATTCCATCCAATCACGAAAATGGATCCGGCTATGTGTCTCGTTCTTAACCTTATTTACAATGTGATAATCATAAATTTCAAGATCGTTGTTTCCATAAACTGTTTAATTGGAAAATAACAACTTACAGAGTTTTGTTGCCTCGAGGGACAGACAAAAAAGGAAGGCCGTGCATCGCCATGGGAACAATGGTCCTGAGATGTACGAGGAGGTGTGACACGAGTTGAGTCTCTAAATGATATGATACCATGCCAGTGGGCGTGATGACTGGTCCATGTATTGATACCGTGCCTCATCGGCATGATGAACAGTCCTTGCATAGATACCATGCTAGTAGTGCATGATGATCTATCCCATGCCTGGCAAGCATGGTGGAACGATCCCGTGCAACATATGCATGATGAACAGTAGAGTCTGTCTGCATGCATGTCTGTGGTTACGTTACGTAAATGTTCAACGGTCAGGAATAGAAAGCATAAGAACTTAGAAGTAAGTAAAAGAAAGATTAGATTCCCCTATCACCTAGTAAAGTATATAAAGCCATTCGGGACCTAGACAAAGATAATAATCAGTAGGAAATTAGTATGCAAAAAAAAAAACCTAGAGATCTCTTGAGTGGCCTGGAAGATAATGAAGTAATGAAACGATAGATCACGCTAGGAACTCCCACTGAGGACGAAGAGTTCTCACCCTTACTCCTTGTGGCTCCAGGTGTACAAAGCGAACGGATCGACGAGAGGGACACGTGGTAGACGACGGGTGGCTGCAACAGGGTGATTCTAGGACTGGAGCAAAGAGATTATTCTCGCACTTGGGCGATAGATATTTTGTGTGATAATCTACGACTTTGGATAACTTTTTGTGTAAATACTTATTATTAATCAATGTGTAACTATATGTTGGACCTTGGTTGTACTTATATTTATACTCATATTCTTCTTGGCTTATTACTACCTTAATTGCCAGATACATTAGCGTTTGTATAAATATGCTTTCTTGGTCACGTATGGCTCCTAGTTTAAAACTGATACAGTAAAAGAACGATTTTCAAAAGGGTCCATATTTTCGCGTAATCATTATTTTCCAAGTGAAAAGTAGGGGTTAAAAGTAACCCAACTAATGAAGATAACAATCCTATGATCAGTGTTATGACGATCGTGTAGACTGAGAGTAGGGGCGTTACAGGAAGTTTCTTATTATGGACAAGGTTATAAACTATATCCCTAAAAGAGTAGGGGTTAGCTACTATAGACCTTTCTTCCGCTGCAGTAAGGGGATGAATTTGGCAAAAAACCTGAAGTAGCTTAGGGTCTATATATATAGAATCATGATCCCTAATGGACCCATCCACCCAAGAGTTGTAAGTCTAGATAGCAACCTAAGAGGGGGTGAATTAGGTTTCTCTTGTTTTTGAGTAATTTTTATTCTTTGAAATGGATAACTGATATGAAACCCTAATTCCCAAATTGTGATCAAGACCCAGCAATAAACCGAATAGATGTTAATGTTAAAGCAACGGAAATGTAAATTGCTGAATGTAAAGAGTGTAGGGATAAGAAAGATCACACCAGAGATTTATCCTGGTTCACCTTCAACCACTGAAGGCTACGTCCAGTCCCCTGTTCTGATTCAGGGATTTTTCCACTATGTAAACTTGGGTTGTGTACAGCCTTACAACCGAGGCACTTACACCGACAACTTCAAGAGAACACAATCTTTCCCTTGGTTGCACAATGCCCTCACCGAACACTACGGTGATAATCAAAAATTCCTCACCGAACACTACGGTCAATACAAAACCACACCGAACACTACGGTGCCACAATTGATTCACAATTGTTGAAGAAGTAATACAATGGCTTTGCCAATCCTAAATTCAGGGTTGGAAGTTTTCTTGAATAGAAAGCACAAATGATATAACAGTTAAGGCTCAAGGACTTTCTGTGTTTTGGATTGACAATAAACTTAAAAATTGATCAGAACTTGTAAATGATGATGAAAGAATGGAGTTCTCAAGTTCTGTGGTGGTCTGCACGAGTTCCATCCTTATATAGGCATAGGTGCCTGGTCATGAACCATTGCATGGCTTACAGATGCCAAACAACACAGTGTTTCATGAAAAAACACACCAGTTCGTGCATATAATCGATTAACCAAGTTTGGTAATCGATTACACTCATAACCATTACCAATTTTCAAGTTTTGAAAGGTGGTAATCGATTACCACAAGTGTGTAATCGATTACACATGCAACAATTACCAATTTTGAAAGTTCATAAGGTGGTAATCGATTAACACGAATGGGTAATCGATTACACCTATGAAAAATGTCGTAATTTCAAATTTCTTATGATGGTAATCGATTACTATAAGTGTGTAATCGATTACACACATAGAAAATGACATATTTTCAAATTTGTAATGATGGTAATCGATTACATTAAGTGAGTAATCGATTACTCATGTAAAAATGGTTGCCAAGTGTTGCAAACCCTAGAAAAGTATTGCTAAATGAGTTTAGGGTTTTAGCAAAAGTGTTAGACTTGTTAGAATGAAAACCTTATGAGCCATTAACCATGATATCAATAACAAGTGCTAACTATTAAATTATAAGGTAAAAACACTTGAACCTTCAATATGATGATCGGTTGATCGTTGCAATTCATCGGTTGTGTCTTTGCCTTTTTCTTGCTTTTTGTTGATGCGAGTTGTCTTTATCAAAACCAAGCCATCAATGGTCAGAGAAAGAATCTTCTTCACATTCTCCCCCTTTTTGATGATGACAAAACCATCTTTGAAAGTTGAAGTTCTTTGTCTTAGTGCTCCCCCCGTGTTTTGGACTAATTGGCCTTCCTTGGTTTCTCAACATTTGCTCCCCCTGTTTATATCAAACCAAGCAATACCAAACAAGATTTTTCTCCCCCTTTTTGACATCATCAAAAAGAAGAAAAAGGACCACAAATACAATATTCAAAATAGTGGTATAGGAAATAACAGTGTATATAAAACAAGACGTCTGTTTCTAGATGATATGTTTTCTAAAGATATCATGAAAACCTTATTAAGACTGAAAACTTAACTTCTTTGGTTTTTCTTATCTTTAACCATACAAATATCATCTTCAAATCCAATTATAAAGCCTTTTGTCACATAATTGACTAATACTAAGCAAGCTTTGACCTTGGCCTTCAACATATAACACATTCTCAATAGTAGTTTGAGGAGGCGAACCTATTCTTCCAATGCCAATGATTTTGCCTCTCTAATTGTTATGTGTGTCATATCTTTTCCTTTGTTCCTTGGAATCAAGAAGAACTTAATGTTAAAGCAGCGGAAATGTAAATTGCTGAATGTAAAGAGTGTAGGGATAAGAAAGATCACACCAGAGATTTATCCTGGTTCACCTTCAACCACCGAAGGCTACGTCCAGTCCCCTGTTCTGATTCAGGGATTTTCCACTATGTAAACTTGTGTTGCATACAACCTCACAACCGAGGTACTTACACCGACAACTTCAAGAGAACACAACCGTTCCCCTGGTTACACAATGCCCTCACCGAACACTACAGTGATAATCAGAAATTCCTCACCGAACACTACGGTTGATGAAAGCCAAATTTACATGTTTGTTCAAGGCTTTTGTCGGAAGCCTATTTGCACTTTCCAATTTGACATAGTTCCGTTCTCCGGCAACTTTTGCCAAATTTGTTAAAAGCTTAATTTGAACTCTCAGTCGTTTAAAAATAATATATCATTCTTTACGGCTTTCAGATCCACAAGGGATCCAATTGCAGTATAGTTTGGTATAGTCGTATCCACAGAGAGTTGCAAAAATACCGTTGTTGAGTTTAGTTAATTAAACAATGAAGTGAACGTTTGGTAAATTTGTTGATAGTTAAATAAGTAAATAAATAGCATAAAATAAATAGGCAACAAATCAGAGGTAGATCCGGAAGCTTGTTGGGAATTGAATCATATCATAGTTTCATGCATCCAGTTACTCATTACACAGAATTATCATTTCATTGATTGCCCGCCACCAGTTCTTAACTTGTTCATCGCTTTCACGCATGAAAAGATCACAAGTTTCCTTTGTTAAACTGTCACTTTCGCACACAAGCTTAACAAAGTACGCCAGCGTTATTCCAGATGTTCAAACGGCTAATCCTTTATTCCAGTTACGGCAACAAGAATTAGATGAAATGATTTAGATCCGACTCTAATGATTGTAACTTTCGTTCACAACGTTCAAGTCTAGAATCTAGCTTAGCATAGCAATACTGATCTTAACTTAGTTACAACTTAATTAGTATAACTTTCATTCATACATAAATAAGTCCCAAATCAAGAATCAAAACACTAAACAAAAGCTCGCATTAAGTAAAAAATCATTCAAGCGAATCATAAGAAACTGATAAATTCATATGCAAAAGTACATGGATACAATCATACTACAATATTCTTCAAAATCTCAACAATAAGAGGATTATAAATCCATCTTACAAGAGAATCTCAGAGGCAAGGTTTGGACGCATACCATGACACGTTATCATGCTATCATGACAGCGGCTTCGCCGAACTTCTTCGATCTCCTGGCTCCTTCACCGGCCTCCTCTTTGTTGCTAAACTAAACTAGGCTTTAAAGTGTAAAAGAAATGGTAGAAAAATGAATTCTTGTGGGGGAAAGGGATGTATGGAAGATGTCTTCATGAATGGCACGGCCTCTTCTATTTATAGGCAAAATCTAGTGGCATCGCTGAGCGATTTGGTCTTTATCGCTGAGCAGTCAGGCTATATCGCTGAGCGGCTTATCTTTTCACGCGGTGTAATAAATGCTCCGACAGCTTTTACATGGATACAATCCAGGTTGGCTCCAGCTGGCGCAATAAATGCGGCGGCTGCAAGTGGCTCTGGTGGCAGTATCGCTGAGCGGACAAGGTACAACCGCTGAGCGGTCCTTGTCTTATATGCGCTGAGTGGGCTTCAGTCACCGCTGAGCGGTCTTCACGCCTGATTTCTTCTTTTAAGCTCTTTTTCCTATTGTGCCCTTTTCTCCATTCTTTTGGGATTATTCTTCAATTAATTATGCTTGCATCCATCTTTAGAATATATTATAAACCTACAAAAAATGGGGATTTAAGTTAGATAATTCCTAAAAACATAAGCAAATAAGTGCCATTTTAATGGTTGGAAATTGCGTAAATTGGGCACTTATCAACGGTGAATACAAAACCACACCGAACACTATGGTGCCACAATTGATTCACAATTGTTGAAGAAGTAATACAATGGCTTTGTCAATCCTAAATTCAGGGTTGGAAGTTTTCCTGAATAGAAAGCACAAATGATATAACAGTTAAAGCTCAAGGACTTTCTGTGTTTTGGATTGACAATAAACTTGAAAATTGATTAGAACTTGTAAATGATGATGAAAGAATGGAGTTCTCAAGTTCTATGGTGGTCTGCACGAATTCCATCCTAATATAGGCATAGGTGCCTATTCATGAACTATTGCATGGCTTACAGATGCCAAACAACACATTGTTTCGTGAAAAAATACACCAGTTCGTGCATGTAATCGATTAACCAAGTTTGGTAATCGATTACACTCATAACCGTTACCAATTTTCAACTTTTGAAAGGTGGTAATTGATTACCACAAGTGTGTAATCGATTACACATGCAACAATTACCAATTTTGAAAGTTCATAAGGTGGTAATCGATTAACACGAATGGGTAATCAATTACACCTATGAAAAATGTCATAATTTCGAATTTCTTATGATGGTAATCGATTACTATAAGTGTGTAATCGATTACACACATAGAAAATGACATATTTTCAAATTTGTAATGATGGTAATCGATTACATTAAGTGAGTAATCGATTACTCATGTAAAAATGGTTGCCAAGTGTTGCAAACCCTAGAAAAGTATTGCTAAATGAGTTTAGGGTTTTAGCAAAAGTGTTAGACTTGTTAGAATGAAAACCTTATGAGCCATTAACCATGATATCAATAACAAGTGCTAACTATTAAACTCTAAGGTAAAAACACTTGAACCTGCAATATGATGATCGGTTGATCGTTGCAATTCATCGGTTGTGTCTTTGCCTTTTTCTTGCTTTTTGTTGATGCGAGTTGTCTTCATCAAAACCAAGCCATCAATGGTCAGAGAAAGAATCTTCTTCACAAGAGTAAAGATCAAAACCCTCTCTGGTACCATTAGCGTCAAAGTTGTTGTTGTTTCTCTCAGGGACTATTTCTTCAAACATGGCTACAATGAACTCGCAAAAATGAAATAAACACACTCACAATGGGAAACAGGGAATGGAAAGGGTTCCGAAGATCTAAAAGGAATTTCTTAAGAAAGGGGAAAGTATGAAGAATTTCTCTTGGAGGCCTGACGTAAGGAAGAAGGAAAAATTTTGTTTCTCGCTTTTCCTCTATTTAAAGAGTTTGCCTCCCTCTTCCCACTAAAATCCAATGACTGAAATTGAAATAGAAAGAGTCATACCCAATCTCACCACCAATGCAACGAAAGGCTCAGATTTGATCAGACGGAATCAAGTGGACACGATTTACAGTTGAAAGCTTTTTACACTCTCGTCGTTTTATATATATCCTACTTTACAGCTTTCAAATCCTCAAAGGATTCAATTGCAGTATAGTCGGGTATAGTCGTATCCACAGGGAGTTGAATAAAGCCATTCTTGAGTTTGTTAATTAAACAATAGAGTGAAGGATTGGTAGATCGGTTCTTTAGATAATTAAATAACATAAAAGATAAATAGGCAACAAATTGGAGATAGATCAGGAAGCTTGTTGGGAATTGAATCATATTATAGTTTCATATATCCATTTACTTAATGCATATGAATTATCCTTTCTTTGATTCCTTGTCACCAGTTCTTATCTTGTTCATATCTTTCAAGCATGAAAAAATCATTAGGTTTCCTTTATTATTCTGTCAATTTCTTGCACAAATTAATAAAGTAAACCAACGTTATTTCAGATGTTAAAACGACTAATAACCCTAACTCTATCTCTAGTAATTAGGCTTATCAGATGAATTGATTTAGTTCCAACCTTATGATGCAACTTTCACTCGCAATCATTAAGTTTTAAATCATGCTTTAGGTAGCTAATCTAAAACAAGCATTAAGCGTAAAATCGATTCACGCAAATCAGAGAAATTGATAAATTCATTCAGGCACAAGTGCATGGATACAATCATGCTATAATACTCATCAAAATCCCAACAACAAGAGGATTATAAACCCATCTTACAAGAGGAAATCTCATCCATGACACGTTCTCACGCTGTCATGACAACGACTGTCGTGCTTCCTCGGTCACTCTTGGCTCCTTCTCTAGCCTCCTCTTTGTTGCTAAAAAACACTAATTTTAGACTCTAAGCTATCTTTTTTCTGTCTTCTGTTCTAAATAGAAATGGGAAAAAACTGAATGAATGCTCAAGGCCTCGATTTTGGTATCCTTTTATAGAGTTTTTCAGGTTTAGGCCGCTCAGCGAATTGGTTGGGCACTCAGCGGATTGGTCTGTACAACAGTTAGTAATATCGCGATAACTTGGGCTACAAATCTCAGATTGCGGTGATTCAAATATCCACTTAAAGCTAAAAGATAAATCTACAACTTTGTAGTTGACATGAAATTGAGATTCAATCTACATCTTGGTGAAAAATCTGTGGCAAAGTCAGCATTAATTCCTGTTGTGTAGCTCTTTTGATTCATGCCTCTGATCTATATAAGAAATTGACAAGAATTGCGTTAATTCACAATATTTGTATCCTACTCTCTTAAAACTACTAAATTAATACAAAAGTGGAGAAATTGGATAGTGAATTCATTTTAAACGATGCAGATAAGTGTCATTTTAACCTATGAAAACACCAAAATATGACACAGCATTTACATAGGCTAGATAGCCATTATAACCATTGTCATATCGAAGGTCATATCATGGGGCTTTCCATACACATGTTGAGGTGTTTCACATCCTACATTTTTCCAGCTGGTGCATCCCCTACAAGTAACAACCTTTAAAAGGTCGCTAGCCCGGCCTGGTGCTAGTAAGACTACTCGTAGGAGGTTGGGGAAAAAGAGAGTAGCTCATCTCAGGCCAAGCAAGATTATTCGATAGAGACTAGGGTTGAGGCAAGGAACTCAACCTAAGGCAAGTAGGATTACTCAAGGGGACATGGACCCGAACTAAGCTTGAAATAAATAATTGCTTAAGTTAGGGGCTACAACCAAGCTCATGGGCGAATTACTTCTCACGATCGTCACTGACTATTAAGGCTCAGATATAACTGGAGTAAGTTCAGACATCACCTCATTGATAATGACCAACCTTAGGGACTGTGTACCGAACTCAGCCTAAGAGGCCCAATAACCAAGCCCAATGAGGTGACACGGAAGAAAGGCTCGTAGATAGGCCCATACCATATCGGTTCATGGTAACTCGGTCCAAAGAGACCCTTTCTTCATGACCTGCAGCCTGGCGCGGAATACAAGCTCACAACCACCACCACGAGGACGTGGGTGGTTACCACAGCTTGGAGTGGATCCCATTACCCCCCCAATAAGCACACATCGAGGACCACAACTCATCCCCTTGTACTCACACTATAAATATGGGGCCTCTATCAAGGTAGAGTTAAGTTCTCTGACCAATTACATCCCACTACGTAAGACTTTATTCTAACTTTGCCATCGGAGTCCTTGGCAGGTCTCCCTTGCAGGCACTCTTTGGAACCATTGGAGCTCGGAACCTTGAAGGTATCTCACACAAACAATTGGAACACTCTGCACCCCATTAGGCTAGGTCAAAACAAGTTCCATAAGTCATATCTCGACACATAAATCCCTTACAAATTTTTAAACCAAATCTAAAACTTAATATACTCATAATAATAAATGAAAATAACGTCTTCCTACTTGTATAACTCTAGGGCACTCGAGACATAATTAAAGTAGTAAACAACTCCACTACAAAATGGAGCTCACCACTGATAATTGGATTGAGACTGAAGGATTGGAGTCTTACTTCAGATCAACAACACTATTTGAAAAACAATGAGATGAGAAAGGTGAGTAGTAGTAGTAACAGTAGCAGTAGCAACAATACTTAGTATAATTATTAAACTTGAGTGCTAACTAGTAAACTCGTTTGATTTTGTCAAACTCATTCAAACTCATGAGTTTACTAACGATTTCACGAGTTCACCAACAATCATGTACGGACATAGGGGGATAATAAAGTCCAATATATATTATTTAAGTTCAATATTAAACCAAAATCAACTTAGCGGTTATTGTTCGAGGTTTCATTTCTCTTATCTTTATGGTTATAGGTTTGAATCATTGTTTCCCACTTTTTTGTATTTTATTTTCTATCATCCATTGTTGGAAATTTATATTTCCAATATTTGTGGGCTCATATTCATTAACAATTATATTAGCTATTTATCATATATGGCTTAATTTGGTGATCTAATTATTTGGTTAAAAGCCTGTTAGACTTAAAGAAAAATGAATGTGGGCCCAAATGGGTAAATGCCTGTATTGGCCCATCAGGGGATAATGGAAACCCTGATGACCTTAAATACACAGGAACGGTTATGGTCCCCAATACACCAAATCAGAAAACATTTCACTTCTCCCCATCAGAAGAGAAACCTAAGGAACTCAGGTGATTTGGTTGAGGAAGGCCATGAAACCAACGCTTTCGCCAGTTGTACAAAGGGATTTCTATTGCTTAGCTATGGATATAGGTATTTGTTAAATCCTATATTTATTGTGAAATCGTTTTAATCCTTGATAATCTGATATGATGTAAATGTGAAATTACAACAAGTGGTATCAGAGCTACCCATCATTGTCATGTTATTAGGATTTGTGTTATGGATAATTTGAAATTTTGATATTTGTGCTTTAGTTTCCGTTGCACTATCATATTTCGATAATTTGGCTATTCAATTTTTTCCAATTTTATGAAACCTAAAATTTGGGAATTTAATTTTAATCCCAATTCAGCAATTCAGTAATACCAAGGACACAAGTTTCGTTTACAGATATATATATATATATATATATATATATGCAATTGGATAAATAGAAAACCCTTTCAGAGGCTCACGTCCAAACAGCAAACCTTTGCCCCATTTTTCTAGCTGTCGAAACCCTTACAGAGGCCCATATATATATTCATCCACGGCGGTGACGGTCTCGCGGCCAGCTTGCTTCGTGCAGGTGACGATGTCACGGATGACCGCTTCTCACCGCCGCACCTTGAAGGGCAGCATATGGCTTGGTGGGTAAAGGGAGTTCCTGCTCTCGGCGTTGCTGTTGCTGTAGAAGGCGAGGAAGCCTTCGTACGGTGATGCACTGCGCTGTGCTGGCCACGGTGTGTGCAGGTCCTGGTGGTTCCTGCCGCAGCTACTGGTTTAGTGGTGGTGTGGCGCGTTTTCACATAGCGGAAGCATGGTGCGAAGCCGCCACTTACTGCGTGATTCATGGCAACCATTGCTAAAATTGCAGACACCGTGATTGCCACTGCTGCATCACGTAATTTGCATGATGTGCTTCTACAATTATAGATGGGGTTGTTGTTTATTTTTGGTCAAATTGTAATCACGTAAAGTGCTTTTGATTTTTTATTTGCGTGATTTTTTTTTGGGACCATGTTAGCCCACTATTGGTGCTTTTAATTTGTTGAGGATACAATTTCCTTCCTTTTGGGCAATTGATAAGTGCCCAATTTATGCAAATTTGACCTATTAAAATGGCACTTATTCGCTTATGTTTTAAAGATTATTTAACTTAAATCCCCTTTTTTGTGTAGGTTTATAATATATTTTGAAGAATGGATGCAAGCATAATTAATTGAAGAATCCTATAAGGAATGGAGAAAAGGGCAAAATAGGAAAAAGAACTTAAAGACGAAATCAGGCATGAAGACCGCTTAGCGGTAAACAGCCATCGCTCAGTGCACAAAGGACACAACCACTCAGCGATTGCACCCTAGCCACTCAGCGATTCTGCCACCAGAGCCACTTGCAGCCGCCGCATTTATTGCACCAGTTAGTGCCAGCCTGGCTGCGACGCCGCCCCTGCAAAAGCTGCCGGCGCATTTATTAAGCCGCGTGAAATGATGATGCCGCTTAGCGATAAAGTACACATCGCTCAGCGGACAAGCCTTTATCGCTCAGCAGTGGTGCTAAAACCGCTGAGCGATGCCATCAGATTTTGCCTATAAATAGGAGAGCCGAGCCACTCATTTCCATCATCCCTTCCCCCCATCAAATTTCATTCTTTCACACTTTCTCTTACACTTTTTAGCATAGTTTAGTTTAGCACAAAGAGGAGGCCGGTGAAGGAGCCAGGAGATTGAAGAAGCTTGGCGAACCGCTGTCATGATAGTGTGATAACGTGTCATGGTAAGCGTCTAAACCTTGCCTCTAAGATTCTCTTGTAAGATGGATTTGTAATCCTGTTGTTGTTGGGATTTTGATCATTATTGTAGTATGATTGTATCCATGTAACTATTGCATATGAATTTATCAGTTTCTATTGATTCGCTTGAATGATTTTATGCTTAATGCTAGCTTTTGTTTAGTGTTTTGATTCTTGATTTGGGACTTAGTTGTATGAACGAAAGTTATACTAATTAAGTCATAACCAAGTTAAGATCAATATCACTATGCTTAACTAGATTCTAGACTCGAACGTTGTGAACGAAAGTTACAATCATTAGAGTCGGATCTAAATCATTTCATCTAATCTTGTTGCCATAACTGGAATAAAGATTAGCCGTTTTAGCATCTAGAATAACGCTGGCGTACTTTGTTAAGCTTGTGTGCGAAAGTGACAGTTTAACAAAGGAAACGTGTGATCTTTTCATGCGCGAAAGCGATGAACAAGTTAAGAACTGGTGGCGGGCAATCAATGAAATGATAATTCTATGTAATAAGTAATTGGATGTATGAAACTATGATATGATTCAATTCCCAACAATCTTCTCGATCTACCTCTGATTTGTTGCCTATTTACTTTTATGTTGTTTATTTATTTCATATTTAAATTATCAAACAAATTATCAAATCCTTCACCTTATTGTTTAATTAACTAAACTCAAGAACGGTATTTTTGCAAATCTCTGTGGATTCGACTATACCTGACTATACTGCAATTGGATACCTTGTGGATCTGAAAGCCATAAAGGAGGATATATATTTATTTTGAACGATAAAAGTGCAAATTGGCTTTCATCAAAATTGGCACAGTTGTGGGAAACCAGACTATGTCAAGATTGAAGAAAGTTTAACATTTGGCTTTCAACAACAATTATTGTTATTGTCTTTCTTGATTATGGGCCATTAATGCCATGATACGTGGGCTGCTGTTTCCTTCTTAGTGTTTTTGTTAATTGTTGTAATTGCTTTCATTTGTGATGCTGGTTCCAATTTTATTTTTGGTCAAAACCCGAATTGGGATTTTTCTTTGGAGGAATGAGCTATTTTTTTTTTATCATGGGCAAAGTTGTTTTTGTT
Organism: Nissolia schottii; assembly: GCA_003254905.1. Taxonomy (NCBI): domain Eukaryota; kingdom Viridiplantae; phylum Streptophyta; class Magnoliopsida; order Fabales; family Fabaceae; genus Nissolia; species Nissolia schottii. The sequence goes on from QANU01000640.1 coordinate 106,285, forward strand.
TTAAAGGATGAGTGGGCCTAATTCTATTTTGGAGTTCAAACTTTTTTTATTTTGCATGATGGACTAATTTTTGTTTGCATTATAATTTTTGTTTGAAATCATATTGGGCCAAAACTTTTTTTTGGTGAAATGCAAATAGAATTTATATAGGCCAATATGTTTCTAAAAAAAAAAATTTACAAGAAAGGAAAATTTTTTGAAATGGGCTTATAAAGATGGTCAAGACCATAAAGCATGAATTGCATATATGATTTGGTTTTGATATCTATTCTAATAATTTTTAATTGAGTTAATTGAAATAGCATGTTGCCAAAGTAACCTCCGTTATGTAAATTATCTTAATTGAAATTATATGGATAATTGTATAGATTTATTTATGTGAATTGTGCTCACCCCAAAGGGAGACACAATTTGACCAAATAATGACATACATGTGATGATAAATGTGTGAAAATTATAAAGTATTTTTCATGTGAACAATAGTCGGTCCAAAGAAAGGCTGTTGTTTGACAGAATTTATTGTCAACATTTGATCATTACATTAAGAGTACCACTTACAGTTAATTTCTCTGTCCAAAGACTAGGAATTAATGTTGTACTAGGTATCTTGTGATGGATTCTCATTTATATAAATAATTGCTTATGTCTTATTTTATGGACATGCTTAATTTATGTGAATATTTTTGTTGTTTTGTTCTCGATTCAGTTTCTGTTGCTAGTGCTGTGAATATTTCTGCTCAAGTCATAACATCCCAATATTGAATGGCACGAATTACAAGGTCTGGAAAGAATCTGTCGAGATAATTCTCGGTTGTATGGACTTGGATCTTGCACTTAGGATGGAGCGACTCACTCCTACTCCGGAAAACCCTGAAGAGGTTTAAATTGAGAAGTGGGATCATTCCAATCGTATGTGCTTGATGATTATGAAACGCTCCATTCCAGAAGCATTTCGGGGCTCTATTACTGAGAGTGTGAATGCCAAAGGTTTCCTTGGGGAAATTGAGCAATATTTTGTAAAAAATGAAAAGGCAGAGGCAAGTAACCTTTTGGCCAAACTTGTCTCGATGAAGTTTAAAGGCAAAGGGAATATAAAGGAGTACATTATGGCAATGTTTAATCTCGCGTCAAAACTAAAGTCACTAAAGTTAGAGCTGTCTAACGACTTGCTCATGCACTTTGTTTTGATCTCTCTCCCTGCACACTTTGGGCAATTCAAAGTGAGCTATAATACTCAGAAGGACAAATGATCCTTGAATGAGTTGATATCTCACTGTGTGCAAGAGGAAGAGAGGCTGTAGAGAGATAAGACAGAAAGTGCTCACTTGGATTCTACCTCTCAAAATAAAAAGAAAAGGAAAGCTAAGGATGCTGCAGAAGGTTCTTCTCAACCGAAGAAGAAGTAGAAATGGCAAGATAAGTAATTCACTAACTTTTTCTGCAAGAAAGAAGGACACATGAAGAAAGATTGTCCTAAATACGTCGCTTGGCGTGTGAAGAAGGGTAAGCTTCTTACTTTAGTTTGTTTTGAAGTTAATTTAGCTTCTGTACCTAAGGATACTTGGTGGGTAGATTCTGGTGCTACTACTCACATAAGTATGTCTATGCAGGGTTGCTTGTGGAGCCGATCACCAAGTGATGCTAAAAGATTCATTTTTGTGCGTGATGGCAATAAAGTTGCAGTGGAAGCTATAAGGACCTTTAGATTATAATTAAAAATTGGATTTCATTTGGATTTGTTTGAGACATTTGTTGCACCGTCGTTTAGACGGAATTTAATTTCTGTTTCTAGTTTGGACAAATCTGGTTTGTCTTGTTTATTTGGAAATAATAAGGTAAGTCTCTCTCAAATTCATGCGTTGTGGGTTATGGTTCTTTGATTGATAATCTATATATGCTTGATGTTGCTGGTTCCTATAACGAAATATTGCAGACAAGTTCCAGAGGTACAAAGCGAAAATTGAATGAGAATTCAACCACTTTATGGCACAAACGTTTAGGTCACATCTCTAAACAAAGAATTCAGAGGCTTGTGTCGGATGAAATTCTTGAACCCTTAGATCTTTCTGACTATCAAGTCTGTATTGAATGTAACAAGGGAAAACAAACGAACATAAGGAAATTAGGTGCTGAAAGAGCTAAGGATGTCTTAGAACTAATACATACGGACATTTGTGGTCCATTTCCTACGCCCTCTTAGAATGGACAACAATACTTTGTTACGTTCATAGACGATTACTCTAGATACGGTTAGCTATATTTAATTCATGAGAAGTCTCAATCCCTAGACGTTTTTAAGTCTTTCAAGGCTGAAGTAGAACTTCAACTTGGAAAGAAAATTAAGGCTGTCAAATCTGATCGTGGTGGTTGAAACACCCCTAGCCGATTCCGTACTCTCGAGCCGTACGTAATACTCACTAGGTTGTTTACTTCCTGGTAACTTTGTTGGGGTTTTTGAAAGTACTGGTTTTAGAAAATAAGGACCCATTTTTTTTCTTTTTGCTATCATGTATACGGTTCGTAACATAGGAGCCGTGAGTGCAACAGAATAATATAACAAACGGTACCATTATTGGGTTAGATTCCAGTCAGTGCACACATACATTACATACATAGCGGGTCCTTTACGCACACACATACACACCAGATACTTGTTATATTACATACCCAATACACATGTTCGAACAGCACATTTATTCTATATACTACATCTACGACGAAGTAAGCTAAATGTCCTTTCACAGGTCCTCCTCGGGTTCCACAGCATCAGCATAATAAGATTCGTCCTCAGTTCCTAGAGCCATAAATGAGTAGGGGTGAGAACGGTAGGTTTTCAGTGAGCAACATTTCAATCGTGGCTTGTTATTCCTCGGTTATTCTCCAGGCCGCTCAAAGATTATTCTAGGTGTACATGCAACTAATCTCCTACAGTTTAATTTCTTGGTCCTATACTTTGGGCAGCTTTACCTAAATTGCTAGGTGATAGGGTTACTACTCTTGTTATTACCTGGGCTTCGTGCTCATTAACTGTACGTTACTACTACAGACATACTATTCGTCTTGGGTCGCTCCCTTAACGATATATAATGCATGAACAGATATATACACAATGCATAAGCAGATACACATACATACATACATACATACATATTCTCATACATTCAATCTCTTAATCATACATATGACTATATAGTGCATGAGGGAAACTGGGAATTTCTTACGCATACCGGCTTACCCGGGTTAGCGTCCTTCTTCTTCTTAGTCCTTCCACCCATGTAACAGTGGCCTCAGTTACAACCTCATTCTATTCCCTATCATGATGACCCGACAGCGCTCTAACCGGAGTGTTAGTTAACCACGTTAGGCTCATAGGAGGTAAATCATCAATCATGATAGGTACCACCACCCCCTTACCGGGATGGCGACGGATCGGCCCTTTGGCGCGATCAGGCGTGGACTCCTTTCTCTTTACTTTAGTCTTAGTTCTTTATTTTGGGGTCCCCTTTTCTTTCTTACAGAACTGTTCATGTTCTTTTTACTTTCATAGTCAGGTCTCTCTACCTGCGTCGTTCTTACCAATCCAACGTGCAGAATTGGTGAGGGGCGTGTCTGTAAGACGTGCCAAGAGAATGGGATCTTCCTAGTCATATAACTATTGACTCTGACTAAGGCCGACCGAATCATTGGTGATTGGGGCCTTAGTTCTCTGCTTTAATTTCCTAAGGTTCAATTATGCACCTTTAAATTTACATGAATACCTCTAGTGATCTAGTTCTCATGCTCTTGTTACATCAAGGTACAAATAACTATGCATGATGGATCCCATAGAACCTTTAAAAACACAAGTTTTCAGTGAGCATTCGAATGAATAGGGTTTTAGTATTCGATTGATTCTTTCATTCGAATCCCTTGAGAATTCAATCGATTGAAATCCTTCTCAGGCTTTCATTCGATTGAAACCTCATTCAGTTGACTGAAATCCCAAGATCTTTCATTCGAATCCCTTGGGAATTCAATCGAATCCCACAGTAAAAAAAATCGCCCCCGAAAGTAACTTCTCCAGGGGTTTTTTCTCCGTAACATTCTCCAATCAATACAGTTATGGTTTCCAAATATCAAAATCTAACCTTCATAACTTATTTCCTACAATTTGTACAAAATAGTTTTTCATTCCAATACACAAAAACACATATAAACAATCATAAAATAAACCACATAGACAGTGGGCTTAGACTTACCCACTTCCTATGCAGATTTGAAGTTGGTAGGCTGAGAGTGGAGAAAATCCTTTTCGCACTGGTATGCTCCAAGAAATTTTCGGAAGTCCGGTAGTGCTCTCGCCACGTGCTCCAATGGTACTAGAAAAATGGACTCCGACAGAAGTAAATTTTCTAAGTTTTTCTTTGTTTGCATCAGGGGGTGATAAGTGCCCAATTTACACAAAATTGACATATTAAAATGGCACTTATCTGTTCTATTTTTAAACAAATTATCTAAATAATTTCCCATCTATTCAGAGCTTATCGCTCAGCGATGGTACCAAAACCGCTGAGCAATGGACCCCAAATTTTGCCTATAAATAAGGAGGCCGAGACCACTTCGAAATAATCTTCTTCCACCACCTAAAACACCATTCTTTCTCCATTTTGTTGTACTTTAAAGTTTAGTTTTGTTTAGGTTAGATTAGGAACAAAGACGAGGCTTGTGAAGGAGCCGGAGATCGAGGAAGCTTGGCGAAGCCATGGCTATGATAGCGTGAGCACGTGTCATGGTAAGTGTCCTAACCTTGCCTCCAAGATACTCTTGTAAGATGGATTCCTAATCCTCTTTTTGTTAGGATTTTGGTCATTGTTGTAGTTTGCTTGTATCTATGTAACTATTACATATGAATCTATCCTTTTTCTTATGATTTGCTTGAATGGTTTTATGCTTAATGCTAGTCTTTGTTTAGTGTTTTGATTCTTGATTTGGGATTTAGTTGTGTCAACGACAGTTGTACTAATTAAATCATAACCAAGTTAAGATCAACATCATTATGCTTAACTAGATTCTAGGCTTGAACGTTGCGAACGAACAATTACAATCATTAGAGTTGGAACTAAACCATTTCATCTAATCTTGTTGCCATAACTGGAATTAAGGTTAGCTGTTTTAACATCTGGATTAAGGTTGGCGTACTTTGTTAAAGCTTGGGTGCGAAAGTGACAGTTTAACAAAGGAACCTGTGATGTTGTCATGCGCGAAAGTGATGACAAGTTAAGAACTGGTGGCGGGCAATCAAATGATAGTTCTATGTAATAAGTAACTGGATGCATGAAACTATGATGTGATTAAAATTCCCAACAAGCTCCGGAACTACCTCTGATTTGTTTCCTATTTACTTTTATGTCGTTTATTTACTTATTTATTTAACTATCAACTTATCAAATCCTTCACTCCATTGTTTAATTAAACGAACTCAAGAACGGTATTTTTGCAACTCTCTGTGGTTCGACTATACCCGAATATACTGCAATCGGATTCCTTTGGAATCTGAAAGCCGTAAAGTAGGATATATATATATATATATAAATTTAATTTGGACGACAAAAGCGCAGATAAGCTTTCTACGAGCTTGGCATAGTTGTGACAAAACCTAAGCTGTGTCAAAGATCTTAGAAAGTGGTTAAAAAGGCTTTCATCAAATTTGGCGCCGTTGCTGGGGAGTTGCGCCAAAATTACATAGCTTGAGTTTTGTTTGATTAAACAATTGTGAATATTTGTAAAATATTGTATAGTCCTTATTTTCGTTATTTTATGAACTATTTTGTTATTTCGTGAACTCTTGTTTTGATCTTATTTGCTTAGTGTGAACTTTTCTTAGCAATTGCGAGGTAAAACTTCAAAAAGATCAATTGTTGTTTGAACCTGAGATTGAAGCTACTTCGAGAAGAAATAGGAAAAAGAAGAAAAAGCACTTAGCCAAGCAAAGAGAAGAGCAAGAAACAACTTCATCATCAACTTCTTCAACCAATCAAGAAGACACCATGGCCGACAATATTGGAACTGGAGATGGTGGAGCTGGAACTGGCAACGCAACAGGAGCCAGTGACAATAGGGGTTTTGTAAACTTTACCCCTAGAAACATCATAAGAATGAGCAGAACTACTGGAGCGCAAAGACAACCTCAGATGCAACCTGGTTTGGTTCAATTGTTATATGCTAACCCCTTTGCAGGTTTAGATCATGAGGATCCGTATGCTCATTTAACAAAATTCTATGAACTCTATGGGACAGCGGGAATGTCTGAGGCCGACGAAGAATCCATCTTTTTAAGAATGTTTCCCCTGACCTTGATTGGAAAAGCCAAGGAGTGGTTGCTGGATCAACCACAAAACGTCTTGTCAAATTCGGATCAATTGGAGGAAAAGTTTTGTGCCAGGTACTTTTCTCAATCTAAATTTATGGATTTGAAAACTGCTATTGCTACATTTGTGCAGGCTCCCGGAGAAAGTCTCTGTGAAGCCTAGGAAAGATACAAATCCATGCTGAGAAAGTGTTCGAATCATGGGTTCGATGCACGCACACAAATCCATATCTTCCGCAACGGACTCTAACAACAGCACAAACTGATGCTGGATGCTGCCGCCGGTGGACAGATAATGTCCAAAACACCGGAGGAAGCCATTTCCATTATTGCTTCCATGGCCTTGACAGACCAACAAGGCCAGTACAACAGAGGTCCTAGGAGAGGAGGAGTGCTTGAGCTGGGACCCAACGATGCCATCCTTGCCCAACACAAGCAACTCCAACAACAGGTGGATGAGGTGAAGAAGGCCCTAAGCGAGTTGCCCAAACAAATTAGAGAGGCCCGCGATGCAAAAAGGAAACAAGTATTTTTCTGTGAAATTTGTAATGGCGATCACCCGTCTAGTGTTTGTCATTTCAGGGAAGAGGAGGTTCACTTCCTTGAAAACCAGCCACGGCCACCCTATCAAAACAATTTCCAACGGGGGCCGAATCAAAATTTCAATCAGCCATGGAGGCAAGAAGTCGGACCATCATTCAGAGCACCGCAACCGCCGTACCAACCACCACGCCCATATCAAAATCAGCCCCCCATGCATTCAAGTTCCAAAATAGTGGAAACTTTTAATCAATTTATGCGACAATCAATGATAAATCAAAAGAACAACGAAGCCTCTATTAGGAACTTGGAAACACAATTAGGACAATTGGCTAATGATATGGCGGAGTTGAAGAAAAGAAGATTTACGGCTAATCCGGAGTTGAACCCTAAGGACTCTTGCCATGAGAGAAGGGTTGATCAAGAAGCAAGGAGCTAGAAGGAAAAATGCGTCGGGCTAATGACGTTAAACAAAGCGCTGTCTGGGAGGCAACCCAGAGTTCTGTAAGTTTTTATTAATTAGTAGTTTATTAATTTTGAGAGTTAATTAAATTAAGGTGTTAAGAATAATTTCTAGAAATATGGTGAAAAAGGAAATAAAAGGTTTCCTAAATCTTGTAATTAAGTTTGGATTTTGAAAATGCTAATCCTTCTCAATTAAGCTAAAACTTGAAGCATTTTTGATTTCTAAACCTAATGACAGATTTCAAACCTTCTAAGCAACTATTAGGTGCACATGAGCTAATTGAAAAAAGTTTCTTATTTGTTTAAGAAATGGAAAGAAATTTTAAAGAAAAGAATCTTGCTAAAAGCACCTTAAGATCAATGAAATGTTTTGAATCCATAAATCATTGTGGGAAATTCTGTCCACTTTAGTGGGAAATTCTGTCCACAATAAGCGGGAAATTCTGCTCGCAGTTGTAGGAAATTCTGTCTACAAAGGATTCAAAATAAAACATGATCTCTCTAATGCTACTTGGAAGAAAAGGAAATTTTCTTTGATTGTTTTTGCAGGCCGAAGAACAACCAAATGAAGTTCCAACAAACATCAAAAGAGAGACACATCTGAGGATGAAGAGCATGATTCTTCAAGGAAAGATGAGCCTCTATCTCCTCAACATCTTGAAGCAAGATGAAGTAGCTTGAGCAACTACGGAGAAGCTACATCAACAAGGCTACTTCAAGACATTCACCATGAACAGGGAGCATTCTTAATCTTCTAACACCTTAATTAATTTCTTTAGTAGTTTAATATATGCTTAAGACTTGTTTGTTTAAAAACAAAGTAGTAGTTTATTTTACTTGGTTTGATGCATGAACATATAATACATCATGAATTGAATTGTTCTAGTATCCACAATAGACTTTGTGAGCACATACATAGATAGCATGAATATGTTAATATGCACCAATCTACTCGTTTGCATAAACATAACTTTGAAGATGTTTTGAAATCAAGTAAATAAACCCTAAACCTTGTGAGGGAGTGAGCCATACACTTAAGTGAAAAGAGAGAGTCACCATTGTTTTTGCACAATTGAATTTGTTTGAGTCTCTAATTTTAATAATTGTATGGAAATAATAGGAGATGATCAAGGCATTTTGTTNGCGAGATAGAGAGAATCACCATTGTTTTACACAATTAAATTTGTTTGAGTCTCTAATTTAATAATTGTATGGAAATAATAGGAGATGATCAAGGCATTTTGTTCTTTAGAATTTAAACCCACTTGGCCAAAAAAACCAACCCTTGATTAGGAACATCCTTTGCCACCCAATTGAGCCTAACATAAGAAAATTTTTGTTCATAACCCCCGAGCCATAAGTAGAAAAACAATGTTATCCCTTAATTTCTAGATTAAGAGAGCATTCAAAATTGGATTTTGTGCAAAAATCCAAGTCAGGGGGAGATAAGGGTAAGCCAAAGTGAAAAAAAACAAAAGATGAAAAGAACAGAAGCAAGCAAAGAAGAAAACATTCTATCCCAAAACAAAAAGAAGAAAAAGAAAAAGGGATAGAAGACAAAAGAAAACCAAGGAGAAAAAGGGTGAAAAAAAGAAAATTGTTGAAAAAGAAAACAGGTGACAACAAGAAGTTGGTTTTCAATGCTCTCTTAATTAAGAAATATTTATCCAGAAAAACCAATTTTCTTGTAGCATGGCCCCATTATAACCCTTGGAAGTCCTTCTGTGATCCTTGCATGACCATATTATGCATTGAATGATGAGACAGGTAACAAATTTAAATTGTTGTGATTCAATGGTGATATTGAGCGAAAACACTTACCCTTAATTTGGCCCACGGGCCGGTGTGCACAAATGATAATTTCCTTGGTGGAAAAGACATTGGATAGTGTGATTTGCTTATGCCATTCAAGTATTTGATGCATTTTCCTTATTCAGGTTCTTTTATGTTTCACATGGTCTCAAGCTTGAATGGTCTGAAACTTTTCAATTCAATACTTTAGCCGATCGTTCATAAGCATTGATCTTTCGTAGAATAATTCTACTACCTCTTGTTTGAGGACAAACAAGGTTTTAAGTCAGGGGGAGTGTTAAATGCCCAATTTACACAATTTTCAACTCCTAAAAAGGAATTTATTTGTTTATGTTTTAAAGAATTATCTAATTAATTTCCCATATTTTGTAGGATTTTTAATATATTTTGAAGATGGATGCAAGTAGCCTAATTAAAGAATGATCCCATGAAGAAAGGAAGAAAATGGCAGAATTGGAAAAGAGCTTAAAAGAGAAGATTCTGGACGAGGCACCGCTCNAAGAAAAGGGCAGAATTGGAAAAAAGCTTAAAAGAGAAGATTCTGGACGATGCACCGTTCAGCGAGGAACTACACATCGCTCAGCGCTCAAGAGCAAATCGCTCAGCGGTATAACACTTATCGCTCAGCGAACTTAGGTCGGTAAGCAACTTGCACCGGCGCAATAAATGCGCCAGCTGGAGCCAGCCTGGCGCCGCCAGCCACGTCAGCGCCGCCCTGAAAAAGCTGCCGAGCATTTAATGAAGACGCATAAAAGTACAATCGCTCAGCGATAGTGCGCCGCCGCCTAGCGATTCAGAGCTTATCGCTCAGCGATAGTGTAACAACCCGACTTTTTCCTCCAATTTAAAATGCTATTTAAGGCAAAATTAAAAATATAATAATGAGGAAAAGGCAAGATAAAAGGAACTAANGGACGAGGCACCGCTCAGCGAGGAACTATACATCGCTCAGCGCTCAAGAGCAAATCGCTCAGTGGTATAACACTTATCGCTCAGCGAACGTAGGTCGGCAAGCAACTTGCACCGGCGCCATCATTGAGCCAGCTGGAGCCAGCCTAGCGCCGCCATCCACGTCAGTGTCGCCCTGAAAAAGCTGTCGAGCAATTAATGAAGACGCGTAAAAGTACAATTGCACAGCGATAGTACGCTGCCGCCCAGCGATTCAGAGCTTATCGCTCAGCGATGGTACCAAAAGCGCTGAGCGATGGACCCCAAATTTTGCCTATAAATAGGGAGGCCGAGACTACTTCGAAACAATCTTCTTCCACCCCCCAAAATTTTTTGTACTTTAAAGTTTAGTTTAGTTTAGGTTAGATTAGGAACAATGACGAAGCTTGTGAAGGAGCCAGAGATCGAGGAAGCTTGGCGAAGCCATGGCCATGATAGCGTGAGCACGTGTCATGGTAGGTGTCCTAACCTTGCCTCCGAGATACTCTTGTAAGATGGATTCCTAATCCTCTTTTTGTTGAGATTTTGGTCATTGTTTTAGTTTGCTTGTATCTATGTAACTATTACATATGAATCTATCCTTTTTCTTATGATTTGCTTGAATGGTTTTATGCTTAATGCTAGTCTTTGTTTAGTGTTTTGATTCTTGATTTGGGATTTAGTTGTGTGAACGATAGTTGTACTAATTAAATCATAACCAAGTTAAGATCAACATCATTATGCTTAACTAGATTCTAGGCTTGAACGTTGTGAACGAACAGTTACAATCATTAGCGTCGGAACTAAACCATTTCATCTAACCTTGTTGCCATAACTGGAATTAAGGTTAGTTGTTTTAACATCTGGATTAAGGTTGGCGTACTTTGTTAAAGCTTGGGTGCGAAAGTGACAGTTTAACAAAGGAACCTGTGATGTTGTCATGCGCGAAAGTGATGACAAGTTAAGAACTGGTGGCGGGCAATCAATCGATAGTTCTATGTAATAAGTAACTGGATGCATGAAACTATGATGTGATTAAAAATTCCCAACAAGCTCCGGAACTACCTCTGATTTGTTTCCTATTTACTTTTATGTCGTTTATTTACTTATTTATTTAACTATCAACTTATCAAATCCTTCACTCCATTGTTTAATTAAACGACTCAAGAACGGTATTTTTGCAACTCTCTGTGGTTCGACTATACCCGACTATACTGCAATCGGATTCCTTTGGAATCTGAAAGCCGTAAAGTAGGATATATATATATATATATATATATATAAATTTAATTTGGACGACAAAAGCGCAGATAAGCTTTCTACGAGCTTGGCATAGTTGTGACAAAACCTAAGCTGTGTCAAAGATCTTAGAAAGTGGTTAAAAAGGCTTTCATCAGGGGGCCCTTTTATAACCGTGGCCTCCCTGCTTTTTTTTATTAATTAGTTAATTATTAATTAATTATGATTATATTATTATTTTATTATAGTTATCTTAAATATCCTAACTCCTATTCCATTTTAGTCACGCTTAACTACTTCTGGCCCATACACGGGTCTCCGAAAAATATCCCAAATATATATTCGTGATCTACGAATTTTTTCGGTCAGGATGGCGTGCCGAAACAAAGTATCCGAGTACTTGTTTCCATCAGCCTGTCCTTCGCAGATCTCTTCGATCCTCAACTGGATTTCCGTTTTCACCGAGACTGAGCACGAACCTCGCAGTGTCCAGTGAGAGCATAACTTCCTAGCTTTCTTCCCCGTTTAAGGGGAACGAGTCTTGTAAATAATTTTCCCTGTCCCATAATCGGGTTACTTTATAATTTTAGCTAGGCCAAAGTCATAAATCCTGCAAAAATCTTCCTAAGGGAAAGCCAGGATGTTATAGTGGTGAATACTACGGCAGATATGACGGATCAGGAGAACAACGTCCAGGACCCTTTGCTCTTTTCCTTAATGAGTGTGGAATTGTTCCGCAATACACCATGCCGGGCAAACCCAACATGAACGATATTGTAGAACGACGAAACCAGACTCTTAAAGATATGGTAAGAAATATGATTAGTCATTTTTCATTGCCAGAGTCACTTTGGGGAGAAGCTTTAAAGACCGCAGTTTATATCCTTAATAGGGTACCAAGCAAGGCAATAACCAAAACCCCTTATGAGCTATGGACTGGCAAAAAAGCCTAGCATAAGACACTTGCACATTTGGGGTTGTTGTTGAAAGCCAAATTTTCATGTTGTTCAAGGCTTTTGTTGAAAGCCTATTTACACTTTCCAATTTGACACAGTTCTGTTGTCCGGCAACTTTTTCCAAATTTGTCGAAAGCTTAATTTGAAACTTTCAGTCGTTAAAAATAATATATCCTTCTTTACGGCTTTCAGATCCACAAAGAATCCAATTGCAGTATAGTCGGGTATAGTCGTATCCACAGGGAGTTGCAAAAATACCTTTCTTGAGTTTAGTTAATTAAACAATGAAGTGAAGGATTGGTAAATTGTTTGATAGTTTAAATAAATAGATAAACAACATAAAAATAAATAGGCAACAAATCAGAGGTAGATCCGGAAGCTTGTTGGGAATTGAATCATATCATAGTTTCATGCATCCAGTTACTTATTACACAGAATTATCATTCATTGATTGCCCGCCACCAGTTCTTAACTTGTTCATCGCTTTCGCGCATGAAAAGATCACAGGTTTCCTTTGTTAAACAGTCACTTTCGCACATGAACTTAACAAAGTACACCAGCGTTAATCCAGATGTTAAAACGGCTAATCCTTTATTCCAGTTACGGCAACAAGAATTAGATGAATTGATTTAGTTCCAACCTATTATTGTAAGTTTCGTTCACAACATTTAAGTTAAGAATCTAGCTTTAGCATAGCAATATTGATCTTAACTTGGTTACAACTTAATTAGTATAACTTTCGTTCATACAAGTAAGTTCCAAATTAAGAATCAAAACGCTAAACAAAAGCTAGCATTAAGTATAAAATCATTCAAGCGAATCATAAAAACTGATAAATTCATATGCTAAAGTACATGGATACAATCATTGAAACACCCTAGCTAACTGTTTACCCGTACGAAGTAAACAAAGTTCACTAGGTTGTTTTCAGCTTTGGTGGGGTTACTTCTAACCTCTACTTTTAGCTTGGCAAATATTTCTTACTTGAAAATATGGACCATTTTGAAAATCGTTCGTGTGCATTATCATTTTATAAAGTAGAAATCGTGCGTGATTAAGATAGCATATAAAGATACAAACGATAGAGTCCTCCTGGACTTAAGCAATAACTAACTACAGGGTAGCAGTGTTAGAGATCTTACAAGAGAAATACCTAATCATACAAGCATTCGGTCCATCACATAGTTGCACAATCAAATAATAATACGTAATTACATAATCAAGTATACAAGTCATAATACATTTCCATATGAGCTAAGGGAGCACCTAATCCCTTAAGCTAATCTAAAACATAAACAGAAGTCTTTGTCCGTCGCTTCCTCGGAATCCTCTGACGTCCATACCTCTGCATGTCTTCCGATACCGGCTCCGTCTCGGCGTACATGTCATGCCATCCTAGAATCATAAAGGAGTGGGGGTGAGAACCTTGGGTCCTCAGTGGGTAACCTTGGGGATCGTTCTTTATTTTCTACTCGATTATGATTCCGCCGCTCAGGTGTTTCTAGGTGAACATGCATACTAACATTCCTACTGATTATGATCTGGCCTAAAGTCCTGAACAGCTTTATCTATATTACTAGGTGATAGGGGGGAACTAGTCTTTCTTACTAAGTTCTCGTGCTTGTTACTTTCCTTCGCTTATACATACCTAGCCGTCTCGAGCGTTCTCTTGACGATACTTACATCATATTTACTTATCCTCTTCATATTTACTTATCTTCTTACTTGTTCATACTTTCATATATACATTTTTACATACATTGCATACATACATTTCGGCATACATCACATACTGTAATTCTTTCGTTCTTTCTTTTATACTTTACTCTTTTGTTTACTTTCCTCTTTCTTTCATAACTTTCTTTCATGCTTTTCTTTCATACTTTCATATTCTTTTCTTTAATTGATTCATCTCAGTGAATCTGTTGCCAACCACCTACCGACAACAACATAATACAGCATAATTGATTCATCTCTGTGAATCCGTTGCCAGCCACCTACCGATAACAAATCGTCCCCTTCCCTGCCATCTACCTGCCGACAGGGAAGTGACCCCACATCCTGCCAGCTACCACCGACAGGAGGGTTGTGCTAATCGATTCATCTCTCCTGCCAGCCACCTACCGACAGAAGAGTAAACCCGCTGCCAGCCACCTACCGACAGCACATCAGCTTTTCTTTCTCTTTCTCATATTCTTTCAGCATATCCTCTTTTCTTTTTCTTTCTCATATTCTTTCAGCATATAAAATTTTCTTTCTCTTTCTCATATTCTTTCCTCTTTTCTTTCGTTCTCATATCATTTCAGCATATTATCATTGTGAATGCTCATGAAGAATGTTTTGATGAAGACAAATGAAGCAAGTTTCCAAAGGTCCAAGAAAGCTCAAAAATATCTAGTTATAGGATCTAGGAAATATGTTAAAGGTGATGTATATCTAAACTCTCATCTTAAGCTCCTTTAGATGGCTCTTAGAAAGGAATTTTGATTCTTACCTTAAAGAATATTTCAAACAAAACCAAAGAATCAAACAAAAGAAGAGAAAGAATGAGTTTGAACAAAACCCTAGAGACATTCGATTGAATCATATAGATCCATTCGAATGTCTGATGAACAAGACATTCGAATGTCTTATGAACAAAGGTAATCCGAATGGGATAATCGNCACTCAGTCACTCTCCAGGGAACCACTCAGCAACACCAGGGAACCTCCGCGGAACCCACTCAGAAACTCTCCAAGGAACCTCCGTGGAACCCACTCAACACCACTACTGGTGCCCACTCAGCACTCTTCACGTAACCCTCCCAGCACTCCACATTACCTCCGCGAAACCCACTCAGCACCACTCCGCGGAACCACTCAGCACCATCTCTGGTGCTGCTCAAAAACTTTCTAGACTCCTTTCAGTCACTCTCCGCGGAACCACTCAGCACCATCCCAGGTGCCGCTCAACAACTTCCTAGACTCCTTCCAGTCAACTCAGCACCATCGCAGGTGCCGCTCAACAACTTTCTAGACTCCTTCCAGTCACTCTCCGCGGAACCACTCAGCACCATCCCACGTGCCGCTCAACAACTTTCTAGACTCCTTTCAGTCACTCTTCGCGGAACCACTCAGCGGTCACTTGCGAGCCTGAAACCGAATACTTCGTTGCTCTTGCTTTCTTTTCCTCTTTTCTCATGGATGCTTCTTGAGCTTTTCACACATATTCCACACATAAAAATCCTATTTAGTCCAGGTCACAGGACCCTTTAGAATCACTCCTAAATCCTAGCGAAACTTCTAACATACATACACTTTCATGCACAGAAACATACATACACACACATAATCACATACAAGCAAACATAACCACCAAAGAGGTGAGAAACTAGAGTTACCCACTTGTAAAAGGACCTGGTGGTGGTGAGGGAAGCTTGGAGTGAAGTCCCACAAGCCTTGTTGTCTGCAAAGCTTGAGCTCCTCCCTTCTCCAAGATGACAAGTTCGTGAGCAAGGTAGAGGGTGATGGGGTTATTCCCCCTGATTTCGGATGGAAGGAAATGAACAGAGATGAGGAGACTTGAGGGCTGTGTTTAGAGAAAAATGAAGGAAAGCTTTAAGAGCAATTGTTTCTGGCACGGTTTACTTGGCTTATGGAAGTGTAGTCTATAAGAAAAGTGTGGTGGGATGGGAGAAAAGCTTTAGAAACCGTGTGGAGAGAAGAATGCAAGGCGTCAGGGGAGTGAAGAAGAGGATTGGTTTTGGGAGAGTGAGGTCTCGGTTTTCAGGGGCTGAGGGTGAGGGAAATTAATTGAATTTTAGGATTTAGAAAAAAGTGATGAATAGTGGAAAGCATGGGCATAGGTATGGCTAGTGTAAGAAAGGTAAGGTGATGTGAGTTTTGGGAAGCATGATTTAAGGGATTGGACAAAAATCCCCATCAAACCGTGCAGCCCCCTCTCTCTTAGTTCAGCTGCTGAAATTTCACTTTCTCCCGGTTTCGGTTCGCTCGTGTTTTATCGCTTGCAGTCTCGGTGCGTCGCGCACGGTCCTCCGAAAAATATTCCGTTTATACCGTCGCGATCCTCTAATTTCCCCCTACCTAAGGGTATTAATATTTAAAGGTGTTTGTGGATTTTTACCCCAGGGATTATTTTCACGGACACCTTTTGCGCGCCAGAAAATTTCATTGGTGAACAACGACTGTTCGGTTTGTCTGCGGAACTTCATGCCGCAACACGCCTTATTTCCTAGGGATATTCTACCTATTAGTTTCCCATTTTAATTCCCTAATCATGATTAGAAAATTAATTAAATATTTATGTTTACGATTATTTTCCTAAGAAAAAATCGAGATGTTACAATCATACTATAATATTCATCAAAATCCCAACAACAAGAGGATTATAAATCCATCTTACAAGAGAATCTCAGAGGCAAGGTTTTGATGCTTACCATGACACGTTATCACGCTATCATGACAGCGGCTCGCCGAGCTTCCTCGATCTCCTGGCTCCTTCACCGGCCTCCTCTTTGTTGCTAAACTAACCTAAGCTTTGAAGTACAAATGAAATGAGAAAGAAATGGATTCTTGAAGGGGGAGGGATGCTTTAAGTGTGAGCCTCGGCCTCCTATTTATAGGCAAATTTTGGGGCAGCCGCTCAGCGGTAAAGTACCATCGCTGAGCGGTTAGGGCAATATCGCTGAGCGTGAAACACCCTAGCTAACTGCATACGCTTAAGTCATACGCAAGCTCACTAGGTTGTTTACTATCTGGTGGGAATACTTATAGTCCGTTATTAATTTCTGGAAAATACTGGTTTAGGAAAATAGGGACCGTTTTCAAACTTTTCCATTATATAGAGTATTGCATAAAATAGGAGCCATACGTCAGAAAGAACAATTATTACAAACGATAGAGCCATCGAGGCTTAATGATCAACAATCTAATAATAGCAAAACATACATTGTACATCCATTTGGTCCACCACAAAGAATCATATAGTTATTACTACAATAAGTAATATACAAGTAACATGTTCAAGACATACAATACATGTCCTCAAAATGCGAGGGCTAACTGTCACCCTCCTCAGTCTACCCCTAACAGAATACTGACTCCTGCTGGCTCTGGACTCCTTGTCCGGTCTTGACCGCCTCACAGCTCCTCGGCCGGTTCGGCCTCATCCTCGTAGTATGAGTCATCACATGTTTCCTGAAGTCATAGGGCAGTGGGGGTGAGAACGGTAGGTTCTCAGTGGAAATAACCCTAGCTCTCGGATCTCGCGTCATATTGGTCGGACTTCAGGCCGCTCAGAGAGTTCTAAGTGAACATGCATACTAAACATCCTACTGATTATTATCTGGCCTAAAGTTCTGAACGGCTTTATCTACGTTACTAAGTGATAGGGGAACTACTCTTGCTTACTAAGTTCTCGTGCTTATTAACATTACGTGTACATACATAGCCGTCTCGAGCGTTCTCTTGACGGTAATTACAGAATAGCAAATACATAAATTTCATATAATCATGCACAGCAGAATGAACATGCTTTTAGAATATATGTTATCCCCACCGTAGTAGTGCCCACTTTCGACAGTACTACGACGGGATAACCTCGCACCCCCAGTGTAGGCCCTCTTTCGACCTTCCTGCGGTGGGCTTCAACCTGCCGCGTGTCCTCTCTCGAACCCTCGGCAGTGGGCGGATATTGTACCCCTACCTAGCAGTGCCCTCTTTTGACCCTGCAGGGCGTGATAACCGCCCACCTCCAGGTATGCCATATCGACACCACCTGTGGCGGGCTTCCACCTTCAGGATGTCCCTCTGAGCTCCTGAAGTGGGATTGCTATTTGGTATCTCGTGATCACGGCCTTTTTCAGAATTTTATAGCATTTCATTTCATTCAGCATTTTCAGCAGCAGTTCGGCATTTATTTCCTTCCAGTACCTGTAGCATGTCATGACTTATTCCCTATGGTTCAATTCATAATCTTTACTTATTGCAGAATTACTTCTAGTCCTCTTAACATTGTCTTATCATGATGCATGAAATGCTAACAGATTATTTTACATACTGCACATACTACATTTACATCAATTTCCATTTACAGTCACATCATTGATTGTTAGACTATGTGCCTCAAAACAGTATCCATAACCATTTCTGGTCTCAGACCGCTCAGCGGTACCCTAGGTCCGCTCAGCGGTTTGAGCCAAATCGCTTAGCGGCAAATTGGGACCGCTCAGCGGTACACTCCGCTCAGCGGTACCAGGGGCTGCTCAGCGGTAACTGGGCGAAACTGAAAACCGAATTCTTATTTTCTTTCCTTTCTCTTCCCCTTTGCTCATGGTTACTCCTTGAGGTTTTTACACATATTCTAACTATCAAAATCCTCTCTAGTCCAGGTCACAGGACCCTTCAGAATCATCTCCCTATCCTAGCATAGGTTTCTAACATACATACAAACATAAAGACATGCACACACACGCACACACAAACACATGCCAAGCATTAACCACCAAAGAGGTGAGAAAACTCAAGTTACCCACCTGTGGGGGGCTGTTCGGTGATGAGAAGGATGGGGGAGAGCAGTCCTCCAAGCCTTGAGCACGGTCCAAGCTTCCGGTAGAGTTTTTGCACGGTAACCGCGGCGCACACGGGGCAGAGTTTTGGCTTAGGAGAGGATTTTCTTGCATTTTTCTGGTTATGGGGCTGGCTATTTATAGCCAAGAGCACCCCCTTAAATTTACATTTTTACCCCTATGCATAATTACAATTTTGCCATTTTTAATTTCCTTTTGCTGCTTCTGGTTTCCAATTTTCCCCGGTTTCCGTTTCGCTCGTGTTTTATCGCTCGCAGTGCCGGTACGTCGCGCCCAGTCGTCCGAAAAATATTCCGCTTATACCGTTGCGATCCTCTAATTTCCTCCTACATGGGAATATTATTACTTTAAGGCATTTGTGAATTTTTCTCCGGAGGAGTATTTTTCACAGATACCTTTGACCCGTTATCTCCCGCCGGTGTCCGAACAAGACCGTTCTGCTGGCATTTCTGCAATCTCCCGTTCTCGTCCATTTTTCCTAATGAGGTTTTGGGCTACTCTAAGGCATCTTCAAATGTTTCCCTCCATAAAGTATGCTTTCCAGAGACTTGAAGCCCTCTGCTCAGGTCTACTGGCTAAACGGGGCCAAACGAGATCGTTCTAGTGTCTGCGGAATCGTCCGAAACTGCACCAATTTCCATTTTACCGACACTTTAGGTTTTTCGTCCATCTCTAGGGGTCAAGAAGAATCATTTGAGTGTCAGCAGAATTTGGAAATACCCCACAGAAAAATTTCTACTAACCTCAAGAAATTAATTCCAACAAAGGGCTCTACAAGCAACCATTCGGGGAAATTTCCCTAAGGAATACACTTGTAATGTTTTTCTCCGTTCTAAATTCATTTATACCTTATTTTATTTATTTTTACGAACATTTTACTAAGGGGAAAAATCGGGATGTTACAGAGCGCCCTTGTTCCTTCGCTGAACGGTTAGTCAATTCCGGCGGCTGCTCGGCTGGCATAATTAAGGCGGTGGCGGCTTGCAGGGGCAGCGCCGCAATTCTAGGTTGGCACCAGCTGGGGCATTAAATGCGGCGGCTACAAGTGGCTCCGGTGGTAGAATCACTGAGCGGCGTAAGTGCACCGCTCAGCGATGCTTTGTCGTTTCTGCGCTTAGCGATGTGCTCCTGCCGCTGAGCGTCCTGCTTCTAATTTCGTCATTTTAGCTTCTTTTCCTCTTTTGCCCTTTTGATCCATTCTTTTGGTATTATTTTTTATTTAATTATGCTTGCATCCATCTTTCAAAATATATTATAAATCTACAAAAATGGGGAATTTAGTTAGATAATTCTTTAAAACATACGCAAATAAGTGCCATTTTAATAGTTGGAAATTGTGTAAATTGGGCACTTATCAGTTGTCCAGCTGAGGCACGACCTTATAGGCCTCATGAAAGGAAACTGGACTCAAGAACGGTTAGTTGCTATTTTGTTGGTTATGCTGAACGCTCTCGCGGGTATAAGTTTTACAATCCCACATCCAGATCATTTTTTGAAATGGGAAATGCGAGATTTCTTGAGGAAGTTGAGTTTGAAGGGGAATGAAACATAAGGAATGTTGTCTTTCAAGAAGAACCTGTTATTGACAATGATCAAGTCATTGTACCTGTCATTGTTCAAGAAACAGCTCCAATGTTAGATAATCCTAACATTATTCCGGAACAAGACAACATTAATGAGGTTCTTCCTCAAGCACCACCTATAGAACAAACTCAACCACCTCAAAAAGTGCCATTAAGAAGATCCACAAGAGAGAGGAGAAGTGCGATAACAAACGAAGACATTATCTTTCTCCAAGAACATGAGGATGGCATTGGTTTAACAAAGGATGACCCAATCAACTTCTGTCAAGCTATGCGCAGTTCGAACTCTCATAAGTGGATTGATGCCATGAAGGATGAGTTAAAATCTATGAAAGACAATGACGTTTGGGATCTTGTCGAATTGCCTGAAGGTGTGAAACCCATTGGTTGTAAATGGATATTTAAGACCAAGAGGGACTCAAATGGCAATGTCAAGAGATATAAAGCTCGTCTTGTTGCTAAAGGATTTACTCAAAAGGAAGGCATTGACTACAAAGAGACTTTCTCTCCAGTATCCTCGAAAGACTCTTTTAGGATAATAATGGCACTGGTAGCTCATTTTGATTTGGAGTTACATCAGATGGATGTCAAGACTGCGTTTCTAAATGGAAACATTGATGAAACGATTTACATGGCACAACCGGAAAGTCTGTGGTATGCAAACTAAAGAAATCCATCTATGGTCTCAAACAAGCTTTCCGCCAATGGTATCACAAGTTCCATCAAGTCATTACCTCATGCGATTTTGAGGCAAATGTCGTTGATGATTGTGTATATCACAAGTTCAGTGGGAGTAAATATATCTTCCTGGTATTATATGTCGATGATATTCTGCTTGCTAGCAGCGATATAGGCTTATTCCACAAAACCAAGAGATTTCTAACAAAAAATTTCAAGATGAAAGATCTTGGGGACGCATCTTTTGTATTAGGTATTCAGATACTAAGAAATCGCTCTCAAGGTATCCTTAAGTTGTCACAAAAGAGCTATATCGATAAAGTCTTAAATAGACTTGACATGAAAGATAGTAAACCAGGAGACACACCCGTTGCTAAAGGAGACAAATTTAGTCTCAAACAGTGCCCCAATAATGACCTTGAAAGAAAAGAGATGCAGAAGATTCCCTATGCATCAGCAGTAGGGAGTCTAATGTACGCTCAAGTTTGTACTCGTCTTGACAAAGCCTTTATAGTGGGAGTTTTGGGAAGATTTTTGATCAATCCTGGTACACAGCACTGGAAAGCGGCCAAATGCGTGATGCGTTAGGAAGTTCGAAAAATGCGTGATGTAACTACAGATAGCAACCTAAGAGGGGGGTGAATTAGGTTTCTCTTGTTTTTCTCGGATTTTGGTTCTTTGAAAGATATGAAGCCCTAATCCCCAAATATAGAACAAGACCCAGCAATTACTGAACAAATAATAATGTTAATAGCAGCGGAAATTGTAAATTGCTGAATGTAAAAGTGTAGGGATAAGAAAGATCACGCCAGAGAATTTATCCTGGTTCACCTTCAACCACCGAAGGCTACGTCCAGTCCCCCGTTCTGATTTAGGGTTTTTTTCACTATGTAAACTTGTGTTGTGTATAATTCACACCCGAGGCACTTACACCGACAACTACAAGAGAACACAACCGTTCTCCTGGTTACACAATGCCTTCACCGAACACTACAGTGATCATCAGAAAATACACCGAAAACCACGGTGTTTACAACAACCAATTGTTTTTGAAGAAGTTTCTATACAATGGCTTTGTATCAATCCTAAACTCAGGGAATGATAACCCTGAATAGAAAGCACTTAGAGATATGAAAGTTATGGCTCAATCTTTTTCTGAGTTTGGATTGAAAAAGGACTTCGAAAATATGATCAGAACTTGTAAAACTTGCAAGAATTATTGAAAGAATGGAGTTCTGATGGTGTGTCTTTGGTTCTGCACGAATTCTGCATTATATAGGCAGAGGTGCCTGTTCATGAACCAATGCCAGAGCATATAATGCAAAACAACGCATTGTTTCATGAAAAAACACACCCATTCGAGCATGTAATCGATTAGCAAAGGGTGGTAATCGATTACACACAAGAAACGGCCATATTTTCAAATTTTTCAAGGTGGTAATCGATTACTACGGGTTGGTAATCGATTACACACTTCAAAACTTGAATAATTTTGAATTCAAGATGATGGTAATCGATTACACAAGCATGGTAATCGATTAACCAAGCAGAAACCGAGTTAAAGTGTTTGAAACCCTTTGAAAAATGTTGCCATATGCTTTTAGGGTTTTAGAAAAATGTTAGACATGTTTAAGTTGAAAAATTTTGAGCCATTGACCTTAATATCATAACATGTGCTAACTATATTGACACTATGGTAAAATCTTGAACCTTCAATGATGTGCAGCTTGAGCCTTGAAGTTCTTTGATCTTGATCAAGTATTCTCTTTTTCTGCTTTTTGTTGATGTTGTTGTCGTCATCAAAACCACACCATTAATGGTCAGAGAAAGAATCTACTTCACACGTGAAAGCAGCCAAATGCGTGATGCGGTATCTGTATTTTTTCCCTTAGTAAAAAGTTCGAAAAAATAAATAAAATAATGTATAAATGAATTTAGGAAGAAGAAAAACATTATAAGTGTATCCCTTAGTGAGAATTTCCCCAAACAACTGTTCATAGAGCCCTTTGTAGGAATTAACCTCTCGAGGTCAGTAGAAATTATTCTGTGGGATATTTCCAAATTCTGCTGATACTCAAATGATTCCTCTTGACCTCTAGAGATGGATGAAAAACCTAAAGTGTCGGTAAAACGGAAATCGGTTCAGTTTCGGACGATTTCCAGACCAATCGGGAATTTTTCCGAATACCGAAAGTAACCGTAAAATATACTAATAAAATAATAATTCCCCGAATATCTTCACCGGACTCAACTACTAATAAGGGAAAATTAGTAGAGCGCGAGGGTATGTCCGGAATATTTTTTGGACACCCGCACGTGAAGTACCGGGACTGTGAACGACAAAACGCAATCAAGCATGATCAAAATTGGATTGACGGAGGTCATGTTTATCCATAAGTTGGATATTTATATAAAATATGCTATTATATAATATAATAATAACTATGAATAGAAATTATAATAATATAATAACAATATATGATATATATATATATACACATAATATAAAAAGAAAAAGTATAATATAATATATATGTATATATGTGGACGGTGGAGGGGGGTTGTATGTATCCCTGACACCGAATTCCACTTTTCTTTCTTTTACTTGTTTCTTTGTTTTCTTTTCTTCCCCTAAAGCCATTCTTCTTCGTTTTCTTTCTTCTTCCCCTCCCTGACGCCATTTCATCTTTATTTTCTTTCTTTGTTCTTTGATTTTTCTTTCTCCCTGAAGCCTTGTGCTTCAATTTGTTTCTTTGTTTCCTTTCTTTTTTTCTTGGCTTTCTTCATTTCTTTGTGTTCCGAAGTATCTACCTCGGTACAAACTCTGAATCTTGAGACTGTGGAACCGAATGAGAACTCTGACCTTGGCACGATCGATCTCTGGACTCGCAATTGCGGTGTGTACCTGCAATTACTCCGACGCTCAAGTAAGCAAGGGTCGAAGGAGTATAGTGAATGATTATGTGATGTCTTTGTACCTGGGGTATAGGCTCATTATATAGCCGGGGTGGTGGAGGAGGTTTCGGGTATCGCGGAGGCGGGGAGATATCCGTGATCTGCGCGCTGACCCCGGACATCGCGGAAGGCGACGAAGATCTCGGAACCGTTAATCCTGAGCGGCCAGAGAGTGGCGACCTTGTCGGTGATCGTTTGTGAGAGGTCGGGTCGGGTCCGCGGATATGGGCCTGGGTGTTGGGTCGCTGGGATGGGCCTTTATGGCCCAGTCCGTAACAGGAGCCCCCCCAGCTCGGAGCACGGAGCGCAGTGAGGGGTCCGAGTTCTTCTGGAGACTTCTACTAGGGTTTTTGCG
>QANU01000640.1:132795-149188 GCA_003254905.1 Nissolia schottii
CCATTTCATCTTTATTTTCTTTCTTTGTTCTTTGATTTTTCTTTCTCCCTGAAGCCTTGTGCTTCAATTTGTTTCTTTGTTTCCTTTCTTTATTTCTTGGCTTTCTTCATTTCTTTGGTTCTTTCTTTATTTCTCTGTTTTTCCCTGAAGCTCATGCTTCACGGCTTCTGTTTCTTTCTTTTTCGTTCCATTTTTCTTTGCTTTGCTGCTCCGTTCGTGCACTGCTGTGATGCTGCCGGACGCCGGAAAAATAGCAAGATCATCATGGAAGTGCTCAGGAAAATTTCCTCTTCACTTCTACCGTTTCCAAACTGGATTTGGAGGTGGGTAGTCCGATCACCCCTGTCTATGGGATTTTTAACTGTATATTTATGTATGTATTTTTGAGTAGGAAAAATTAGAAATATTATGAGAAAAATATGGAGTTAATGATGCTTGAAGGAGTTGTAGAAATATTGAGGTTAGGAAAATATAACTGTGCTGGTTGGAACTGTGTAGGAAGCCTCGATAAGCACTGAGAAAAGAAATTCTATTTTTGGACGCTGTGACTTTCCTGCTGAGCGGTCACACAGGACCGCTGAGCGGCCGAGCACAGGACGACTTCCCCCACACTTCTTCCTCACCGGACAGCTCCCCTACAGGTGGGTACTCTAGTTCCTCACCTCTTTGAGGGTGGATGCTTGGTTATGTGCTTATGTGTGTGTGTGTGTGTGTTTCTTTGCATGTATGTTTATGTATGTTAGAACCTATGTTAGGGCTTAGGAAGATGATTCTGAAGGGTCCTGTGACCTGGACTAGATATGATTATTATGTGTGAAATATGTGTAAAAGCCCAAGAAGGATCCATGGGAGAAGAGGAAGAGAAAGGGGTGAAAACGATGCATTCTGTTTTCAGCCTCGCCCAGGTACTACTGAGCGGCCCCAGGCGCCGCTGAGCGGGATGCATCCATATTTTTAAAACGTGAACTCCAGAGCGCTGAGCGGTTGGTAGTTACCGCTGAGCGGTCTGAAGCTCACCGCGGATAAGGATAAGGATAGAAAGATATTTTCGAAAGGGATAAGGATGGAAAGATATTTTTGAAGCTGAGCGATGAGACTCTTAACGCTGAGCGATAAGACTCTTACCGCTGAGCGGTAATGCTTTAAGCGCTGAGCGCGAGGAGCTCAGACCGCTGAGCGGGCAGTAGTTTCCGCTGAGCGGCCTGAGACCAGAATGTCTTATGGAAACCATCTTGAGGCACATAGTCTAACACTCAATACTGTAACTGTAATTTGTAACTGAAATATGTGAAGTATATGCAGTATGTGACGTAATGTGTAGCATTCCATGCATTCATGATAAGGCAAGTTTAGAGGATTAGAAGTAATTATGAGATAAGTAAAGATTATGAAATGAACAATAGGAAACAAGTCATGTCATGCTGCAGGTACTGAAAAGAAATGAATTCTGAGATGCTGCTGAAAGTGCTGAATGAATGAAAAATGCTGAAAATTCTGAGGTCGTGATCACGAGATGCCAAATAATGATCCCACTTCAGGAGGTCAGAGGGACATCCTAAATGTGGAAGCCCGCCACAGGTGGTGTCGATATGGCATACCTGGAGGTGTGCGGTTACCACGCCTAGCACTGTCGAAAGGGGGCAGGCTAAGGTGGGGGTACAATATCCACCCACTGCCGAGGGGTCAAGAGAGGGCACGCGGCAGGTGGAAGCCCATCGCTGGGGTCGAAAGAGGGCCACCTGGAGGTGCGAGGTTATCCCGTCATAGTATTGTCGAAAGAGGTCACTACTATGGTGGGGATAACATATATTCCAAAAACCATGTTCATTCTGATGATTCTGTTATGCATGAGTATATGTAATGTATGATTCTGCTGTTATGTAAGTACCGTCAAGAGAACGCCCGAGACGGCTATGTTTGTACACGTAATGTTAATAAGCACGAGAACGTAGTAAGCAAGAGTAGTTCCCCTATCACTTAGTAACGTAGATAAAGTCATTCAGAATCTTAGGCCAGATAATAATCAGTAGGATGTTAGTATGTATGCACACTTAGGAATCTCTGAGCAGCCTGAAGTCCGACCTAATGAAACGCAAGATACAGGTACTAGAGTTATTTCCACTGAAAACCTACCGTTCTCACTCCCACTGCCTTATGACTTCAGGGACTTAGGACGATTCGTATTCCGAGGATGCTGACGAACCGACCGAGGAGCCATGACTGGTTATGACAGGAGGTGGGCCCAGAGACAGCTGGATGCCACGATTTTGCCCAGGGCATACTGAGTAGTGTTACAGTAGCCCTTGTATCTGGAGAACATGTATGTTGGTATTATGTATCTGTTATTGGTATATTATTTATTGTAATTATAACTACCTGACTGTTATGATGGACCAGATGGGTGTACATTGTATGCTTTATTATTATTAGACAGTTATCCCCTAAGCCTAAGAGCTTTACCGCTTGCTATATTTGTTCTTTCCGATGCATGGCTCTATTTTATTAAATAATCGAGGCAAAGGAAAAGATCAAAATTGGTCCCTATTTTCTTAAGCAACTATTTTCGAAAGATAACAATGGACTAAGGTATTCCCACCAGGTAGAAAACAACCTAGTGAGCATTGTTTACTATGTACGGGTAAACAGTTAGCTAGGGTGTTTTAGTTATGGTCCCCAATACACCAAATCAGAAAACATTTCACTTCTCCCCATCAGAAGAGAAACCTAAGGAACTCAGGTGATTTGGTTGAGGAAGGCCACGGAACCAACGCTCTCGCCATGTGTACAAAGGGATTTCTATCGCTTAGCTATGGATACAGGTATTTGTTAAATCCTATATTCATTGTAAAATCCTTTTAATCCTTGATAATCTGATATGATGTAAATGTAAAATTACAACATCCATTTCTTATATCTTTCCTCCACTTCTTTCACTAATCAGTTTTATTTTTTCAAAAAAAAATGACATGACACTATGCACTTTATCTAAATATCTCACTGTAACAAGCAACAACAGTAATAGTAACAGCATTAGTAGTAGCGACAGTAGCAATAGCAGTAGCAGTAGCAATAGTAGTAGTAGCAACAGTAGCAGTAGCAGTAGTAGTAGCAGTAGTAATTACCAGGTGAGTGGTGGTTGGTTCAATTATGTGCTATTGTAATACGGTTTTATGTGTTAACTAGAATACATCATAGCAATAAACAACCCAATAATTCATGTAAATCAATAACTCAGATAATACAGTATATACATGAATTCAATAGCAACATGTTAGGATCACGTTTAGTCAGATATAACTCAGTTAATAACATGTTAGGTGATATGCAATATTTGTTGGCTTGTTTGTGTGCATATGACTCAGTACAGATACCAACATCGGCACAGGTGCATAATAACCCTAGTGAATCTATTTATCTAGTGGCATGAGTGTAGAGAAACCTCGGTAAGCCCTTTAGCTTAGCTTCCTGAGTTGCACCTTATCTTTCAATTATCAGTAGGCCACATGACACATCAGTTTAGTTATTGGTGGTCTGAGAGACACTGTAGATCAATTAGGCATGTTGTGCAGATGTACCGTAAAACCTATTATACAATTCAGGAAGATCAGTAGTTGTGTGGTGTTTGTGCAATGTATTTCATATGTTCAATTATATATATATATATATATATATATATATGTATGTTCATTATTTGATTTAATGATTGTTGATATATATCTATATATATGCCACTCACTGAGATGACAACTCATGCCATGCCACATTGGTTTTAGATACTCAGGAGGACCTTGATAGCGAGCCTCTCATCTAGTAACAATAGCAGTTTTCGTGTCTTGATGAGTTCTGCTTCGTAATAGGGTCAATTAGTCATTTGTTATTATGATTATATAGTTGTGGTTCGCTCCACACATTTAGAGGTAGGAGTTATACACACTAAGTTTTGTTTCAGACTGTATTTTGTTATTTTAGTTATTTGGTCAGTTATAAACAAGTATCATAGTTAGCTTTATGCCAAGTATTATGCATGTTTTAGATTTACAATCAATAGGTTATTTGGTTAAGTAAAAAATCAACATTCATGTAGGTCGGCGACCTTCCATAGGACCAGTAGTCGCACGTGTGGTCACACGCAGGTTTTAGATCGTGACATAAACTTAACAAATAATAGTGTAATAATTTATATTTGTATTTTAATAATAATTTTATTTGATTGTCCAATTTTACTCTTTATTGCTTTTATGATTTCTCATCAACAACAATCGCAATTTTGAATACAAGGATCATTTTATCTGTAACACAATATGATCAAGTTAAAAATCTTTCATAAATTTAAAAGATCTAACTCACCAATCTGCACGTTAACTTTTTAAATTTTTATAAACGACATTTAATATATATTTTTTCCTTTAAAAATGACAAATAGATTGATAAATTAACTATCGAAAGCATTATCACACAAATATTTATTTAAAAAAAAAAAAAAACGGTAGGCAAAAGTCACTGACGGCTTTATCTCCTTTTCGTTTTGGGATAAAAGAGGTCAGAAACGAGAGCGCGTTCAAGAAGGAAGGAATAAGGATAATGGCTTCCTTACCTCTGTGTCCCTGGATAACGGGTGCATCCACCGTGAGAGCCCCCACACCCTCAGCATCTCTCACCTTCCAGGCTGCTCCAACAGCACCACTGTCCCTCAAACGCTCCTCTTCCGGTGCCACTCGCTCTGCCCTCCTCCACTGTTCTTTCCTCTCCGCTCCTTCCTCTCTCTCCTTCCCTTCTTCCGTCTCTGGTAATTTCATTCTCCTTTATTCGTTCTTTTTTGTGGTGCTTTTTTCCCTCCTTAATTGTCCACTTAAGTGGGCCATTTTTTGGTAATTTGGTTTCTGGGGTTGAGTTCAATTTAACGCAGGGTTTCTTTAATTAAGCTTTGAAGTCCCAATGCGCATGGTGGGAGCTGTTTGGAACTGTAAACTTACAAGTTCCTTCTCTTATTTGTGAAACAATTAGGTTAGCTTTGTACTTGGGTTAGAAATGTAATAAGACTCACCTCACCTCAGAATGGGAGTTATGGAGAGTCTTTCTTTTCTTCTTGAGTGTAAATTTGCCTTGCAACTCTTTTGTAATTAAAAATAAAAAAAGGGTTAAAATGAGATCCATCATTATCTTTAAGGAAGCCATGGACTTAAAGGTAGTGTGACCTTTAGAAATAGATTTCTGAGGGGCTAGAATAAGAAGCTACCCTACCTGTTCTTGTTCAGACCATACTTTTTACAGATAACTTGATGCCATAAAAGGTGAGGCGCTAAAGGAAAACGCCATAGCCATTTAGCTGTCAAGGCGATGTTTTAGACACCAAATTGCCAAGCTAAAAACCCCTTTCCTTCTTGGGATGGAAACACACCTCTCAACTCACCAAGTGAGCAAGACTCATCCAAAGCTCCTAACTAGAGAAAACCCCGCATATTTCGATAGTATTTGCCACCCCCATTGGTAGACAGAACAAAGATAAAAGTGGTATACTTGAGAGACAAGCCTGAGCGGGGGTGATCAGATCGGTTAGGGTGGGTTCGTGAGTTTTATTTTGGAGGGGAGGAAAGGAAAGGAAAGGAAAGGAGTTGGTGGGCATAATTGTACCTCCGAGTTTTAATTTTGGTCTTCCAACTCCTTTCCTTCCCCGCCAAAATAATACTCACGAACGCACCCTTAAAGCAAAACAAGTCCCTTTTCTATTTCCAAAACACGTAGAAATCTTTTGTACAACAGGATCCCATATGAAATAGATCTTGACTTGTCACCCAAAGGAACACCTAAGTACACTTGAGCCCACTCCCAAATTTGACAAATTCCAAAGAAGCTGTAATAGATAGGTCTTGAGAATCTATGTTAATATCAGCAAGACCGATTTTGGACATCTATAATTGATTTGATATTTAATAATTTCAATCCATGATTGTACTCGTTAGTTTATCTTGTAAAGGCAAGTAAAGTAAATTATTGAATAAAATGAGTTTAGTGTAGTTTAAAGATGTTCGAAACATGGAAATTGATATACAAACCAATTCAAATCCTATTTTTTATAACATAAATCCAAACCACAAGGCATGGTGTAGTTTTCAAGAGAGTGGATCTTTAGTCTTACAAAGGCAATAATGAATACTGATGGTGTGGCCATAGCCATAAAGTGCTTCTTGTGGTATTGAAATCCTGTACTCAAATAAGGTTGGTTCGCTTAGTAGCTTAAGTTGCTTAATGAGCCACACACCTCATGGTTAAATATTTTTAGAATTAGTTTTACTAAATCTCAGCTAGTTTCTCAATTTTCAGGTTTGTCGCTGGGATTGGATTTGAGATCTAATGTTGGGGCTGGAAGAGAAAAACGCCGTGGTCTGGTTGTGAGGGCGGGCAAGGCTGCTCTTTGTCAGACCAAGAGAAACAGATCACGAAAGTCATTGGCACGAACCCATGGTTTCCGCAGACGAATGAGAACAACAAGTGGAAGAGCAATCTTAAAGCGTCGACGTGCTAAGGGAAGGAAAGTCCTTTGCACCAAGTCCCACCCAAATAGTGGCAAATAGATGCACAAGGGCTTAAAGTTATTCTATTTTAGTGTGTTTGGATTTTCGGTGGGGGAGGGCCAGAATCAATTCTGGGTGGTTGTAGGAGTGAAAAATATTCACTTTTGACATATCAGAATTGATTATGGTGAATTCAAATGGAAAACCAAACACACTGTTGGTAAATGTATTGATTCCTGTGAACATGTTTTAATTTCAGTCTCTTTCCTCTTTTTCCTAACAGTGTTGATGTACCCTGTATAATTTTTGGAGATTCTATTTTTACTCTCGACTTTTGTTTTTGTCATCTTTAATTCTTGCTTAGTTGCATTATTGCTCCAAATATGCTTGTTGCCAAACAAATCAAAAGTTAGGCTTGATGGAATGACAAACATGTCATATAATTATTTCTACATATACTGTTTCTTGTGCTATGTTAACCTTATTATCACGGGTCATTAGCACTTTTCTTACTTAGGGTTTGGTGCTTTACTACTTGTTGGAACTTGTGACAAGCTGAAAAACTAACCGCCGTTTTCTCGAATAACACTGAACTTAGCCCTTGGATTGGAAAATTAGGTAGTCATTTGAATGGCATAGCTTTGTCATTCGAATAACATGAAAATTGAGCTCTCTATTTGAAGAAGGCATGGGCTAGGTCATTTGAATGACCTATAAAAATAGCACTTTGTTTGTAAATTGAGAGGTCATTCGAATGACCGTGGCTAGGTCATTCGAATGACCTACTAAAAATGCTTCAAGGTCAGTAAATTTCAGGGTCATTTGAATGACCTTGTCTTAAACTCATCCGTAACATTGTTTCTCCCTTATTTCACCCACTGTTTCACTGAAAATATGTTTATACTTTCCACATGATCCAACAGGCACTATAACACATTTTTCTAGCTTAAAATCACCTAAAATTATCATTGCATCATTATATCTATATTTTCTACATAACATTTCCGACGTTACTTTTTCAAATACTAACACATAACGTAGAATAACAAAACCATATAGGGGTCTAGGATTACCCATTTCCTAAGCAAAGTTGGAGTTGGTAAGGTTGATGTGGGGAATTTCTAGGTACTTTGGCGTGTTCCTGGGATT
This sequence comes from Nissolia schottii, assembly GCA_003254905.1. Classification (NCBI taxonomy): domain Eukaryota; kingdom Viridiplantae; phylum Streptophyta; class Magnoliopsida; order Fabales; family Fabaceae; genus Nissolia; species Nissolia schottii. The sequence goes on from QANU01000640.1 coordinate 140,457, forward strand.
TTTCCCGAGTTCGGCAGCGTAACCGCAGTGTGCACGAACGGAACTGACATTTTGTGGAAGCAGATGGAAATGTGAAGCAAATGGTGGGCATCAACCTACTGTTGCTGCTTTTTCCTTTTTATTTTTATTATTATTATTATTATATTAATATTATTACTATTACTATTATTATTATATAATATATAAATGGTATTAGCCCTGCCCTTCGGTGGCAGAGGATAACTTCAACCAAACTTGGTACAATTTTGATAATGTTTGATCGCGTTTGGTCGTTAATCGCTCGTGTCCGGATATCTTAAAAATATTTTGAACATATAGTTGCGATCTACTAATTTTTCTGGTCATGATGGTATGTCAGGTTAAGGTATTCGTGAACTTATCTCTGTAGGAGTATATTTTACGGATACTTTTGGGACCTGACAAAATTCTGGTATTGACCGAAAATTGCTCTAAATCTTGCAAAATTTTTGTGAGCTTACGAAACCATTATTTTGGCTAAGGAAACCTTTATAATTAAATTTCCAGTCTAAATAACCGTCCCGAGTACACTTTAATTATGCGAAATCTCTGTAAGGGGAAAAATCGCGATATTACACCCCTCATCTATTTGTTTTAGATCCAGTTGAGGATCATGGTGTTGATCCTCTAGCTTAGTTAGTGTTACCCGTCTTCGAGTTAGTGGTAAGCTTCACTTCACAGTGGAGTAGTCAGAGTTATGTTTAGTTTATTTTAGTTAGTAGTTACTCCAGATAGTTAAGGCCAAGATCTTCCATGCTAGTTAACCTCAATTGTTTAGTTAGTTATATTTTATCATAATTGTAAATAATTAACACCAGTTGGTATTTAATGAAGTATTATTCATATTATAGTTTCATAATTAATTTGTCTAAATAACTTAAATAAATCAATGTTTATTTAGTTAACAAGGTTCTATAAGACCTATAGTCCTACATGCGATCATGGCCAGATTTTGGGTCGTGATACCCCTGGAGGAAGGTGAGGTCGATCGACCATGAGCAATCGGTGTAAGTTGGCATAATTAATTGTGGGAAAGACGGCCAAAGAATATGTAGTTGGTGACCTACTTTAGTAACGAGTCAGAGGAAAGAAATAGTTCTTAATAATATATTTTTCATAGAGCAACCTGTAGAAGAGGCGAGTTGTGCCAAGACTTCATGACAAAGAAGGCTTAGTGGACAACTCAAGGGATGACGCACAAATTAATAAAGGGCAAATACTTGTTGGTGCCAGAGTTCAATTAGAATTCAAATAAAATTGAAGTTATTTGGAGCCAAAAAGAGGTTACTCGGTGGTGAGGAGTGAAGGTCAAGGAATCAAATTGTTCAAGGGCACCTGTCAAGCATGCAAGAGACCCATTTTCTCTATAAATAGGTCCGAAGTGTAACACCCCAAGTTTTTCCTTTTACTAAAATTCCACTTAATAAATAATTAAGAACATGTTAATAAGAAAAAGATGAGATAAAAATGGAATAAAATTCACAGAATTTACTTAATATCTATCGTATTAGGTAAAAATAATAATTTTGCGATCTCGTGACGTTTGGTGACGTTTGGGTTAGTATTAAGCTATTTTTAGAACTTAAGTGTGACTCAAAGGAGTCTGTAAAATACACTAATATGAAAATAATGTGAGAATATTTCAAGAAAAATTTAAATATGAACAAGGAAAATTTATAGGTCACAACGGTATATCCGAAATATTTTTAGGACATTCGGATATAAATAGCTAATGAACCAACATGACTGAAACTAAACCAATCAAATGAAATTATGGCCAAAGGCCACTAAAACACCACGGGCAGCCCTCATCTCACGAAACACACACAAGAGACCAAAGTTTCATTTCTTCTTCCAAAAGTTCTCAAAACCTAAATCTCCAAAGCCCCTAAGTTCCATCATCATCCTTTACCGTTTTCCATCACCAATCACTCTCAAATTAATCTAGAAAGCAAGCTAGCATCAAGGCTAGGGTTTAATCTTCAAGTGGAATTCAAGGAGGTCAAGGTTCCAAACCCTAATCTCCATAACGCAAAGAACTCAAGGATGCTTCAAGTTCATCTTTCCATCACCATAATTCATTCCTAAGCATCCCAAGAAGACTAGGAAGAGTTGTTGGTGAGTTTTATCATTCAGGGAAAAGCTAAGTTTCCATAAGTCATGTTTGCCCTAATTATGTAAAGGTTTTCATTTTTACGTCAAAAGGAAACTTCAAGCTAGCCATCAAGCTTCAAGTCCATCTTTTCCATTATTCTACAAGTGGGTAACTTGAGTTCCTCACCTTCTTTGAGGGTGGATGATGAATTATGTGCTTATGTGTATATCTATGTCTCTATGTATGTATGTTTATAATTGTTAGAATTGATGCTAGGCTTAGGGAGACGATTCTGAAGGGTCCTGTGACCTGGATTAGATAGGTTTATTGTATGTTATAGATGTGTGACGTATTTCATGCATTCAGGATAAAGCAAGGTTAGAAAATGAGAATTCATGATGAGATAAAGAAAGAAAATGAAATGAATTGAAACATGGAGAAACAAGTATGCCATGCTGCAGGTACATGAATGTCAGAAATGATGAAAAAGGGGCAAAAGGCCCAATGATGAGAAAAGGCCGTGATCACGTGAGCCCATTATGATCCCACTTCAGGAGGTCCGAGGGGCATCCTGAATGTGGAAGCCCGCCACAGGTGGTGTTGAGATAACATACCTGGGGGTGTGCGGTTACCACGCCTTTGCATTGTCGTACGGGGGCAAGCCTAGGTGGGGGTACAATATCCGCCCACTGTCAATGGGTCCCGAGGGGGCACATGGCAGGTGGAAGCCCACCGCAGGGGTCACAGAGGACCACCTGGAGGTGCGAGGTTAGTCCGTCATAGTAATGTCAAGAGAGGACAATACTATGGTGGGAATAACATACATTCTAAAAGCTGAGGATTATGTAATGCATGAGCATTTAGCATGTTTATTTTGTTATGCATAAGTATGTAAAAAGGTGCATTCTGGTTATTCAGATTATTTCATTATGTATGAGAGATTATAAGCTATTATCAGGTTGTTATGTTGTTACCGTCAAGAGAACGCTCAAGACGGATATGTATGTAAACGTAATATTAATCAGCACGAGAACGTAGTAAGCAAGAATAGTTCCCAGATCACATAGTAAGGTAGATAAAGCCGTTCAGATAGGCCAGATAATAATCTGTAGGATATGTAGTATACCTGTTCACTTAGAGATCTCTGAGCGGCCTGAAGTCCGACCTAATATGGAACGAGACTTAGGAACTAAAGTTACTTCCACTGAGAACCTACCGTTCTCACTCCCACTACCTTATTGACTTCAGGTACGGATGATGACGCATGTTTTGAGGATGCCGATGAGCCGTCAGCAGAGCCATGAGCGGCTGTGACAGGATAGGGACATAGAGATATGCTGGATGTCCAGATTTTTGCCAAGGGTCTCTAGCAGCCCTTGTATTTTGATATGTATTTTGATATGATGTATTATGACTCATGTAGTTGATATTTTGATCTATGTACATGGATGTATCTTATGTATTACATATACACTTATGTGACTTTGTATGATGGACCCCTGGATGTATATTGGATGTTCTATTACACTACTGCTACACGTTTTGTTATATTCATCTTTCAGACGCATGGCTCTAGTTTTGTAATTATATAATGTCAATGAAAAGTTTAAAATTGGTCCTTATTTTCTTAAACCACTATTTTCAAAAGATAACGACGGACTAAGATATTCCGATCAGATGGCAAACAACCTAGTGAGCTTTGTTTACTACGTACGAGTAAACAGTTAGCTAGGGTGTTTCATTTGGTATCAGAGCAGTTTGGTCCAAAAGAGCCTGAGGACTGAGCTGCACTATGCTTTCGAGTATGATTACGGTGTATGTTCCAGCTAAGTGGTATATTCTAAGTTTCTGTGTACTTGCCTTTTTGGGACTGATCACCTCGAATTGTGCAGGTACGACATATTAGGTATGCCGCCGCGCAGGGATACTACACAGCGCACTCCGGAGTCTGCAGAGCTGGCAGACATTCTTAGGGAGGTGGCCCAAGCTACGGCGTTGATGGCAGCTTCTAATGCGCAACGCAATGCTCCTCAGACAGCTCAGGAGATTGAGGCCCTGAGGTACCGGGATTTCTCACGAGCTCATCCACCAGTATTTGAAGGAGTAATGGACCCTGAATTAGTCCATGGCTGGATTAGGAAGCTGGAACAGATTTTTGAGGACCTTGCCTGTACTGAGCAGCAGAAGGTTAAGTTCGCTTCCAGGATGTTAGAGGGAGCAGCAGGGGAATGGTGGGACACGACCAGACCCCAGTTTGAACGAGATAATGAGCAGGTGACCTGGAACGGGTTCAAGGAGGTGTTTCTGGACAAGTACTTCCCGCAGGAGTTACAAGACAGGAAGGAGGCAGAATTTATGGAGCTCAAGCAGGGATCCATGACCGTGGCAGAGTATACAGCAAAGTTTGAGAAGCTGTGCAGATATTCTCAGACGTACAGGCTGCACCCGACGGAGGGTTGGAAATGCGCCAAGTATCAGCGAGGCCTGAAGCCCGAGTTGCGGGTATTCCTGAACGTAGCTGGGGTACGAGATTATGCTACCTTGGTTAATACTTGTTTGGCCCAGGAGGAGGCTAATCGGGATTTGGCTCAAGTACGCAGTGATAGGTTCAAGAGGAGATTTGATGAGGCTGGCAGTTCCCAATCCGAGCAGAGGAAGAGGGGATCTTTCCAGGCACCAGTGGTAGGAAGGGGCAGGGGGCAGTATCCGCCAAGACCACAGCCAGGAACGGGGAGAGTCCAGAGTCAGCCTAGGTCAGGACCATCAGGAGCAGGATCTCCAGCAGTGAGGTCTCCAGCAGCAGGCACCCCTAGTCGCAGGACTCCAGAGACTCAGCAGCGAGGTGATCCTCGTACACCTTGTCCGAAATGTGGCCGAGGACATTCTGGAGAGTGCTTAGCTGGTCAGGGAGTGTGCTACAGGTGTGGACAGGCAGGTCACTTCATCAGGGATTGCCCAGTGACTCCGCCGCCAGCTCAACGTCAAGGGAGAGTCTTTACTATGGCAGCTGAAGAAGTCAGAGAGGGTGATGGTTTGATTGTGGGTAAGTGTATGCTTAATGGAAGAACTTTGATTGTTTTGTATGATTCCGGAGCATCCCACTCCTTTATTTCCTACGCTAGTGTGAAGGAGCTGAGTTTATCTCCTACGACACTGCCGTATACGCTTGCTGTATCTACCCCCACTGCACCGCCGGTTAAGACTTGTCAAGTATGTCTTCGATGTCCTTTTCAGCTGCAGGAAAGAGAGTTCGTGGCTGATTTAATCTGTCTTCCCCTAGTAGGATTGGATGTGGTACTAGGGATGGATTGGTTGAATGCCAACCAAGCAGTTCTTGACTGCGCCAGGAAGCAGGTTATTTTTCCGTCTACAGTTACCACTCCCATAGTTTCCGAGGAGGAGTTGCCAATTCTTTATTACTGTCAGCTAGGAGATCAGGGATGTGTTTTCTTTGCATCATCTGAGGTGAAAATTGAGAACCCGGAGGTCAAGGACATTCCGGTAGTTCGGGATTATTCTGATGTTTTTCCTGATACTATTCCGGAGTTCCCACCAAGACGGGAGGTAGAGTTTTCTATCGATCTGGTACCAGGTGCTGGACCTATTTCTATTGCACCGTATCGCATGTCTCCACTGGAATTGCAGGAGTTGAAAAAGCAATTGGAGGAGTTAATGGGGAAGCAGTTCATTAGACCCAGTGCATCACCGTGGGGAGCCCCAATATTATTTGTGAAGAAAAAGGATGATACTATGAGGATGTGTGTCGATTATAGGCAATTGAACAAGGTGACAATTAAGAACAAGTATCTGTTGCCTAGGATTGACGACCTTCTAGATCAGTTAAAGGGTGAAAAGATGTTTTCAAGGATTGACTTGAGGTCTGGCTACCATCAGATTAGAGTACGGGAGGAGGATATAGCCAAGACCGCGTTCTGATCTCGTTATGGGCATTATGAGTTCACAGTAATGCCTTTTGGATTGACGAATACTCCTGCCATCTTTATGGACTACATGCACAGGATTTTCCATGAGTATCTGGACGACTGTGTTATTGTTTTCATTGATGATATTTTAGTGTACTCGAAGAGCGAAGAGGAGCACACTAGACATTTGCAGATCGTGTTGGAGATTTTGCGGAACAAGAAGTTGTATGCCAAGCTCTCGAAGTGTGAGTTTTGGGCTAGGAAAGTGCAGTTTCTGGGTCATGTAGTTTCAGATCAAGGAGTAGCAGTGGATCCTAGTAAGGTGGAAGTGGTCAGAACATGGGAGAGACCCACTTCAGTTACAGAGTTACGGAGCTTTCTGGGATTTGCAGGATATTATCGGAGGTTTATTCAGAGATTTTCGCAGATTGCTTTGCCGTTGACGAAGTTGACCAGGAAGGGAGCAAAGATGGACTGGTCCGCCGAATGTGAGAGAAGTTTCTGTGAATTGAATGAGAGATTGACCACCGCGCCAGTGCTAGTACTGCCTGATCCCCAGGAACCTTTCGAGGTATACTGTGACGCATCAGGTTCTGGACTTGGATGTGTACTGATGCAACGACGCCAAGTGATAGCTTATGCCTCTAGACAACTGCAGCAGCATGAGGTAAACTATCCTACACATGATCTAGAATTGGCTACGGTAGTTTTTGCACTTAAGATCTGGAGGCATTATCTGTATGGAGTTAGGTTTGAGGTCTACTCAGATCACAAGAGTATGAAGTACCTATTTGACCAAAAGGAGTTGAATATGCGTCAGAGGAGGTGGATTGAATTTCTTAAGGATTATGATTTTAATCTTAATTATCACCCTGGGAAGGCCAATGTAGTGGCTGATGCTTTGAGCGGGAAGTCTTTGCAGATGGCTCATTTGATGGTGCAGGAAGCGAAGTTATTGGAGGAGTTTCGTGATCTTAATTTGACTATTGCACATCAACATAACCGGTTGACGTTGTATCCTCTCCAAGTCAGTAGTGATTTCAAGCAGAGGATAGTAGAGGCTCAGAAAGCTTGCCAGGAGGACACTTGGTGTAAATTCCGCAAGGCTGTGGAAGAAGGTAAGATCAAGGAAGTGACAACAGGTAATGATGGTATTTTAAGGTTTGACGGGCGCATTTGCGTGCCCAGGGAAGGCAGCTTACGGGAGGATATCCTGAAGGAAGCTCACAAGAGTCATTTCACGATGCACCCAGGTACTACCAAGATGTACCATGATCTTAAGCAGATGTTTTGGTGGCCAGGATTGAAAAGAGATGTTGAGGATTGGGTACAGAAGTGTTTGGTTTGTCAGAAAGTGAAGATTGAGCACCAGAAACCACCAGGATTGCTGAATCCTCCAGAGATTCCAGAATGGAAGTGGGAGGCCATAGCTATGGATTTTGTTTCAAGCTTACCGCGTACTCGGACCGGAGTTGATGCTATTTGGGTAAAAGTGGACAGACTGACTAAATCTGCTCACTTTATCCCAATTAAGATGACTTACTCAGTGGAGAAGCTTGTACAATTGTATGTTAAGGAGGTGGTAAGGTTGCATGGAGTACCATCTTCTATTATTTCAGACAGGGATCCCAGATTTACGTCCCGATTTTGGACTACATTTCAGAAGGCATATGGCTCACAGTTGCATTTGAGTTCAGCGTATCATCCTCAGTCTGATGGTCAATCCGAACGTACGATTCAGACTTTGGAAGATATGTTACGAGCTTGTGCTCTAGATACGCCAGGAAACTAGGAGGAGATTTTGCCGTTTGTGGAGTTTGCCTACAATAACAGCTATCACGCTAGCATTGGTATGGCTCCATTCGAAGCATTATATGGCAGGAAGTGCCAGTCGCCGTTGTGTTGGAATGACAGCAGGCAGTATCGTTGTTTAGACCCTGACGAAACCAGGAAAACAGAGGAATTGGTGAAGTTGTTGCGTAAGCGAGTGTTCACAGCACAAAGCCGACAGAAGAGCTATGCAGATAACCGAAGGAGACCGCTCGAATTCCAAGAGGGAGATCATGTCTTCCTAAAGGTTACTCCGGCGACAGGTATTGGAAGGTCCTTGAGGATCAAGAAGCTGAACCCCCGATTCATTGGACCGTTTCAGATCTTGGAACGAATTGGACTGGTAGCATACCGGATAGCTCTTCCGCAGAACCTAGCCAACATTCATAATGTTTTTTATATCTCTCAGCTACGCAAGTATTATGCGTCCCCCGAGCATGTGCTTCAGCCCGAACAGATACAGGTTAGAGAAGATTTATCCCTACCGCTAACGCCGCAACGAATCATTGCCATAAGATTCGTCAGACGAGGAACAAGGAGCTTCCTATGGTACGAGTGGTATGGACGAACGGGGAATTAGAGGAGAAAACGTGGGAGTTAGAAGCGGATATAAAGAAAGCCTATCCGGAGTTATTTTGAGAGGTATGAACCTATCCTTATCTTTCAATTTCGAGGTCGAAATTTTTCGAAGGGGGGTGGAATGTAACACCCCACGTTTTTCCTTTTACTAAAATTCCACTTAATAAATAATTAAGAACATGTTAATAAGAAAAAGATGAGATAAAAATGGAATAAAATTCACAGAATTTACTTAATGTCTATCGTATTAGGTAAAAATAATAATTTTGCGATCTCGTGACGTTTGG
>QANU01000640.1:149772-161272 GCA_003254905.1 Nissolia schottii
GGGTCCTGTGACCTGGATTAGATAGGTTTATTGTATGTTATAGATGTGTGAAAAGTTTAGGCAAGTGCTTGGGAAGAAAAGGGAAAAAACCAAAATTCTGCAGGTACAGCGCATCAGGCGCGCCAGGCGACGCGCTAAGCGCCGCGCTGAGCGGTCCGCTGAGCGGCGCGCTGAGCGGCTGTACAGGGGGCTGTTATGCTAAAGGCCGAGGGCCCCCAGCCGTTGAGTGGAAAACGTAGTTCCGCTGTAATAATTTGAGACCAGGAAATTTTATGGAAAATCTTGGAAGTACATATTCTAATAATTGATTTCTAACTTAAGATTTATAATTGAATTAGGTGAGTATAAGAGGAAAATGTTGTGAACGTATGAATTACATGTAGTATGTGACGTATTTCATGCATTCAGGATAAAGCAAGGTTAGAAAATGAGAATTCATGATGAGATAAAGAAAGAAAACGAAATGAATTGAAATATGGAGAAACAAGTATGCCATGTTGCAGGTACATGAATGTCAAAGATGCTGAAAAAGGGCTAAAGGCCCAATACTGAGAAAGGGCTAAATGCCATATGTTGAAAAAGGCCGTGATCACGTGAGCCACACTATGATCCCACTTCAGGAGGTCCGAGGGGCATCCTGAATGTGGAAGCCCGCCACAGGTGGTGTCGATATGGCACACCTAGAGGTGTGCGGTTACCACGCCTTTGCATTGTCGTACGGGGGCAAGCCTAGGTGGGGGTACAATATCCGCCCACTGTCGAGGGGTCCCTAGGGGCACACGACAGGTGGAAGCCCACCACAGGGTCACAGAGGACCACCTGGAGGTGCGAGGTTATTCAGTCATAGTAATGTCAAGAGAGGACAATACTATGGTGGGAATAACATATATCCCAAAAGCTCATTATTAAGTAATGCATGAGCATTTAGCATGTTTATTCGGTTATGCATAAGAATGTGAGAATGTGCATTCTATTTATTCTGACCATTTTGTTATGCATGAGAGATTATAAGCTATTATCCTGCTGTTATGTTGTTACCGTCAAGAGAACGCTCAAGACGGCTATGTATGTAAACGTAATGTTAATTAGCACGAGAACATAGTAAGCAAGAGTAGTTCCCAAATCACATAGTAATGTAGATAAAGCCGTTCAGATAGGCCAGATAATAATCAGTAGGATATGTAGTATACATGTTCACTTAGAGATCTCTGAGCGGCCTGAAGTCCGACCTAATATGAGACGCGACTTAGGAACTAAAGTTACTTCCACTGAGAACCTACCGTTCTCATTCCCACTACCTTATTGACTTCAGGTACTGATGATGATTCATGTTTTGAGGATGCCGATGAGCTACCAGCAGAGCCATGAGCGGCAGTGATAGGATAGGGACATAGAGAGAGCTGGATGTCCAGATTTTTGTGCCAAGGGTCTCTAGCAGCCCTTGTATTTTGATATGTATTTTGAGATGCTGTATTATGACTCATGTAGCGATATTTTGATCTATGTACATACGATGTATCTTATGTATTATGTATTATATATACACCTATGTGACTTTGTTATGATGGACCACTGGTTGTATATTGGATGCTCTATTATACTACTGCTAAACGCTTTGTTATATTTGTTTTTCAGACGCATGGCTCTAGTTTCACAATTATGTAATGTCAATGAAAAGTTTAAAATTGGTCCTTATTTTCTTAAACCACTATTTTCGAAAGATAACAATGGACTAAGGTATTCCGATCAGATAGCAAACAACCTAGTGAGCTTTGTTTACTACGTACGGGTAAACAGTTAGCTAGGGTGTTTCACGACGAGTATAGGCAAAACTCAAATTTCACACTTGTAACTCCTCACACACATAAGTTTCTGCGAGGCATGAGTGCACGAGGAAATTAAACAATTTCCCATTTACTTGCTTTCTGTTTTTTCAATTATTAGGATTAGATCAATTTATTTATGTTTATTCGCATTTCCTTTGTAATTCAAGTACTTTGTATCAACTTCCATTCAATCAAAGTTGTTTCTTATATCAATTCTTGTCGAATACTTTGATTATTTCTACTTGCATATTTTAATTTCCGAGTTCTTAATCTTTAAAAGTTATGTTATCTAAACAACGCATTCTTAGCCTATAATTAACTCACCCATCAAGGGAATTCGGTTCGATTCACTGAATTGAGATTTTGAACCAAACTTTTATGGTTGAAGGTCGTTGATTTGTTGTCGACCATAAATCACGTAATAACTTTAAACATATGAAATAAACATTTTCCATAAAAGAAAACTCAGTCTGATGTCCACAAATTACATTGAAGCATCAATGAAAAAGAAAATAGATGAACAAATAAATAATAAGACTTTAATTTTTATGCAAAGTTAAAGTAAAAAAAAAATTGACAGTGTTATTGAATTATGTACTATCATTTAGAAAAAGTGGTTAAATCTCATATCAAATAACCACGGTTGTTTTTGTTAGATGACAAGATATAATTTTTTTTAGTAATGTTATATTTTCCTAACTCATTATATTGATCATCCTCCTAACTACTGAATAAAATAAGAATTAATTACTTATTAAGATTTTAAAATATTGATTACATATACATTTTTTTTATTTCATTTAGCAATTAGGATGGTGATTACGAAGATGTGGTTTCTCAACACATTGGCTTGACTTAGGGATGACAATGGGTAGGTTTTGGCTCAACCCTAACCCTACCCTCAACCTATTAAATAAATAAAAACTCTATCATACCCTATATGTAAGTTTTATAAATAAAAACCATAACCCTATCCATAGAAAATATCTAAACCCTAACCCTACCATACTCGTTACTTTCTAAAAAGTGCTTTTATGTTTACAAAATATAAGTGTTAGCTACAAAAAATAATTATTTTAGTGCATAATAATAACATAATTTAAATTAATAACTAACCCCTCATAAAAATTAAACAAAGATAATAATTTTAGCACGACAAAACCATAAGTTAAATCAAATACTATAATCTCTATTCATAACAAATAGAAAACATAACATTGTAATTTGTTTGATACACAGAAAAATCAAACTAAGACATATAAGCTAAACAATTGTTTAGCAACAACCTATGTTTATCCAAACTCTAACCCTATCCTAACTCATGCAAGTAAGTTCAGATAATTACCTGCGCAGATAATTATCCATAAAGGAGAGAATTTTTACCTTACCTATAAGATAAAGTTGGGTAGAATACCTGCAGATAAGATATAAATTATCATCCCTAACTTGATTAATAAAATGAAACCATCAAGATAAAAAATATCGTTCCCATAAAAAAAGTTAGGAGCATAGCATTATTCAACTTTTTTACATGAACTATGCATAGAAATTAGAGTTGGGAAGATATAACATTAGTCACTTTAATCCATGAAATTCATACACTAGCTTTCAAATCTTTAAAATTGTAAGTTGTTTATTTATTCACATCTTTGTTAATTTGTTACATGAAATGAGACTGTGATAATAACTGAGACTACAAATGAGATTGTGGTGTCATCACTCAAGGATGAAAATGTGGTTGTGGCAAGACTTACTAGGGATGACAATACCACTCATACCCATTTAGTATCTTCCTACTCATGAACCTTATCCATCCACGAGTATCCATTAGTCTGACACTCGTGAAAATTTGAATTCTTGTGGATATCCGTGAGTTTTTGCCAAGAAATCGAAAATAAAATTTCATAAAACCCACTACTATCCATTATATATTATAATTCTACTATACACATTGCACTTTAAATTAAAAAAATATATTAAAAAAATCCAATAATACCTTTTTGATAAATATTTCAATGAAAAGTTCAATCTGATACTTCTATAGATTTTTATTTGATATTTCATAGATGAAAGACTTAAACTCGGTATGAGCAAGCAGAACAAACATAAGTACATATGAAAAATTAAAGAATACAACAGCATCACCTAAACTATTTATACAAATCGACCTAGAGATACCTCAATAAGAAAACTTCTACCTACAATCAAGTATAACAACATTGTAGTTGGTATCTAGTGAGTACCCGTGAGTTGGGTACCTCAACTTCTATCTCCATCCATTAACAAATAAGTATGAGTATTTGTCCCCGTACACACGAAAATAGTCTTTCCACTCATACCTGTCATGGACAATACCCATTGGTATTCATGTTTGTGGGTTTGTTTGTGGTCCTTAGTTGCTACCACAACTTCTTTTGACACGGTAGATGTTTCCATAACCTTATTAATGCTTGTGCTGACAAACTTTTTACAAACTCATTTATTGTCACATACTCATTTAATATAACAAATCAATAAAGATGTATATGATAATGAACCGAAAGAATATCAACCTCCTCCTTATAATTTAAGGGATTAAAAAGTTAGTATTTGAATTTCATAGACCAACTTAACTTTTGTAACATCCTGATTTTTTTCCCTTATAAAGATTTCGCGTAAATCCACAAATTTGCATAATAAAAGGCATAATCGGAACGATTATTTGGACTGGGAAAATTATTTAGCAAATTAATCTCGTCCAAACGTCGGTTGAATAATTGTGTCTTGATCTCGCAGAGTGTCGCGGGGTCGTGCCAATTTTTGCTGAAAACCGAAATTCTGGTAGGCACCTAAGGTATCTGTGAAAATTACCCTGCGGCAATAAATTCACAAATACCTTAACATGATATACCTTCCTGACCAAGAAAATTCGTAGATCGCAGATATGTGTTCAGAATATTTTTAGGATATCCATACACGAGCGAATTACGACCAAACACGATCAAACATGATCGGAACAGGAAACAAAATATTAGAGCACGTGGGGGAGGAGTCAGCCAACTTAATCCCTTTACTGTGCATGCAGTAATTATTTGTTACTTTTCTTAAATTTTAAATTTATTTTTCTATAGTGCAGACTTCGGGGGGCTATAAATAGCCTTCCAACATCCCTCAAATATTTTCACACACTGGCCCTTCTTCACTTCCTCAGTTTTTACATATTTCATAGTGCCAGTTGCACACTGAAACACCCTAGCTAACTGTTTACCCGTACGTAGTAAACAAAGCTTACTAGGTTGTTGTCTACTTGGTCGGATTACCTTAGTCCATAGTTATCTTTCAAAAATAGTTGCTTAAGAAAATAAGGACCAATTTAAAACTTTTCATTTTACATTGCATAATTACTAAAATAGAGCCATGCGCCAGAATAAACAATATAACAAAGCGTATAACGGTAAGATAGTAAAGCATCCAATACATATCCAGGTGGTCCATCAAATAAAGTCACATAACTGTATATACATTAAGTAAGATATACATCATGTAACACCCTAGGTTAGCAGCTTATGCTTAAGTCATAATCTGCGTCTGCTAGGTTGTTAACTGCTGTGTGGGAATACCGATAGTCCCTACTTTACTTTGGAAAATAATTTAGTTATCTTGAAAATAAGGACCCATTTTTTTTTTGTAACATAATATGTACGTCAATCTAGAGCCATGTGTTTGGACTATCTTGAGTCCCGTATAGTCATACCACAGATAAATGCGCGCGTCGTCTGTCATACACACACATACATGAACAGTAAATCAAATAACACAAGTGGGTCCAACAGCCATTATCATACATGTCAAATAGTCATAGATACATAAATATGGTGTCAATACATCAAAAGGGCAAAACATACCCTAAGCCCGATCAAACTATCAGGGCTACAAAATAAAATGCATCCAAATACAAATAAAGCTTAGACTACTAGCAAAAAGGGTGGCCTCTAATGACAGGGCAGGAACATAGGGCTGGTCAGGTCTCTGGCGCGTCCTCGCTGGGGTCCTCCTCCGGATCTTCCTCTGGGTCCTCCTCCGGGTCCTCCTCATTGGGCTCGTCCTCCTCCTCCAGGATCTCGATGAGAGAGTCCTCCTCAGGTGGTGAGGGTGCAAGTACGTCTGGCGGTCGGAGTCAAACGGAGACTGGATCAACCTCTACATCCTTCTCGTAAGGAACGGGCTCGCTATCCGCGGAAGTCTCAGGCTCTGGGACGACCGGTGGTGTAATGCGGAGAGGTGGGGGACGGTTCACGACCAGCACTGTCCATAGCTCTGCCTCCTCCCCTGTCTCAGGGTCTATTGTCCTAAACCTACTGCGCAGGATCCGCCTCTTCCTCGGCGGGGACGTCATCTATCTCGCCTGAAGCCATAAGTGAGTGGGGGTGAGAACAGCGGTTCTCAGTGGTTAACTATGACAAGGGCTCTGTTTACTCAATTATGCTCTGGCCGTCCAGGAGATCTCTAGTGTTCATGCGTCTAGACATCCTGCCAGTTATTTTCTTGCCTAAGTTCCTGGGCGGCTTTATCTAGTTACTAGGTGACAGGGAACTAATCTTTCTTACTAAGTTCTCGTGCTTTCTATCCTTGACCGTTCTGACTATGCTACTCATATGCGTATGCCTGGTGACCTTGCCCAATGCATTCCTTGTGAGCATGGTGACATGGTCGGGACACCGCGACGCTTTAATCACATAGGTATGTATGCAAGGTGATCGTGTCCCAGGCGTTCCTTGTGAGCCTGGTGACGTGATCGAGTCCCATGCGTTCCTTATGAGCATGGTGACGTACACAATGCCTGCGTTCCTTGTGAGCCTGCCCTTGTGCACTATGCATGAACTTTACACTTTTAAGTAAATGGTACCATTACTTTCTTTCTCTTACGCGTACCGGCTTACCCGGGTTAGCGCCTTTTCATTCATCACACTTCATTCTCATATGCACTTTATCTTTCTTTCCTGTTCTGGTTCTTACATTCATTATGCTCTTCATTCATTAACATTGGTCATAACATAATTTCTGGTGATCTATCCTCATGATGCATGCATGACTTCAATACTCATATACTTGTTCACTGCACCTTTCGGTGACTCATAGCTAAACATCTACCATTTAAAACCCCTCGTATAACCTTCTACATGTTAAGTGATTCATTGGAATATCACGGACCTCGGAACCCTCTCTCTCGGACACCACTCTCAGCGTCCGGGAACCTCCGCGGAACCCGCTGTGGACACTCTTGCTGGCGCTAGCCCTAACTTCTGGAAGCTGCTCGACCGCTCTAGGGTACCTCCGCGGAACCCTATGACCACTACTGGTACTTACTCGGTCTACTCTCCAGGGAGTCACCCATCCCTCCGGGGACCTACGCGGACCCACTCAGGACCTTTTCTAATGCCTACTCAACACCCCTCACGTAACTCCTTATGTTTTCCAGGGATCCTCCGCGGACCCAATCAACACCATTTCTGGTGCCCGCTCAGCAACTCCATGCACCCTCCTACATGCTTGGGGGAATCCTCCGCGGAACCCCAGCACAAACACCATTCCTGGTGCCACTTGGGAAACTTAGGGGACCACTCGGACATGCCAGGGTTCCTCCGCGGAACCCTATTAGTACTACCCCTGGTATTCACTCAAACACTCCGGTGTAACCTCCTCCACACTTCAGGAGTCCTCCGCGGACTCACTCAAGAACTCTCCAGGTAAGTACTTAGCACCCTAGCTAACCACTCGGACATTCTAGGAAAAACACTTAACGAATCTAAGGGTTCAATTCCACCACTCTAGGGCATCCTCCGTGGACACCACAGACATAACCCTCCAGGGATCCTATGCAGAACCCCAACCTGCACCGTCCTTAGCTCTCACTCAACTCTCCGAGTGCTCCTCCCACGCACTTCCGGGATCCCGTGCGGACCCCATCCCGTACCCCTACTGTCCCGCTCTTCAACTCTAGACCCCTCTCAGTGCCCCTTCGCGGAGACCTCGGCGTTCGGTCCCCGGTTATTCTCTCTGGTTCTCTTACTCTCATCTCATGTTCATACCACATATTCCACAGTTCTTGAGCAACAACACGACGTTCATAATCATGAAAAATAATGTAATGTATCCAGCATACAACAACAGTATTTATCCTCATACATTTCTAAACCTTTCTCACTTAAAACACGCACATATATACATGCAAATAAACATCCCATAGACAGGGCAACGATACTACCCACCTGTAGAAAGCTTGGTGGTGGTGGTGAAGTTTGAAGTGAAGCCCACAAGCCTTGTTGCTTCCCACAGCTTGAGCCTCCCTTCCTCCAAGGTGAGAACCTTGCACAATGGAGAGGGTGATGTTGTTCCTCTTGTAGTGGAAGCAGAAAAAATAGAAAGCTGAGATGAGGAGACTTTGGGGGCTGGGGTTTCGGCCTTTGATGAGAGGTGGAAGGAGAAGAGAATGTGTTTGAACTTCTTGAAGGTTTAGTGGTGTGTTTGAATAATGAGAGGAAGCAAATGTCTCTTGGGAGTTTTGGAGTGAGCTTCTCGGTTTGGAGAGCTAGTGGTGAAGGAGATTGCTTGTTTCTTTGGGTGTAATAAATGTGGTGAATAGTAGAAAGCATGGGCATGATGTGATTAGGCATTTGAAGTGTAAGAAAAGTGATTGTGGATGTAAGTGTAGAAGCATAATTTAGGGGATTATTTTGTGCACAATTCCCCAGCTCTAGCCGTGCAGCCCTTCAGCTCTAGGTGCTGAAATTTCATTTTCTCCCGTCCCGGTTCGCTCGTGTTTTATTGCTCGCAGTGTCAGTACGTCGCGCCCGGTTGTCCGAAAAATATTCCGTCTATACCGTCGCGAACCCTTAATTCCCCTCTACCTCTAGGTATTAATATTTAAAGATGTTTGTGAATTTTCCTCCGAGAGAATATTTTCACCGACACCTTTTGTACGTCAGAAAATTCTATCGGTGTACAGCGGCCGTTCGACTGTCGGCCGAACTTCATATTGCGACACGTCTTATCTCCTAGGAATATTCTACTTAAAATTTCTCCCTTTTAATTCTCTAATCGTGATTAGAAAAATTAATTTAATAATTATGCGTATAATTATTTCTTTAAGAAAATCGGGATTTTACATATCACATGTACATAAACTGAAGTACTGAATATATAAGTCAGAATACATCACATCAAAATACAAGGACTACTGGAATGCTACTCAGTATGCCCTTGGCATAAAGTAAACATCTAGCTATCTCTTAGCCGCTCATGGCTCAACTGGCGGCTCGTCGGCATCCTCAAAGTAAGACTCATCTTCGGTACCTGAAGTCATAAAATAGTGGGAATGAGAACGGTAGGTTCTCAGTGGAAATAACTTTAGTTCCTGAGTCTCGTATCAGATTATGTCGGACTTCAGGCCGCTTAGAGATCTCTAGTGAACATACATACTAAACAGCCTACTATTTATTATCTGGCCTCTCTGAACGGCTTTATTTGCATTATTATGTGACATGGGAACTACTCTTGCTTACTACATTCTCGTGCTGATTAGCATTTCGTGAATATACATAGCCGTCTCGAGCGTGCTCTTGACGGTACGGACATAACAACATGAACTATACATCCAGAATAATCAGAATGCCTAATAGAATACATTCAGAATACATATAACAGAATCATCAGAATATGTCTAGCAGAGTCATCAGCATAAACATGACAGAATCATCGGAATAAACATGCCTAACAGAATGTACATGTGCATAACAGAATAGGACAGCATAAACTTGCATAACAGCATAACTTGCTTTGGAATATGTGTTATTCCCACCATAGTAATGTCCTCTGTTGACATTACTATGACGGAATAACCTCGCACCCTCAGTATAGGCCGACGCTGTCTAGACCTTCCTGCGGTGGGCTTCCACCTGCCGTGTGCCCCCTCGGGACCCCTCGACAGTGGGCGGATATTGTACCCCCACCTAGGCTTGCCCCCTTTCGACAATGCAAAGGCGTGGTAACCGCACACCTCCAGGTATGTCATATCGACACCACCTGTGGCGGGCTTCCACATTCAAGATGCCTTGACCTCCTGAAGTGGGATCATATTTTGGCTCACGTGATCACGGCCTTTTCAGCATGTGGCATATAGCCATTATTAGCATGGGGCATTTGCCCTTGTTCAGCATTGGGCATTGGCCCTTTTCAGCATTTTTATTCAGCATGGTTCAGCAGTAATTCAGCATTTTCAGCATATCTGACTTTTGTACCTGCAGCATGTTATATCTTGTTTCCTATGGTTCATTTCAGAATCTTTACTTATCTCAGAGTTATTTCTAATCCTTTAACTTGGTTCAGCATGAATGCATGGAATGCTATGCATTATATCACCAACTACATGGAATTCATAGATTCAATACATATTTTCTCATATTCACATACAGCATGTACTTCATACATTTCGATTATCAATCAGTGCTATGGCATTAAACAGCAGATTATGTGCCTCAAGAGAAGTTCCATTAAACATTCTGGTCTTAAGCCGCTCAGCGGAAACTATTGTCCGCTCAGTGGTTTGAGCTATAGCGCTCAGCGCTGTATACAGCTTCGCTCAGCGATAGGAGTTCTTATCGCCCAGCGGTAAAATCCCTTCGCTCAGCGTTCTGACAGCTTTTTAAAATATCTCCACCGACTTTTATACTTTAAGAAAATATCTTTTCGGGCTTTCCACGTGGCTTCAGGCCGCTCAGCGGTAACCGCCTACCGCTCAGCGCTGAAGTTCACGGTAGTTCGCTCAGCGGAGCCAGAGCATCGCTCAGCGGCCACTGGGCGAAACTTGGAAACTGAATACACCATTTCTTCTATTTTCACTCCTTGGCTTCCATGGAACCCGGCATGAGTTTTACACATATTCCACACATAATAATCCTATCTAATCCAGGTCACAGGACCCTTCAGAATTATCTTCCTAAGCCTAGCATCATTTCTAACATATTTCACCATATAATCAACAAATCTCACACACAAGCACATAATCACATAAACACATAAACACTCATTCACCATCAAGAGGTGAGGAACTAGAGTTACCCACTTCCTAAAGAGCTTCTTGATGCTAGAGAAAGGATGAAATCAAGCTTTGCTTGCTTGCTTGAATCTTCTTGACCTAAAATGGCAACTGACACACACTAAAACGTTGTTAATTTTAGTGCGAAATCAAATAATAATTTATAAAACTAAATTAACCCCAAAAACGTAGTAAAGGAGGCTAACCTAGGTCGTCTCTAAGGAAGCAATTTCCAAGCCAATTATAACTACAATTAAAAAGGGGGGTTTGGAATGATAAATATAAAATAAAAGAAAGCAAAACGAAAGTAAGTTAACAGTGATAAAAAGCAATATCCTGCATACGGTGTTTCTAGATCAAGGATTAATTGTCATTGGTTCCTAATTAATTATTCATAAGAGGGATGTTGCTTATTAGTTGAAATCTCTAACTAATACGCAATTCACCTAAGAGATTACGACCGTCAATCCCCTAAGCATTTATTAATATAGGAATTAAAACTAAGATCTCAGCATTAAAAACCGATATCAATTATGTTCCAGTTGCACAACCTAATTAAATCTAATTAGTTCCCCAAAAAGTTCCCAAATCCTAAATCAAT
>QANU01000641.1:20109-32066 GCA_003254905.1 Nissolia schottii
TCTCCATTTCTTTTTCCTTTTTGTTGTTTAATTTTGTCCCTAAAATATGCTATCATGTACTCTAACAATTTTTCTAGTTCGCAGTGGTCTAGTGTTCCTTGCTTTTCAGGTAATGGAGCGAATTTCGATAGTGTTCAACAGAGGTATCACCGGAGGAAAGTGGAACTGGAAAGATTACCTGAGGACACCATTTGGGAGATATTGCAGACATTGCCCCACAATTTTTCCGAGCTATCTGAACAAGAATGGGAAAACTACTTGAGCCATTATGGGGTGATGACTTCATCATCCTATCCCTACCAACAGTACCCCGAGCCTTACCATACCGAAACACATCTACCACTACCACATGAACCTCAGCCATACCCATATGACTCATACCCACCATATCCTTATTCACCAAGCCCACATATTACCATCCCTATCCACAACTTCCACAAGCTACCCCTGCACCTGAAAGTTCTATGTTACAAGATATGTTTAAAATGATGCAGGATATGCAGGCTTCCCAGAAGAAGTACAAGGTTGTGTTGTCGGCAATACAGAACGAAATCCAATCAAACAAGCAGTCACAACCGAGCAGCTCGTCTCATCTTCCCTCGCAGACTCTTCCAAACCCTAGAGCAATTGCACCACAGGTTGAAGATTCTGAAGGCTTTGGCAGTCATGTTGACGAGAAGGAACCTGAAAGAAAAGCCAGAAAAGAAGACTCTGACGGTAATACTGGAACAGAAGGCTCGAGGCAGACTAAGGAATCTAACAGGTGTCCGGAACCCATGCAGACAGGAGAAGCACCTGTCCCACTTCCCTTTCCACACAAAGGTCCTAAACCTAAGTCTGCTGATGGGCTTCAGTTAGAAAAAGAATTTTTGGAGCCATAACTGGAGGAAGAAGCACACATCACTTGTGTTATTCCTAGTGTGGTAGAGGTGCCGGTTGAGCCTGTTGGTTTGCCTAAATCCCCCTTATCTACTCCATTACTCCCATCATTCCCTCTTCTAGCCTTTCAGTTACCACCACTCGAACTGCCCCCTACGGCACATGTTCCTCTCCTTGGACCATGTGAGTATGCTCAATTGGAAACTGATGGCCAGTTGCAGACCTTAGGTGAAGGGCTTGGAGACTTACTTCCTGCTACTAGAGGAAGGTTAGACCATGTACAGGGACAGTTCAAGAAGCTTCCTAGTGGGAATCTTCATCCAACCCCACTTGGAGTGATTAAATGCTGGATGACCAAGCCAAAGCGGAGGCTCAAAGCTTCAAGGCATCGAAGGAAAACCTCAATGCTTGGTTTCCAACAGAAACATGGTTTCCAGGGCCATGACATGACTCATATGCTATGGGATCCAGGTGGAGACTATCGTAGCAAATTTTGGTGGATGTTTCTGGACCAGTTCAAACATGATCCCCCATGACCACCAAGGAAGCTGCTATCAACGTCCAACTTAAGGACGATAAACAAAAGTGCTGGGTGGGAGACAACCCACCGTTTGTGAGCTTTTCTATCCTTATCTCTTATTTATTTGTTTTATCTTTATCTTTTCTTTCTTGCCCTATTTTGTGCATCAAAGCTAGTACAATTCTTAAAGTGTGGGGTGGGGAAGTTAAGAGTTTTAACTGTGCATCATTTCTGCAATTTCATGAATTAGGTATAATTTAGACTAGTAGATGATTGATTTGTGCAATGTGAATTGATGTGGGTGATTATGGTATTGAACATTTTATAAATCTTGGCATGATTTAATCAATTGAATAATATTACCTGGTGAGCTTTTGAGCCATTTATAGGGTGACAACACTACATGTCATTCCTTTCTTTGTTGTGTGTACACTAACTAGTGCTCAAATCCAGAACTTGCCTGATTCTTTGCATCACATTTTACCTTTATATGTGACATGTGATATGATTGAGGCATTTCTTGTGCATCTAGCTTACATATCCATATAAACCTACCTTGCATATGTAACCCTTGTTAGCCCCTTTGAGCCTTGAACCCTTTTATTGAATGATTAGCACATTACGAGCCATTAACCCGAAGGAAAACCATGATACCCCTAGCTTTAAGGCTTAGGAGAATTGTGGTCCATCTGTTTATATGTGCTAAACAATAAGTGTGGGGTTACATGAGGCCATGTAACATTTAAGTAGGGGGGAGAGCAAACAACAACCATAGTATTGAAGAAAAAAAATAATAATAATAATAATAAATAAAAAATTATTAAAAAACAAAAAAAAAGGTGCAATTTTTTCAAAAACAACCAAATAGCACCAACAAAAATGCTCCCCTAGGCCATGAAGTAAGCAGTGACAAGAAAAGCCAATGAAGATCAAGGTCCTTGCACCATTGTTTAAGCACATATGCCATGAATTCTACTAAGACTTAAGCTTTAACTCACTGGCCATATGGATATCCCACCTTGACCTTGACCCCATTACACCCTGTAAAAGACCTCTTGATGCATGTCATATGTATTGGTGATCCATGATGCTTAGAAGAAAGTCAAGCCTATGGAGGCGACTCTAGTGCAGTGTTTTGAGAGAGCATTGAATAAACCTATACACTTTGAGTGACGAGTGATACACACACTAACCTGTGAGGCTCAATTGATTTTAACATGCCTTGATTTATTCTTTGTTCATGATTGATAATGCCCAGGAAACTAGTTTTAAAGCACAATGATATTATCTCTTGTCTAATGTACTCTAATCCTTGAATTGTCATGAATTTTGCACAGTTGTTTGGTAGTTAGCGAGTCGGCTTAAGTGCCTCCCTGAGTTTCGCGGCTTTGTAAGGGGATGTACATAGTGTCGCCGCACCAAAAGGATTTTTCATGATGTTTGTTCCTTTGCTTTCACTTTGAGTTTGCTTAAAGTTTTTTAGTTTCTTGCATGAGGACATGCAATTGTGCAATTGTTCAAGTGTAGTGTAATTTGATAATTCGATGTTATACTCTAAGTTATTACTTCATAAGTGAGCAAATTCATACTAAAATGTGTAGGTTTAATACTTAATCGATATGTTTTTACACATAGTCCTCTTTTGAAAGAAATTAAGGAAAACGGCAAAATAAGGTATTAATTCTCTTCGAATGTAATATTTCTTTTGTAGTTTTTCTATTTTGAATTACAGGGAATGAATGTCTAGGAGGATCAATGAAGATGTGAAGAGAAGATTTGGACCAATGAATGCAAGATCAAATTCAAATCCAACAAGATTTGGTTAAAAGATGAGTTGAGAATTCCTGACACCGACTTTGCCATTGAATTTGAGCCATACTAGAGATTGAATCACGATTTGAGGTCAACTACAAAGTTATCTCTATTTCTTAGCTTTACGTGGCAATTTAAATCACCTCAATCGGAGGTCTGTAACTGAAGATATTGCAGTTTTACTGACTGCTGTGCAAGTCAGTCCGCTGAGCGCCTGCTGAGCGCCCGCTGAGCGCCCAGACTTCCAGAACCTTCGCCAGCTGGCGCCAGCTAGCAAACCGCATCCGCCCACAAAGGTTGACTCCACCGCTGAGCGGTGGCACCAAACCGCTGAGCGGTCCCGAGGAGCCTTGGCCTATAAATAGGTGGCCAAGGCACCTCCTTAGGGCATTCTTCCCCCACCCTCTTCCAACCTCTTCCTAAGCTCTCCTAGGCCAAAACCCTTCCTTTTTCCTTCCATATTCTTCACTTTTTACATTTTATAACGAAGCACTTAGGCTATGTTAAAGTGCTTTGTTTTCTTCAAAGCTTGTAACGAAGTTCTGCTGAATTAATTCCAGGTTCTATTGTTACATTTCTTCTTGCCATCTACTCTTTCATTCTCTTTATTTACTCTTTCTTAACTTTTCATTTGCTTTAATCTTCCATTGCTATTTACATCCTTCCGTTTCTTTATTTACTTCTTTGTTTCTCTTTACTTACTTTAAGTTTATTTACTCTTTCCATTTCCTTTTCCTTTACTTTTATCTTTCATTTACTTCTTTCTATTTTCCTTTACTCTTGCCTTATTATTTACTTTTCCTATTGTCATTTAATTTTCCTTTCTCTTTATCTACTCTTTCTTTCTCTTTATTTACTTTGAGTTTTAATCCTCCAACCATGGAGGAATAGTTTCTTAATATCTTGCATGCGGTAACTCAAGATAAAGATTAATTTGAGGTCTTGCGCTTAAAGAATATTCATGACTCGTTCCACCTTAACTAATGATATAGCGATTGCATGTTATAAGTTAAGGTTAAATCTAAGTTAATGAATCTTGACGATTGTAGGATTTATTAAACTATGATTAAGGAACTTTTGGAGAACTAATCAGATCTGATTAGGTTGTGCAATTGGTACTTAATTAATATGGGTTTTAATGCTGAGATCTTGGTTTTAATACCTATATTAACAAATGCTTAAGGAATTGACGATCGTAGTTTCTTAAGTAAATTGCATATTAGTTAGAGATTTCAACTAATAAACAACATCTCCTTTCATGAATAATTAACAAAGAACCGATGAGAATTAATCCTTAATCTCGAAACGCCGTATGCAGGATATTGCTTTTATCATTATTGTCTTAATCTTGTTTTAATTGCTTTCAAGTTATCAACAAACAAACCCCCCCGATTTACTTAACTATTGGTTTGGTTCTAAATTGCTTCTTTGGGAAACGACCTAGGTTAACCCCCTTTACTACGTTCTCGGGGTTTACTTGGTTTATAAATTATTATTTGGCCGCGCACTAAAATCTAACGACGTTTTGGTGCTCATCAGTCATTCATTGTAGACCGCTGCCAATTTAGGTGCCAACTCCTCTTAGAACAGGCACCTACCAACCAAGGCTGCATAATCACATATGCCCCGGTGGTTCACAGAAATTCGTAACTCAACCTTTGCTCCACTCCAGCACCTTCCGCATTCCCCTCCCTTGTCGGGATCCGGCTTATGGGTGCTCGAGTAATGGTCTCGCTTCTCCAAGGGTTACCGCATACTTCGCCACTGTCATTTATCCTCTTTTCAGTTCCAGGGACCTCAGCTCCCTTCCGCTCTCATAGTCTTTTTGAGAAAGCATTTGTCCATCACTGCCGTCACAACTGGTTTCCGGTGATTCAGACCTCTCTCGCTCTAGCAGGGGTCTGGTGTTGTCCCGCCACGCTTCCGCTGCACTCTCAACCTTACGGCCGCAACCTTGACTTGTTGGGTGTTGGTTTAGACGATGTCTTTAACTACCTGCTCTGTCTCCTATACCGCGCTAGGGGTCGCCTTCGGGTTCACAAGTCCAGTGAACGTAAGGGGGTTTGGCCTTCACGAAACCCACATTCTCCTGTGCATCATCTTCTTGCAATGTTGGGGGCTGACTAGGGTTAGCGTGGCTTGGGGGTTTTAGCTAGTTCAGTTTCTGGTTGGGATGATTCCTGATTTCTTTAGGGTTGAAGGCTTGGCTAACCCTAACTACCCTTTTGAATTTCAGCAAATTGCTGATGGGAGTCACTATGGTTTTATTGGCTTGATGAAATTAGTGTTGGCCTTCGCCTTATGGTAGTTAGATCCATTGGTTGTTCCTTGATTCAATCTCTGACTCTTGGGACACGAATGCACCTATACCGGGTAGTAATGATTTAGAATGTAGAAATCCTTGGGGTACGCCTGACAGAGATCCTCAGGGGAGCCTTCACAGAGGTTTTTATAAATTAAACCTCAACTCTAAAGGGCGAATTTGAGAGAAAGGCTTACAGAGTTGAGAAAGATTGGGGAACGGGAGGAATAGGAAAGTTACCATTGTAGTCATTCGAGGGCTTGCTAGGAATGATTCCTTTACGTGTTGAAGTGTTCGCGCTTCCTTGTACACTTGTCTTCCCACCTCGAGGGTCATCGCTGTCATTCCCCTGATCTACCCTGGCCTGTTGTCCGGGGTTGGCTTCCGGTGCAGCTTCAAGTTTGTCGGTACCTAATCGTGAGGCTAAGGTTTTTCTCTACCTTTGACTTAAATGACCGTCGTTATCCTATGTGACCTAGGTCCTACCGTAAACCTCGCGGTTCCTTGGTCGTCGTGTTTCAAGGTCTTTGTCCTCAGCTACTATGCCTTTGTAGGGGATTCCAAAAACCTGCGGCATTCGCCTCCGGTGCTGTTGGGTGTTACGTTACTCCAGGAAGTCGCTGCCGCCTTCCAAGCCTAGATCTGCTCCCTGACTATACTTGCAAAAAAAAAACTTCAAAATTCGCGTATAGTCGTGTACCGTCCCTCCATGGTAGCATAGCTGAGTAGTTACACTCGCACCGTCTCGGGTTGGCCAGACTCGAGAAGAGCTAGTGTGCCTAGGTTCAGACTATACGACTCCGTAGAGTGTACACCGTGATCATGCTCGAAAGCATAGTGCAGCTCAGTCCTCAGGCTTACTTGGACCAAACTGCTCTGATACCAACTATAACACCCCTAATTTCAGCTTACGCTATAGTCATAACACTGATTATAGGGTTGTTATCTGCTTGGTTGGGGTTACTTTTAGCCCCTACTTTTTGGTTGGAAAATATTTCTTACTCGAAAATACGGACCGTTTTGAAATTTTTCTCACATCCTTACTAGTTTACAAATTTAGAGCCATACACGTCGATGAATTATACATAGATACAAACGATAGAGTCATGTCAGACTTAAACGTTACCTATTCTAAGAAAATGATCTCCATAATATTTTATAACATACATATATGTACAATCAATTGGTCCATAACACAACTGCACAGTTAAATAATAATATACTTTACATTTACCACACTTAGTCGCCAACGGCCTGACTAAACCGTGTGACTGTTACACAATACATGTCACAAATCCTTGCTCAGCTTGCTTGTCGAACGGTAGCACTGGCTGCTCCTCGACGATGTCTCAGGGGCTTCTGCTACAGTAGAAGTGTTTGTCCTTGTTCTAAAGTAGGCTCTGGTCCTCACAGCGTGTCTCAAGTTCCCGCCTAGAATCATAACGAAGTGGGGGTGAGAACATTACGTCCTCAGTGGGGTCCTTCGGGGGAATACCTACTCGTTTCACTTCAATTATGATTCCGCCGCTCAGGGGGTCTCTAAGTGTCGACTCATACTAATACCCCTACTGATTATTATCCATACTAGGCCTGAGCAGCTTTATCTAATTACTAGGTGATCGGGGGAATCTAATCCTTCTTACTAAGTTCTCATGCTTTCTATCCTTAACTGTTCTAACACTACTACACATATACATATGCCCGGTGACCTTGCCCCATGCGTTCCTTATGAGCATGGTGACATGGTCGAGCCATAACGACGCTTTAATCACATAGGTATGTATGCAAGGTGATCGTGTCCCATGCGTTCCTTATGAGCCTGGTGACGTGATCGAGCCCCATGCGTTCCTTATGAGCATGGTGACGTACACAATGCCTGCGTTCCTTATGAGCCTGCTCTTGTGTACTATGCATGAACTTTAACAATTTAAGTATCTGGTACCATATACTTTCTTTCTCTTACGCATACCGGCTCACCCGGGTTAGCGTCTTCTCATTCATCATATCTCATCATTACATGAACTTTTATCTTTCTGTACTATTCTGGTTCTTACGTTCATTATCATCTTCATTCATTAGCCTTGGTCATATCATAGCCTCTAGTGATCTATCCTCATGATGCATGCAAGACTCAATACTCATGTTCTTGTTCTTGGCACCCTTAGGTGGCTTACAGTAATACCGATAAAACATATCACATACACTTCTACGGCTAGGTGCTTGTTGGAATATATGTAGACCTCGGAACTCCTTTTCGGAAAACACCCAGCAACTTCAGGGAACATCCGCGGAACCCACTGAGCAACTCTCCATGGGATCACTCAACCCTTCCAGGGGATCTCCGTGGAACTCACTTGACACCGCTGCTGGCGCCCAGTCAGAAACTTAGGAACCCACTCAGCCGCTCTAGGGTACCTCCGCGGAACCCACGCAGTCACCACTATTGGTACTCACTCGGTCTACTCTCCAGGGAGCCACTCATCACCCCGGGAACCTCCGCGTAACCCACTCTACACCATTTCTGGTGCCCACTCAACACTTCTCACATAACCCTCTCAACTCCCCCGGGATCCTCCACGGAACCCACTCAGCACCATTTCTGGTGCCCACTCAGAAGCTTAGGGAAACACTCGGCAATGCCAGGGTTACTCTGCAGAACCCTCTCAGTACCACTCCTGGTATCCACTCAGGCACTTCAGAAACCATTCAACACTTCGGGGGTAATCTACACGGAACCCTCTCAGGACCACTCCTCTGGACCCGCTCAGCACTCCTCTCAGCAACTCTAGGGATCCTCTGCGGAACCCACTCAGCACCATCCCAGACGCTGCACAACAACCCTAGACTCCTCTCAGTCACTCTCCACGGAACTACTCAGCACCATCCCAGGCACTGCTCGACAACCCTAGACTCCTCTTGGTTCCTCTCCACGGAACTACTAAACATCATCCCAGGCGCTGCTCGACAACACCCTAGACTACTCTCAGTTATTGGAAACCACTAAGGAACCCTCCAGGGAACCACTTGACGACTCTAGGGAATCCACTCTACCACACTAGGGCATCCTCTGCGGAAACCACTAAGAAACCTTGCAGGGAACCACTTGACCACTCTAGGGAATCCACTCCACCCCTGTAGGGCATCCACCACGGAACCCTACTAAGAAACGTTCCAGGGAACCACTTAACGACTCTAGGGAATCCACTCCACCCCTCTAGGGCATCCTCCGCGAAACCCTACTAAGAAACCTTGCAGGGAACCACTTAACGACTCTAGGGAATCCACTCTACCCCTCTAGGGCATCCTCCGCGAAACCCTACTAAGAAACCTTCCAGGGAACCATTTAACGACTATAGGGAATCCACTCTATCCCTGTAGGGCATCCTCTGCGGACCCCTCGACGCTTACCTCTTCCTGTAGACCCCCTTTCCGTCACTCTCCGCGGACCCCTCGACGCTTACCTCCTGGCTAATTTTCTCTCATTCTCTTACATTCATCCAAGTTCACCCCACATATTCCAATAGTACCCAAGCACCAACAGGGACGTTCAAGACTCATGAAACAACGTGAATATATCCAACATACAACAGTAACATTTATCCTCATAGCATTTCTAATTTTTCCNATCTCAAGTACACCTTCCTAGGAGAAGATGCCATGCTACCAGTGATTATAGCAAATGATCTTTCCTCCCAGGAAAAAGAAAGGTTGGTCAGTGTGCTCAAAAAGCACAAGAAAGCCATTGAATGGACCATCGATGATATCACTGGAATTAGTCCTTCCACATGTACACATAGGATACTTTTGGAAGAAGGAGCAAAGCCAGTTAGACAACCGTAAAGACGGCTTAATCCATTCATTCAAGATGTTGTGAAAAAGGAAGTAATGAAGCTTTTAAAACCTGGCATTATTTATCCTATCTCAGATAGTGAGTGGGTTAGCCCAGTTCAAGTGGTCCCAAAGAAGTCTGGAATTACAGTGGTCAAGAACGAAAACAATGAGTTGATCCCCACAAGAGTACAAAATAGCTGACGGGTCTGCATTGATTATCGACGCCTTAATAATGCCACTCGCAAGGATCACTACCCCCTGCCCTTCATCGATCAAATGCTTGAAAGACTTGCAGGTAAATCTCATTACTGTTTTCTTGATGGCTATACAGGTTACTTCCAGATTCACATTGCCCTGGAGGACCAAGACAAGACCACCTTCACGTGCCCCTTTAGTACATTTGCTTATCGATGGATGCCCTTTAGACTCTGCAATGCACCTGCTACATTTCAACGCTGCATGATGAGTATTTTTTCTGATTTTCTGGAAAAATGTATGGAAGTTTTTATGGATGATTTCACTGTTTTTGGAACTTCCTTTGATTCTTGTTTAGAAAGTCTTGCTAGAGTACTTCGACGTTGCATCGAAACTAACCTTGTCCTCAATTATGAAAAATGTCACTTTATGGTTCGACAAGGTATTGTTCTAGGGCACGTAGTCTCTAGTAAGGGAATTACCGTCGACCCTGCTAAAATAGATGTTATTTCTTCTTTACCTTACCCCGTATGCGTGTGGGAGATTCGTTCCTTCCTTGGCCATGCAGGTTTTTACAGAAGATTCATCAAGGACTGTAGTAAGATCGCGCATCCCCTTACCTCCCTGTTGCACAAAGATGCAGACTTTGTTTTCGATGAAAAGTGCAGGGAAGCGTTTGACACCTTGAAGCATGCCTTGACGACAACTCCTATCATCCAACCACCGGACTGGGAGTTGCCGTTTGAATTAATGTGTGACGCATCTGACCATCCAAAAATTGTCCTACGTCTCAGAAAAATTTGACAGTCACAAAACCTCAATTTTGACTGCTCTTCTTATGAGTTAAAGGTGATTCTTGTGAATTAAAGGTAATAATTTAATTTTCTTACCTCCCTAATTAACCTATAATTTTCTATTACGCTAATTATCCGTACAGTGAAAAAGCGGGATGTTACAGAACCTCCCTGAAAATTGGTTACAACTCCCTGAATCACGTGCTCATTTGTCGCAGTTCCATAACTTCCCTAATGGATTGTTAATCCTAAGGGTCATCTTATTATTTACTAATGGTCACCTTTAATTGATTTCTAGTTTTCTCTATGTACTGGGTCAATCTAGACACGAGGTCCATCAAAGTGTCCACTTATTTATTATTATTTGTTTTCTTCCACATATTTTAGATTTGACCTCTGCCTACGGTTTCCAAGGTTCCTCTAGCTTCCGTCTTACTCCCGATCCCCCTAATTAACCAGGCTGGTGCAGCCTAGGCTTTATAATCTCTAGGTGCCGAGGGTTTTCTCCTTACTATGGTATGGCTACTCCTCGCAATCCTTCCTATACTCCCTTAAGGCTCCTCTAACTAGTCTTACCGAATCATCTCCTTGCATCAGAAACATCTTCCACTATATTAACCTTTCCTCCAGACGACTCTAACCATCATTTTTCTATCATTTCCACCCTATGGGACTCCTGGGGTGAGGATTTTGGTTGGGGATTCTAGTTCAAAGGACGTGTACCGAGAGAAATTACTTATTTGTTTGGGGGAAATTTTAAACTTATGGCAAGGTAAGGGTATACTAAACCTATGAGATTTTTATCAGCCTCTTCTCTATCAGGGTTCTACCTATTTCCGTGCTTATAATGTGTTGCCAAGCTTTGTCCGGCTTCTATGCCACTCCCTACTTCTTCTGGTTAACAGGATTTAGTCTAGATAATCTATTCGAATTTTAAGTTTCCTAGGGGTTGTCGCTTGCTTTTACTATGTTGAAGCCGCTATCTCTTGTGATCTCCCTTAAACTAGTTATGGTCTCTATTTCATTTTCTTCCTAACTACTGTTCTATATTTAAACGGTACACTCGTCTTGACTACACCATTCTCCTAACCAATCTTATTAGGATACCTAAAATAACCGGCTGCTTTTTAAAGATCTTTTAGTTATTCGGGAATCCCATTTCATTCTTAAGGAGTATCTTTTTAAATTTTTAATTTATAAAATTTATTAAGTCTGATTTCCCTATCAAATGCAAGGGTAAATCTTGCATCATGGTTCGAATTTTGGAAAGCAAAGGCTTGATATGCTCGAGGCGCCGAAGTAGAAGAATCGTGATCTTACTCCATCAGAATAGGTTGACGAGATCAACTAGGTTCTATTGGAACGGAATGGCATGACTCGTCTGACAGGCAATAGAATGGGGAGAGAGAACTATCTCAGATTCTATTCCTTCAAAAGAATAGAACATTCAACCTTGAACCGAAAATCTTCCATAAGGAAAGTCAAAGATTTGCAGGAGCATGAGTTTGAAACGGTGTAAAGGCTCAGGCCTTTTTCCCCAAAGGATCTCTTGCTGAAGTGAACATATAGGCATAGGGGAGTGTTTTACCGAGGATAGGAACAAAGGATTTTCCAAAGAAATTCT
>QANU01000641.1:34334-57914 GCA_003254905.1 Nissolia schottii
GCTTACTTGAAGGTTTCTTGACCTAAAACAACAACTTAACCTAATTAGCACCAATATGAGTTATGGAAGCTCAACTTCTTACCACATGATGAAAACTCACCAACAACACTTCCTAGCCTTCCTTAGATGATTAGGAATGAATTATGGTGATGGAAAGATGAACTTGAAGCTTGCTTGAAGCTCCTTTGTCAAGAAAGCATAAAACCCTAGGTTATGGAGTTTAGGGCCTTGGAGCTTGTTTCTCTTGCTTCCCCTTGAAGAGAAACTCTTCACCTTGATGCTAACTTGCCTTCTTGATGATTTTAAGAGTGATTGATGATGATGAGAAGCAAAGAAAGATAGTTAAGCTTGGATGATTATGGTTATGGATGCTTATGGAACTTAAGTCTTGGAAACTTAGAAGAGAAAATGAAACTTTGGAAATGTTTGTATGTATGTTTCGGTCTTGAGGGCTGGCCGTGGGGCTCTAATGCCTTGGCCATAATTATCTTTCCAATTTTGCCCTTAGTGTTCTTATGTCATATTAGTTCATTAGTTATTTATGTCCGGACGTCCTAAAAATATTTCGGGCATACCGTTGTGACCTATTAATTATCCCGGTTAATATTAAAATCTTAGATGACATTTTCTTACATTTAATTTCATATTAATATATTTTACAGACTCCTATGTGTCATAAAGAAATTACAGTAAAACCCTAATTTCGATCCAAACGTCACCGGACGTCACAAGATCGTCAAAAGATTATTTTTAACTAATATTACTAGAATAAAGTTAATATTTGAATTTTAGTTCATTTTATCTTGCCATTTTCTTATTATTATATTTTAAATTTTTCCTTAAATAGCATTTTAATTCGAAGGAAAAAGTCGGCTTGTTACAACAAGGGCAGGTCAGTGTTCCAGTACCACTGATTTATCCACTTGGACCTTATACCCAAAGGTGTTATACTTAAACGCAGTGCAAGCTGAAAATGAGACATGCTCGGAAGTGCAGATAAGCTCAGTCCCTAGGCTCCATTGGACCAAACCGCTCTGATACCAAATGAAACACCCCTAGCTAACTGTTTACTCGTACGTAGTAAACAATGCTCACTAGGTTATTTTCTTCTTTGGTTGGGTTACTTCTAGCCCCTACTTTTAGCTTAGAAAATATTTCTTATTTGCAAATATGGACCATTTTAAAAAATCACTCTTTTACTGTATTGATTTGCAAACTAGGAGCCTTGCGTGAACAAGAAGACATATATATATACAAAGCTAACGTACCTGTCAGTTATGGTGGTGACAAGCTGGAGAAGTATAAATATACATATAAGCACAATTAAGGTCCAACATGTAATTATACCTTGTTTATTAATAAGTAATTACACAAACAGTTATCAAAAGTCATAGACCATAGTACAAAATATCTATCAACCTATTGCAGACGTCTTCACTTGGCTTCGGCCGGTACCCATCCTGCTGCAGTCGGTCGTCGATCCCTTCGCTTTGCATACCTGGACCCATAAGGAGTCGAGGTGAGAACGCTTCGTTCTCAGTGGGGGTTCCTCGCGTTATCTACTGTTCATTACTCCGTTATCTTCCAGGCCACCCAGGAGATCTCTAGGTGTCATGCATACTAGTACCCCTACTGATTATTATCTTTGTCTAGGCCCTTAATGGCTTTATCTACTTTACTAGGTGATTGGATAACTAATCTTGTCATTACTTAGGCTTCGTGCTCATTAACATGTCATTACTGCTAAAGACATAATAGTCGTCTTGGGTCGTTCCCTTGACGATACATAATGCATAAACATATATCCATACATACATACATACTAATGCATAACCATATCTATACTCATACATACATACTTGCATACATACATACATTCATGCCTTTGCTCATACATATAAATACATAGTGCATGGGGGAAATCTGGGAATCTCTTACGCATACCAGCTCACCCGGGTTAGCGTCCTTCTTAGTCCTTTCACCCATGTAACCGTGGCCTTCGGTTACAACCTCCTTCTATTCCCTATCATGATGACCCGGCAGCGCTCTAACCGGAGTGGTAGCTAACCACGCTAGGCTCATAGGAGGTAATCATCAACATGATAGGTACCACCACCCCCTTACCGGGATGGCGAGGGACCGGCCCTTTGGCGCGATCAGCGTGGACTCATTTCTCTTTACTTCATTCTTAGTTCTTTACTTTTGGGGTCCCCCTTTCTTTCTTACAAGACTGTTCCTGTTCTCTTTACTTTCAGGCCTTTGCCTGTTCTCTTTACTTTCAGGCCTTTGCCTGTTCTCTCCTCTTTTATATTCAGGTCTCTCTACCTGCGTTGCTCATGACCAATCCATCTTGCTGAATTGGCGAGGGGCGTGTCTGTAAGACTTTGCCAAGAGAATAAGGGTTTCCTAATCATATAACTACTGACTCTGGCTAAGNTCCTTGGTGATCCGTCGCCTCTGCTCTGCTTTATTCCCTAGGGTTCAATTATGATCTTCGTTAAACGTTAACGTGAACTTCTAATTATCTAAGGTCGTCCTAACTCTTACGACGGCCTTTCCTCATGGTGCATGCTCATAGTACATAAAGATATACATAACTATGCATGTTAGATCCCATAGAACCTTTAAAAATACAAGTTTTCAGTAGGCATTCGAATGTATAAGGTTTTCGCATTCGATTGATTCTTGCATTCAAATCCCATGAGAATTCATTTGATTGAAATCCTGCTCAGGCTTTCATTCGATTGAAAGCTCATGCATTCGACTGAAATCCCTCGGGAATTCCTTCGAATCCCTCGGGCATGCATTCGAATCCCACGGTGAAAAATCGCCCCGAGAGTAACTTCTCCAGGGGGTTTGTTCCGCGTAATATTTTCGTCTCCACAGTGATCCAATCAGTACAGTTATGGTTTCCAAACATCAAAATCCTCAAAATCTAACTTTCCTAACTCGTTTCCTATAATTTGTATAAAAAGGTTTTTCATTCACATACACAGAAATGCATTTAAATAATCCTTAAATAAACCACATCGACAGTGGGCTTAGAGTTACCCACCTCGAAATAAGATTCTGAATCGGTAGAAACGAAGAGAAAAATATCCTCTTCATGTAGGCATATTCATCCTATTTTTCTGGAGTCCGGTAGTGCTTTCGCGATGTGCACGAATTTGATCAAATGAAAGAAAGAACGAAGCAGCCACTGAAGCAACGTGCTTCCAAAGGAAAATGAAGTACAATGCTTCAAGAGGTTTGCCTTTTATGAGCATAGGCACTGTGCTTGATATTTTCTAATTTTATTATTATATTATTATGTTATTGTACCAGAGGGGTACTTTCGGGTTCTGGAGCTCCACGGACAAGATCTGGAGTGGTCAATTGGTCTGGGCTGGCGGGGTACCTGCAAGGACTCCGATGCCAAAGTCAGTCAAGGTTGGAGATGAGAATATCAAAATGAGGTTAGAGTCTGACCTTTTACCTAGCGGACTGGTTGTGCTTATATGCTTGGTGGGTTGCTTGATCTCCTCGCTGCTTGCGATGATTCTTCTCAGTCGGTTTCCGAGGATCACGGAGTCAGGCTCGCTGTGGTTATGGAATCTCCTTAATGCGGAGTAGACTCCGCGAAAAATCCGCGGGGAAGTTAAGAGGGTCCCGTTCGATGAGGTTAAGCGGGCTCGGGTGGCCAATATGCGGACGGGCCATGCTTAGTGGGCTAGTGTTAGTGAATCCGCGGAATGGGCCGAGAGGCCTAGTCCGTAACAGGAGCCCCCCAGCTCGGATTAAGGAGTGTTAAGTCCGCGGTCCGAGTTGCATTGTCTTCGAAGAGACATTTGGGTGGTGTAGAGGCCTGACGGTTGGTTGCGTGTTTGGGAAAGGGTCGCGTCAGGGGCTTCTACGTCATTTGATGATTGCCACGTGGGTTGCCTTTTTGCCTTCTCGAGGAGTAAGTAATGATGGATTTGAGTGGTTGTTTCGATTTAAATGTGGCTTATATGGCTCTCGACAATTTTCTTTTGGCATTCTTCTTGTAAAATTTGCATTCTCCTCTCTTCTGCTTTGTCTGGCGTTCTCTCTCGGCGCTATTTTTTGCAAGTGCTGCTGTTTGGCTTACTGCCATTTCTTGCTGCTGCTGCTTTTGGTAAGCTCCTCTCCCCCCTCCTTTCGTTTAAATGCGTAGGTTACTGGTCTGTTCTGGTGTTTGATGTATCATGCATTTGTTATGGTTTCTCTGTTTTTGTGTTTGAGTTCAGAGGGGTTTTTTTTTTTGGGCGCTTTCTTGGGCAGGAGACTGCCTTTTTTAATGGGGGGAGGACACATATTTGCTTTTATTTCAGTAGTTTGTAAATGGGGAAATTGAAGAAAGAATTCCAAGAGTTGAGGCGCCCGCGTCCCTTCGAGGGACGGCACGAGAAGATAACGTACTCATGGATTCATCCAGAGATTTTTTCGATTCCCTCGATCATCCATGGTGCTCAGATTGAGCAAATGAGCAGGGTGCTTGAGTTGACCGAGGAGGGTGTGGAAGATAACGAGTATAGGCTTGAGGAAGCATAGGAGGATGAGAGGGTATGTATGCTACGACACCACAATACCCCTCATTTTTTATGGATGTACGAAGATCTGTTCACCCGACTAGGGGTTAGGCTGCCTTTTACTTCTTTTGAGAGGGAGGTGATGAATTTGTGTGTGTTCTGTCCAACTCAGCTTCATCCTAACGGATGGGCCTTACTCCGCGGGTTTCAAATAGTATGTGAGCATTTTGGCGTGGAGGCATATCCGAACACTTTCTTGAGCTTGTACACGCTGATTAACCCGAAGGGGTCTGCGGTGCCGGGGTCGTCCTGTAGGTATCGTAGCTGGCATACTTTCAAGAGTGCACCTGGCACTCGGATCTTTACTCGGTGGGAGGAGTCCTACCAGGAGTTTAAGTGGAAATACTTCAAAAAAATTTCTTCTCCTGGACGGAAGGCGTTTTGGGAGGGTGAGCAAGATAAGGTGGTGGAGATAAATTGTTACTGGAACATGCGTATTCATCACCATTATCCTGGTTTTGTCCGAGGAGGAATCGGCAGAGCGGGTGTTCTTTGTGGAGCTCACTCGGGATGGGCCGCTTAAGGTTAGGGATCTCGTCGATGGTGTAGGTGTGGCGGAGCACCTAGGTAGTGATTGTCTCTTTTCGTCTGGTGATTTATGTGCATGATTGGGTGTTCAACTGTTGTATAACTCCTGATTTTTTCTTTCAGATTCTAAACTTCGGAGGAGCGAATCTGCTCTGGATAGCTTGAGGGAGTTTCGGAAGAATTTATCTGCCTCTGGTCACGCGGAGGTTCGGGAGATGAAATCTCTGGCAGCCGCGGAGGGTTGTGGAAGCGGTACTGGCGTGGGTGGGAGGCCGGTTAAGGCTGGAGGTCGCGGGCGATCTCCAACTGTTGTTTCTGTTAGATCGTCCTCGGGCATTCTGGGGAATCACGTCCGCGGAAGAAGTTGAAAGGCGGTAAGTCTGGTTCTTGCTCAAAAAAGGGGGGTATTGCCATAGGCCGCATCTGCAACGCAGCATGGCCCAGGAATAGGGATCTTTTGACTGAACTGAAGGATGTTCTTCTCCGCGATGATGCTCGGAAGGAGCTGGAGGGGATTTCGTCAGAGATTGCGGTGGGGCAGAGCGTGCGATTCATGGGAAAAGCTGTAGGGTTGCTGGCCCACGCCTTGGAGGTGGGCGTAGACTCTGGTGAGCTGGAAGCGTATCAGCAGGAGGCATCTGACTTGAAGAGGAACATCGGTGCTATAACTGAGGAAAATAGGAAGTTGAAAGCTCAGCTTGCTGTTTCTGAGGAGAGGGCGGCGAGCCTAGAGTCCGCGGTGCAATCAGCGACTCGCGAGGATGAGCGGAAGTCTGCTGAGATTGTTATGCTGAAGGGGAAGATGGGGGAAGCTTGGGATGCTGCTGAGAAGGCAAGGGCTGAATGTGGTGAGAAGAAGGCGCTTTTAGAGAAGGTGGAGGGTGACTATCAGCGTCTTGTCGTGGTTTCTGAGAACCTTATTAAGGGCACTTTTGAGGCTGTGATCGGTCAGGTGAAGTATTTGGCCC
The DNA here is from genome assembly GCA_003254905.1 of Nissolia schottii. NCBI lineage: Eukaryota > Viridiplantae > Streptophyta > Magnoliopsida > Fabales > Fabaceae > Nissolia > Nissolia schottii. Next base: position 40,420 of record QANU01000641.1, read on the forward strand.
CAGATGTAGATTTTAGCGTTGTCTCCACGGACCAATATTATGATGAACAGGAGGGTATTATCAAGAAATTGTAATTTGATTAACTGGCGTTTCGTGGCCTTTTTTTGTATGTCGCTTTACTTTGATATGTTGAATCGATTTCTGCGGTTTTTTGCACCGGGTTATGTATTTATTTCCTCGGTTTGGACCGGGTTTGTTTTTGTATATCCTCGGTTGTGACCGTTTTACATTATATCGGTAGAGAGGTTTTGTTGCCTTCGGTTAAAACCGCTTTTGCTTTGCGTGTGAATGGGGGGAATTGTGTTGAACCGCACTTATTATTAGTGTCCTAAATAATCAAACAGAACAAAGGTAAAATTTCTTCAAGGTTGAAAATATTTAAAGGTAAAATTTCTTCAAATTGGCTGCATTCCACGTCCGCGGAACGGCCTTGCCTGCCAAGGTTGTTAGTTTGTATGCTCCTCGTCCTAAAGCCTCTGTTACCAAGTATGGGCCCTCCCATTTAGGGCAGAGTTTTCCTTGTCCCTAAGTTTTGCTTCCAATATCTGCCCTTCGTACAACTGTTTCTCCTTCTATGAAGCTCCGAGGGATGACCTTTTGGTTGTACCTTCTTGCTGTTCGCCTTTTGATGGCTTCCTCCTTGATACGGGCGTCTTCCCTGTGCCCTTCAACTAGGTCTATTTCTTCCGCTCTTCGCTTGTCATTGGATTCCGGGGAAAACAACAACACTCTTAGGCTGGTTTCGCCGATTTCCACAGGTATCCTCGCTGTCGTAAGCCAGCCTGAAAGGGGAGTGTGCCGTCGTGGAGTGTGGAGTTGTCCTGTAGGCCCACAAGACACTACCCAGTTCATCCGCCCATAGACCTTTCGCCTCGTCCAGTCTTCTTTTTAATCCATTCAGGATGACCTTATTGGCCGCTTCGGCTTGGCCGTTGGTCTGCGGATGCTCCACGGAGGAGAAGCGGTGCTTTATCTTAAAACCCTGCAAAAACGATGTGAAATTCTTGTCTGTGAATTGCGTTCCGTTATCGAAAACCAATATTTTCGGAACACCGAATCTGGTGAGGATGTTGTTCTAGACAAATCTTCTGCATTGGGTGGAGGTAATCGTGGCTAACGGCTCTACCTCGACCCATTTTGTGAAGTAATCAATTGCTACTACGATGAACCTTCGCTGCCCTGTTACTTGGGGGAAAGGTCCAAGTAGGTCGATGCCCCATTTTTGGAAAGGCCAGGATGCTGTGAGCGAGGACAATTCTGCGGGTGGAGCTACATGGAAATTTGCATGCTCCTGGCACCTGCGGCATTTTTTAACCCACTCCGCGGAATCTTTCTGCAATGTCGGCTAGTAAAAACCTGCCCGGAGTATCTTTAGCGCCAAGGCCTTTTCCCCCATGTGGTGGCCACAGGCTCCTTCATGTACTTTTTCTAAAACCTTCAGGATATTTTTTGTTGGTACACATTTGAGGAGGGGTTGAGAGATTGCCCTTCTGTAAAGTTGCCTGTTGACGAGCGTATACCTTGCAGTCTCTCGTCGGAGATTTTTATCGTCCGCGCTTTGCTGTCCACGGATGATTTTGTGAAAAGGTACGGTCCAACATTCCTCCAATTGTTTCTGTAGCTCCGTTGAGTTGACGGTAGAGGTTATGGAGGGGCGACGGAGGGTTTCCTGCATGAGGGTTTTGTTATTTCCTCCGAGTCGCGTGCTGGCTAGCTTGGAAAGCGTATCTGCTCTTGTGTTTTCCTTCCGCGGAACGTGGCTAATTTGGTGGCTGTTAAATGTTGACAAAATTTGCGTAACAAGTTTCAAGTATTGTTGCAACTGAGTATCTTTAGCGAGGTATTCCCCTTTCACCTGTGCGACTATGATTTGAGAATCGCTGCATATGTTAAGCCTCTTGGCTCCCACGTCTCTGGCCAGGTTAAGACCTGCAACCAAAGCCTTGTATTCCGCCTGATTATTGGAAGTGGCAAAGTCAAACTTGACGGCCAGTTCCAATTTAAGATCGTTCGGCCCTTCGAGTATTACTCCTGCACCGCTTCCGCGCACGCTGGACGCTCCGTCTACGTGCAGGGTCCATGTGTCCTTCTCGGAGGAACTATCTTCGCCCGAAAATTCGGCTATGAAATCTGACATGGCCTGGGCTTTGATAGCTATCCACGGTTCATAATGAATGTCAAATTCGGACAATTCGACCGACCAGGCTAACATGCGCCCAGCTAGGTCGAGCTTTTGGAGCACTTGTCTTATTGGTTGATCCGTTCTCACTACTATAGGGTGTGATTAGAAGTAGGGGCGAAGTCTCCGTGCGGAGTTGATGAGGGCAAACGCCACTTTTTCAATTTTTTGGTACCTTATTTCCGCTCCATGAAGAACCTTGCCTGTGAAGTGCACAGGAAATTGATGCTGACCTTTTTCTTTCACCAAGGCCGAGGCTATGGTTTCCTCAGATACAGAGAGGTACAAGTAAAGGTTCTCATCTTTCTCGGGCTTTTGTAAGACGGGCGGCTGAGAGAGGTAAGTCTTGAATTCGTCAAATGCTTTTTGACATGCTGCGGACCACTCGAAGGAGGTCATGTTCTTCAACACCTTGAAAAAAGGAAGGGCTTTCTCTGCGGAAGCTGCCATGAATCGGTTGAGCGAGGCGATCCTTCCGGTTAAACCTTGTACTTCCTTGATGGACGAGGGGGGTGACGAGCACCAAAACGTCGTTAGATTTTAGTGCGCGATCAAATAATAATTTATAAACCAAGTAAACCCCGAGAACGTAGTAAAGGGGGTTAACCTAGGTCGTCTCTCAAGGAAGCAATTTAGAACCAAATCAATAGTTAAGTAAATCGGGGGGGTTTTTTTGTTTGTTGATAACTTGAAAGCAATTAAAACGAGAGTAAAACAATAATGATAAAGGCAATATCCTGCATACGGCATTTCAAGATTAAGGATTAATTCTCATCGGTTCTTAGTTAATTATTCATGAAAGGAGATGTTGTTTATTAGTTGAGATCTCTAACTAATATGCAATTTACTTAAGAAACTACGATCGTCAATTCCTTAAGCATTTGTTAATATAGGTATTAAAACCAAGATCTCAGCATTAAAACCCATATTAATTAAGTACCAATTGCACAACGTAATCAAATCTGATTAGTTCTCTTTTAGTTCCTTAATCACAGTTAAATAAATCATGCAATCGTCAAGATTCATTAACTTAGATTTATCCTTAACCATTAACGTGCAATCGCTATGTCATTAATTAAGGTGGAACGAGTCATGAATATTCTTTAAGCGCAAGACCTCAAATTAATCTTAATCTTGAGTTACCGCGTGCAAGATATTAAGAAGTTACTCCTCCATGGTTGGAGGATTAAAACTCAAAGTAAATAAAGAGAAAGAAAGAGTAAATAAAAAGGGAAAGGAAAATTAAATGACAATGGAAAGAGTAAATGATAAGGGAAAAGTAAATGACAATAGAAGAAATAAATGAAAGATAAAAGTAAAGGAAAAGGAAATGGAACGAGTAAATAAACTTAACGTAAATAAAGAGAAACAAAGAAGAAAATAAAGAAACGGAAGGATGTAAATAGCAATGGAAGATTAAAACAAATGAAAAGCAAGGAAAAGTAAATGAAGAGAATAAAAGAGTAAAAGGGCAAAGAGAAATTAACAATAGAACCTGGAATGAGTTCGGCAGCACTTCGTTACAAAATTTTAACTAAAACAAAGCACTTTAGCATAGCCTAAGTGCCTTGAAATAAAATGGAAAAAGTGAAAAATATGGATGGAAAAGAAGGGTTCTTAGGCCTAGGAGACCTTGGGGGAGGGGTGGAAGAGAATGGAAAAGAATGCCCCAAATGCTAGCCTTGGCCCCCTATTTATAGGTGTTTTCTGGGGGAAAATCGCTCAGCTATTTAGGGAAATCGCTCAGCGATTTGGCGGTGGACGCGGTTTGACAGCTGGTGCCAGCTGGCGAATTTTCTGGAAGCTTGTTCGCTCAGCGGATTGGTACCGTCGCTCAGCGGACTGACTTGCGCAGCAGTCAGTAAAACTGCAATATCTTGAGCTACAGACCTCCGATTGAGGTGATTCAAATTGCCACTTAAAGCTAAGAGATAGAGCTACAACTTTGTAGTTGACCTCCAATCGTGATTCAATCTATATCATGGCTCAAAATCAATGGCAAAGTCGGCGTCAGAAATTCTCAGCTCATCTTTTAACCAAATCTTGTTGGATTTGAATTTGATCTTGCATTCATTGGTCCAAATCTTCTCTTCACATCTTCATTGATCCTCCTAGACATTCCTTCCCTGTAATTCAAAATAGAAAAACTACAAAAGAAATATTACATTCGAAGAGAATTAATACCTTATTTTGCCGTTTTCCTTAATTTCTCTCAAAAGAGGACAATGTGTAAAAACGTATTGATTAAGTATTAAACCTACACATTTTAGTATGCATTTGCTCACTTATAGAGTAATAACTTAGGGTATAAAATTGAGTTATCAGGGGGCCTCATTTTTATGATGGCTTCGCACTTTGTGGGGTTGGCTTCAATTCCGCGCTGGGTTATCATGAAACCCAAGAATTTCCCAGCTTCCACTGCGAATGCACACTTCGCGGGATTTAACTTTAAGTTATGATTGCGGAGGGTGTTAAAGACAGCGTCCAAGTTGGCGGTTATTTCTTCCTCTGTGGATGTTTTGACGATCATGTCATTAACATAGACTTCTACTAACTCCCCGGTCATATCGTGAAAAATCTTATCCATCATACGCTGATAGGTGGCTCCTGCGTTCTTCAAACCGAAGGGCATAACTTTGTAGAAGTAGTTGCCCCCTGGTGTTATAAACGCAATTTTTTCTGCATCGGCTCGATGCATAGGTATTTGGTTATACCCAGCATATGCGTCAAGGAAGGTTAAGAATTTGTACCCGGATGCAGCATCTACCAGTAAATCAATGTTTGGCAAAGGGTAAGGGTCTTTGGGACATGCTTTATTAAGATTTGTGTAATCTACACACATCCTCCACTTTCCTCCGGGCTTACGAACCATGACCACATTTGACAGCCACGATGGGTACATGATTTCCTGTATGAAACCTGCTTCCTTCAACCCTTGAACTTGCTTCTGTACTTTTTTAGCTTTGTCGGCACTTATCTTCCTTATTTTCTGTTTGATCGGTCTACTTCCGGGTAGGATGGCCAATTTGTGTGCCATGAGGGTGGGATCGATTCCAGGCATGTCGGCTGCTGTCCACGCGAATAAGTCCGCGTTGCGCTTCAGGTTTTCAATTAGTCTGTTCTTCGTTCTCAGGGGGAGGTTTTTGTTGATTCTTGTGACCTGTTCAGGGTTAATACCTATCTGAACGGTTTCTAGCTCCCCTTCTGGCTCCGTTCTTTCGAGTGTCTGCACATTATCCGCAGAAATATCAGCTAACATTACCTGTGATATCTTGTGGACATCTTTTCTTTTTCGAGGCTGCCGTGGATTGTGAGTCTGGAGACTGGTGTTGTAGCATCTCCGGGTGGTAGCCTGATCTCCACGAACGGACACAACTCGATTATCCTGGGTGAGGAACTTCATTGTCAATGCTGTCGTGGATATAACGGCGTTGATAGCATTCAAAGTGGGTCTTCCCAGGATGATGTTATACGCGGATGGTTTATCCACAACCAGAAATTTCACTCGTTCAGTTCTGGTCAAGTGCTCAGGTCCTAAAGTTAGGTATAGAGAAATGAAACCATCGGGGGTGACTGTTTCCCCAGAAAAGCTTACCAAGTCTTCAGGATAATGTTCAATATCCGCATTTTTCAGCCCAAGCTGGTCAAAACAGCTTCTGAAGATTATATCCGCGGAGCTTCCCTGATCAATAAGTACTCTTCGGACTTCTGAGTTGACTAAAGTAGCAGAGATGACCATAGGGTCATTGTGAACAGGCGTTGTATGCATGAAATCTTCTCGTGTGAACGTGATATTCGGAAAGTATGGATGTCATGGAGATTTGTTGTTTGGTTGGTCGCGAAGATGTAGGACTTCTTGTAAGTGTCTTTTCCTCGCGGAGCGGGTGGATCCTCCACCAGCAAAACCACCCGCGATGGTGCTAATTATTCGGTTAGTTTATGGTCTTTTGTGCTGTCTTTCACGCCTGTCCTCGGGGTGGCTTTCTCTTCCCCGGACTTCCCTTACGTAGGGCCTTCTTTCTGTTTCTCTGATTTCCATCTTGCGTTTCCTTTCTTGGATCACATATTTCTCTAATTTTCCTCCGCGGGCCCACGATTCTACTTCGTCTTTCAGATCTATGCATTCCTCAGTGCTGTGACCATAGGAGTCGTGATAAGCGCAGAATAGTGACGTATCCGTGCCCGGCCTCAGGCGGATTGGCTTAGCTCGAGGAAACCCGTCTTTATGCTGAATCTCCCTGTACAGCTGTGTGAGAGAAATTGTTAATGGGGTATAATTAGTATACCTTCCTTCTTTGAGTATTCTTGGTCTGGTCATCTGAGGACGGTCGTTCCGCGGTGGTTGGTTGTACTTTCTCCTGGTACTGTCTCCTCCATCCTGGGTAGGATCCATCCTTATAGCTTCCATACCTTCTTCTTGAAAAAGATATTCTTCCGCCCTCTCTTGAATCTCCACTAGGCTCCGTGGAGGTCTCTTAGATAAATTCTTTGCCAATGGGCTTCCTTTTTTGAGGCCATTGGTAAGGCCCATCAGCACTGCTTGCGGCTGCAAGTCCTCTATCTGCGCACATTCTGCATAAAATTGATCCAGATATTTGATAAGTGTCCAAAACATACAATTTTCAACATTCAATATGGCACTTATTCTCACATATTTTAAAGAATTATTTAATAGATTCCCTTTATTTTGTAGGATTTCTGATATATTTTGAAGATGGATGCGAGCAGCCTAATTAAAAGAATAATCCCATGAAGAAGGGAAGAAAAGGGCAGAATTGGAAAAGAGCTTAAAAAGAGGATTCTGAACGAAGGCATCGCTCAGCGAAGTACACAGCACCGCTCAGCGCATATAAAAGAATCGCTCAGCGAGGTTACTTGTATCGCTCAGCGATAGTAGGTCGGCAAGCCACTTGCACCGGCGCCATCATTAAGCCAGCTGGAGCCAACTAGGACCAGCCAATCACAGAGCGACACGTCAGCACCGCCTGCAAAAAGCTGCCGAAGCATTTAATGAAGCGCGTGAAGAGATAAGGCGCTGAGCGATTATGCGCCGCCGCCCAGCGATAGAGGATTAATCGCTCAGCGATGACACCTGAACCGCTGAGCGATGGACCCAAATTTTGCCTATAAATAGAGGAGGCCATGCCATTCCGAATCCATCTCTTCTCCCCCCTCCAAACACCATTGTTCTTCATTTGTTTTGCACTTTTAAAGCTTAGTTTAGTTTAGGTTAGGTTAGGAACAAAGACGAGGCTTGTGNTCATCGTGAACAGGCGTTGTATGCATGAAATCTTCTCGCGTGAACGTGATATTCAGAAAGTATGGATGTCGTGGAGATTTGTTGTTTGGTTGGTCGCGAAGATGTAGGACTTCTTGTAAGTGTCTTTTCCTCGCGGAGCGGGTTGATCCTCCACCAGCAAAACCACTCGCGATGGTGCTAATTATTCGGTTATTTTCTGGTCTCTTGTGCTGTCTTTCACGCCTGTCCTCGGGGTGGCTTTCCCTTCCCCGGACTTCCCTTACGTAGGGCCTTCTTTCTGTTTCTCTGATTTCCATCTTGCGTTTCCTTTCCTGGATCACATATTTCTCTAATCTTCCTCCGTGGACCCACGATTCTACTTCGTCTTTCAGATCTATGCATTCCTCAGTGTTGTGACCATAAGAGTCGTGATAAGCGCAGAATAGTGACGTATCCGTGCCCGGCCTCAGGCAGATTGGCTTAGCTCAGGGAAACCTGTCTTTATGCTGAATCTCCCTGTACAGCTGTGTGAGAGAAATTGTTAATGGGGTATAATTNGAGTTAAGAACTGGTGGCGGGCAATCAAATGATAATTCTATGTAATTAGTAACTGGATGCATGAAACTATGATGTGATTAAAACTTTAAAACTCCCAACAAGCTCCGGAACTACCTCTGATTTGTTTCCTATTTATTTTTTATGTCATATATTTACTTATTTTATTATAAATCAAATTATCAAATCCTTCACCTCATTGTTTAATTAAATGAACTCAAGAANCTTTCTCCTGGTACTGTCTCCTCCATCCTGGGTAGGATCCATCCTTATAGCTTCCATACCTTCTTCTTGAAAAAGATATTCTTCCGCCCTCTCTTGAATCTCCACTAGGCTCCGTGGAGGTCTCTTAGATAAATTCTTTGCGAATGGGCTTCCTTTTTTGAGGCCATTGGTAAGGCCCATCAGCACTGCTTGCGGCTGCAAGTCGTCTATCTACGCACATTCTGCATAAAATTGATCCAGATATTGGCGAAAATTTTCTTCTTCTCGCTGTACAACTCCCAAGAGGCTTACAGCCGTCTTAGGTTTCGTTCTTCTGGTAGTAAAGTTGGCTGAGAATCGTTCGGCCAAGTCGTCAAAACAGCAGATGCACTTGGGAGGTAAAGCATTAAACCATATAAGCGCTCCTTTTCTCAAAGTTACTGGAAACGACTTACATTGGATAGCATCTGAAGCCCCGTCTAATATCATGCGATGGCCAAAGGCATCCAAATGATGCTGCGGGTCAGTAGTTCCGTCGTAGGCCTCCATATCAGTTAGAGGGCGGAACCTAGGCGAGGGTATGGCATTAAGAATTTCATCAATGAAGGGGTGGTTGTCTTTCCCTTTTGCTCGCTTTACTGCTCCTCAGATCTTATACGGCTGTGTTTCGGCGGCTTTGTAAACTGATCCTTGACCTTCATCTTCTTTGGAGGGCCTATCACCACGGTTAAGACCGTCGATGTGGCGTTCTCTTTCGTGAGCTTCTAAAACAACTTGTTTGCGCCTTTCTTCCGCCTCTTTTTTGGCTTTATCTGTGGAAGCTCTAATGTCTTTCTGTTTCTTTCGTTCTTCTTCAGCCTGGGTTAATACCAATAGTGCTGCTTCTAGCTTTTCAATCTTAGCTGCTTGGGAGCGGACAAGGTCTTCCATATTAGGAGTGGTGTCATTGGCGTTTTCCTCCGGGGGAGGTTAGGTAGAAGGTGGAGGATGATCTGGGGGTGGAAGCGGTGGATTGATTGGAATATTGGTGCCGACAGACACCTATCCTCTGGTGTCATTTGATGTCACTAATCGGTAGGTTCTTCTTGTTTTGGGAGGCATAGTGATTGCTTCAGGACCTGACAGGGGAATATGCAGTCCCCACAGACGGCGCCAAATGTACCAGAAGGGTACTTTCGGGTTCTGGAGCTCCACGGACAAGATCTGGAGTGGTCAATTGGTCTGGGCTGGCGGGGTGCCTGCAAGGACTCCGATGCCAAAGTCAGTAAAGGTTGGAGATGAGAATATCAAAATGAGGTTAGGGTCCCTGTACCTGAGTGCTTGATCTCCCTTACGTACCTGGGGCGTCGATGATAGGCTTTAATTCACGCCTCTCTATCCGTGCATAGATTGCTTTGGTTACTCCGAGAGAGCCGCTGTGATGGGAGAGGATCGCGCTGGGGAAGGGCGTAGTTCGCGGATCGAATCGGTTCTAGGATGGTTCTACTGAGTCGGGCGGGTCGAGTGAGCTATTTCCGCGAAATGGGCTGTAAGGGCCCAGTCCATAACACATATTAATATATTTCTTTTTCTATAAGAATTAAATTATTTAAATACATCTAAGTCTATATATATAAACTAACATGTATAAAACTTTGGACAAAACCATGTGATTGATTGTTTCTCATGCATGCAAAGGTATATACATATATGCAAGTAACTCATGGAACAATTCTATAAATAGAGGCCAATTAAGCCATACCACACAAACACACATTGTAACGTATACATAATCTTCAATTTTTTTTTGTTTATATTGAATGCAAAAATCCATGGAGCCTGCATTGCTAATTACCCTTTCCTTCTTCTTCTTTGCCTTGACCACCAAGCTACCACTAGCTTTCTCAGATGATGAACCTTTTGTAGCAATAGGTGGAGACCCTGTTGCTACTGGTGAAGTATTCTACATTTTACCCTCTAACCCTCTAATTGAATCAGAGTGTAACATCCCGAATTTTTTCCTTACGAGAATTTCGTGAAAATCCCAATTTTTGCTTAATTAAAAGCACATTAGATGCGATTATTTGGACTGAAAAAATTATTTAGAACATTAATTGCTTTCAAACGCCAGTCATGTAATTGTTTCTTGATCTCGCGGAGTGCCACGAGGTCCGTGCCAAATTTTTGTCAAAAATCAGAATTTTGGTAGACACTTAAGGTATCTGTGAAAATTTCCTCTGGCAATAAAGTCACGAATACCTCAACCGAACATACCTTTATGATCCGTGAAATTAGTAGATCGCGGATATGTGCTCGGAATATTTTTAGAGTATTCGAACAGAAGTGCAAAATGACAAAACGCGATCAAACATGATCGCGAAATAAATTGACCGGGTTTAGGAATTTATTCCTACGTTAGTAACAGGAAAATAAAGAAAAAATAAAGAAAAGGACAAAAGGGGAAAGAATTAAAAGAATAAAGGGCAAAAAGGGAAAACAAATTTAGGATATAAAAGGAAATAAAAATTAAAGGAAGGGCAAAAGGGTAATTAGGCTTAAAAGGATAATTTTGAAAAAAAAAGAAGAGAAAGAAATGAAAAAAGCCAAAGCTTCGTCAGGAAGCTAAAGCCCCCCTGATGCTTATAAATACAACGACCTCAGTGCCATATTCCCCAAATTTTCATCTGCTATGCTGTTACTCTGTCCGTGTGTGCGCGCGACGATCCATCGGACTCAAGATAAATAGTAGGATCATCCTAAAGCTCTCGGGAGTCATTTCTAACAACTTCCAAGTGCGCCTGGAAAATGGGTAATCCTAAGCCCACTGTCTATGTGGATTTATATGTGATTTTATATGTGTATTTTGGAGTATCTGATTTAGAAAGCATTATGTGAAAAATATAGAGGTTAAGTTGTGAAAATGATTTTGAGTAGTTTTGATGTTAGAAAAATTTAACTGTACTGATTGGAACCCAGAAAGACACTGTTTTGGAAAGTTACAGCGAAGCCTCGGAGAACTTTTACGAAACTGGCGATTTTTAGCTCGCAATCGAATGAAGGCAGAATTCAATCGAATGAAAGAATTTTTCAGCTTTCAATCGATTGAATTCCCTTTTTAATCGAATGAAAGAAATTTCAGGATTCATTCGAATGACCAAACCCTAGTCATTCGAATGACACAAACTTTTCAGAAACAAAAACTAAGTTTTGAGACATTCGAATGATGAGGCTTTGTCACTTGAAGTAGTGCTGAAAAACTGGAGTTTTGAGCTTTTCTATGTGTTCTAATAAGCCTAGAGCCCTATAAAGTTGTTTATGTGAGTAAATGTGAAATTATTGTGTTATGTTAAAGCATGCATCATGAGGATAGACCACTAGAGATTGTTGTCTAATGAAGGAGTAATGAATGAAGATGAGAATGAAATGTAGGAACAAGAGCATGATGAGAAAGGATAACTGTGCATGTGAGAGAAAAGAAAGATGAGGCGCATGGCATGTGATAGAAAGATGAACAGATTATGATGTGATGAGTATGGTTATGATATGGTCCGCTTCCGGCTTAGCCAAGAGGGCGGCCCCTCGCCACCCAAAGTGTAGGGGTGGAGTCATGTTTGCCTGGGGAATAGACAGAGAAGGCAAGTCGTACACCACCAGGGGACGACGGTCCTAAGGTGTACGAGGGAGTACTGGGACATAGGAAGAGCTATGATGAAAGATATGAGGAAAGATATTGTAACATTCTGCTCCTTTCTTAGCAGAGATTTTCCTGATTAACTGTTAACAAGCAGCAATAATAGAAATTAATCTGTTTAGTTCCTCGAAATTCTGATGACACTTAAATAGTCCCTCACGACCCTTAGAATTTAGTGGAAATATTAAACAGTCGGAAAAACGGAGTTCCGCTCACTTTCGGACAATTTCGCAGACACTAGAACGGACCTGTTCGACCCCGTTTAGCCAGTAGAATTGAGCAGTGGGCCCCAATCTTGGGAAACTGTACCTTATGGGGGAAAGGATGACAAAACCCCTAGAGCAACCCCAAATTGTTACTAGGAAGCTTTGGCGATCGCGGAAACGCCAGCGGAACGGTCCCGTTCTGACATCGACGAGAGATAACGGGTCAAAGGTATATGTGAAAAATACTCCTCCAGAGAAAATTCACAAATGCCTTGAAGTAATGATGCCCTTGGGTAGAGGGGAGTGAGAGGATCGCGACGGTACAAGCGGAATATTTTTCGGACGACCGCGACGTACTAGGACTGCAAACGATCGAAACGAGCGAAATGGGACTGCGTGGGCCCCACATCTGCAATTTACCACGTGATGGCTGCAGATTTCCAAGGAAAATATTATAAAATTAGGTTACTATTCATTGATTTGACCTTAGAATTATCTAACCTAATTAATTAATTCATAAATTAAATAGAAAATGGCATTTTGGTAATTTTGGCAAAGGGCACAATGGGAAAATGGCAAAATTTTCGTGGCTATTTAAGGGCTGTACCAGCAGCCCCAAATTTCATTCATCCATCCTTTGGAAGTGTAGAAACTCTGCCCGTTTGCTCGCCGGACGCGCTGCGGAAACCATGCCAGAACACTGCGGGAACCAGGAAACGATCTGGGAAGGCTAAGCCCTCAAGGAACCTGCCTCTTTGCCACCATTTTCTGCCCTTTTCAAGCTTCTAAGGAAGTGGGTAACTTTATTTTTACTCACCCCCTTAGTGGTGATTGTATGCTTGCTTGGTTTTGATGATTTTGTAATATGTTAGAATTGTTATGCTAGGGTTAGGGAGATGATTCTGAAGGGTCTTGTGACCTGGACTAGCTAGGATTTTATTGGTTGGAATATGTGTAAAAATCCAAGAAGTGTCCATGAGAAAGGATGGCAAGAAACTAAGAAAAACCAAGAGAGTATGTTGCTGTTCGCCAGGAATCGCTGAGCGGCCTCATGAGTCGCTGAGCGATCTCATGAACCGCTGAGTGATCTCATGAACGGTTGAGCCGCCTCGGTGAACCGCTGAGCGAAGTGTACTGCTGAGCGGTCCTACGCTTCGCTGAGCGCCTCAGGCGGAACTGAAAGATGAGGATGGAAAATGTTTCTAGAACCTGGCGTCAGACCGCTGAGCAGTCCAGATAACCGCTGAGCAGCCTGAGAGCCCCTTTGAAAATGATTTTTAGAAAGCGGAGGAACGAGTCTCAGGGACCGCTGAGTGGACCCAAGGTCTCGCTGAGCGAACTGTGAGGCAGGAAGCTCATGGAAACTGTCTTGGGCACATAATCTAACAAGCAAAGATTTAATTGATGTATGTGATGGATGTGTGTGATAGATAGGATGTATGTTGAACATTGCATGTAGAATGGCTATGTTTAGAAAGGTTTATGATATCATGCATCATGAGAACTAGAGGTTAATCACGTAAAGTTTAAAGAGCATAATTGAACCTTAGGGAACCAGTCCCCACAAAGGGGTGGATTGGTTAATGATGAGAAATGNAAACTGTCTTGGGCACATAATCTAACAAGCAAAGATTTAATTGATGTATGTGATGGATGTGTATGATAGATAGGATGTATGTTGAACATTGCATGTAGAATGGCTATGTTTAGAAAGGTTTATGATATCATGCATCATGAGAACTAGAGGTTAATCACGTAAAGTTTAAAGAGCATAATTGAACCTTAGGGAACCAGTCCCCACAAAGGGGTGGATTGGTTAATGATGAGAAATGAAAAGAAAGAAAGAAAGGAATGAAAAGAAAGAAAGTAAAGAAATGATGAATGAAAAAGGGTGACGTCACGCCTAAGAAATGATGATGATATGATGATGATGTATGGGTCTCTACTTGGTTGTGTCAAAGGGCCAACCCCTCGCCCTCCCACTAGGTGGACGGTTATCTCTATTGATGATCGAAGACGGAACATTAGTTATCCGCGGTGGTTCGCAACCACTCAAGTTATAGCGCTGCCTGGTCGACATCAATCAGAGGACAGAAGCAGGTTGGAGATGTTTGGCTGCATCTACATGAGTGGGAAAGACTCGGCGCGACCCTAGTCCATTAGTTAGCTGGGAGCCGACGCAGCCTCGGTCCATTAGTTAGCCGAGAGCATGGAAATCAGGATGCACCCCGGTCCATTAGTTAGCCACACGCATGAGAGAGTCTCAAAGTTAGCATGCATAAAGTATGAAATGAATGAATATGCAATGACATGATGAATAAGCATGTAATGTATGAGTATATGATAATGTATATAAGCATGTGTATGAAGCAAGTACCGTCAAGAGAACGCTCGAGACGACTATGTATGTACGCAAGAAAGGTTAACAAGCACGAGAACTTAGATAAGCAAGACTAGTTCCCCAGTCACCTAGTAAAGTCGATAAAGCCGTTCAGGACCTTAGGCCAGATAATAATCAGTAGGATGTTAGTATGCATGTTCACTTAGAAACACCTGAGCGGCCTGGTTGGTAAGTGAGAAAAAGATCCCCTATGCTAAGGTTAACCACTGAGGACGACTGTTCTCACCCCCACTCGCTTATGCTTCCAGGAGTAGGCGAAGAGTATGATGGCTACGAGGAGCCGTATGAGGAGTTACCCGCGGAGCAGCGAAAGACTGAGGATAGATTAGCGGAGGATCATGCTTTTTGATATATATTTTGATATGTACTTGATCATGTATTCTGATGTATATAACACATGTGTGTGTAAATTATTGTATTACTCTACTGTTGATGTAAATGTTGTTGATGGACCAGCTACTTGCTTATGTAATTATGTATGCCAGTAATGATCATTACTCGTAAGCTTAAGCTCTATCGTTTGTATTATATGCTTTGATTCACGCGCGACTCATATTTTATGAATAAAGTAACAAACAGAAAAGTTTTTAAAATGGTCCATATTTTCCTTACTCTTGTATTTGTGAAAGATAATAAAAGACTATAAGTAATCCCACCAAATGATTAACCACCTGGTGAGCTTTGCGTACTACTCGAGGGTATGCAGTTAGCTAGGGTGTTACCATTGGTATCAGAGCAGTTTGGTCCTACGTGAGCCTATGGACTGAGCTGCACTATGCTTCCGAGCATGAATAACGGTGTAGGTCTTTTCTAAGTGGTATGTGCTAAGATATGTGTACCCGCCTTTCTTGAGACTGATCAACTCGGAATTGTGCAGGTACGACAGATTGGGCATGGCGCCTCGTAGAGATTATACACAGCAAACGATGAAGCCAGCAGAATTTGCTGACATCCTTCGTGAAATGGCCCAAGCTACTCAGGCTCAGGCCCAAGCCACTCAAGCCCAAGCACAGGCGACGAATCAGATGGCAGCAGCTGCCATGCATCGAAATTCGGCCCCAACAGTTGAAGAGGCAGAAGCGAAGAAGTTTGCTGAATTTGGAAGAGCAAACCCTCCGATTTTTGAAGGGTTGATGGACCCGGAACTTCTTCATAACCAGATAGCGGAGACGGAACAGGTTTTTGAGGATATCCCCTGTACAGAGGTGCAGAAAGCTCGATTTGCTACATGGAAGCTGCGAGGTGCGGCTAGAACCTGGTGGAACACCACCAGACCTCTGTTGGAGCAACAGGGAGGTCCTGTCACATGGGAGAGATTCACCACTGCACTCATGAACAAGTATTTCCCTAAGGGGCTTAGGGACCAGAAAGAAGCTGAGTTTATGGAGCTGCAACAGGGGGACATGACAGTGGCCGAGTACACGTCCACCTTTGAGAGGTTGTGCCGCTATTCCTCTACATATCAGTTGCTCCCCAATGAAGCTTGGAAATGTGGAAAGTTTCAGAGGGGACTGAAGGAAGAGTTGCAGATGGCTATTAACCATTGGAACCTTCAGGATTATGCCCTTTTGGTTAGTAAGTGTATGACGCTAGAGGAGTCAGCCAGGAATTTGGCCAGGGCAAGGACCGCCAGGAACAAGAGGAAGATGGAGGAGCAAGGGAGTTCTTCCCAGGCACAACGACAGAAAAGACCCTTTCAGGCTCCGTTCTCAGGTAGAGGTACAGGACAATTTCTCCCTCGACCGCAACAGTGGGCGGTGAGACCTCAGGGTCCGAGGGGACCAGGATTCGTTAGACCCCCGTAACAGATGGTCAGGCCTCAACAGACAACAGTCAGGCCACCGCAACCGAATAGTGTTCCACGGAGCTTCGGGTCAGCCCCCCCGAGGAGTTCAACTAGGCCAGGAGTTCAGACCGCCGTGCCCCAAATGCGGGAAGCCCTACCTTGGTGATTGCCTCGCCGGGCAAAGGGTGTGCTATAGGTGTGGACAGAGTGGTCACTTCGCCAAGTTCTGCACAGCTATCCTACTACCAGCTCAACAACAAGGAAGAGTTTTTACCCTATCTGGAGAGGAGGCGGAGGATGCAGAAGGTCTGATTATGGGTAAGTGCACTATGCTGGGTACTTCTTTGACTGTATTATATGATTCGGGAGCCTCGCACTCTTTTATTTCCCATGACAGTGTTAGGAGACTAAACCTAACGCCGGTAGCACTACCCTATACACTAAGGGTGTCTACCCCTACTGCTCCACCTGTGGAGACTTGTCAAGTATGTCTCTAGTGTCCACTTCAGTTACAGGATCAGATGTTCGTAGCTGACCTTATCTATTTACCCTTAGTGGGCTTGGATGTTATTCTTGGGATGGACTGGTTACGCGACAACCAGGTGATCTTGGATTACGCGAAGAAGTTGGTAACCTTTCTTTCCGTGGTTCCAGCCATGCCACCCTTTAAGGAAGAATCAGTGGTTCTGTACTGCTGTCCAATGGAGAACCAGAGCTTCATCTTTCTGGCTTCGTCAGAGGTGGAGGCAAAGCAGGACGTGATGCATATCCCGGTGGTGAGTGAATACCCGAATGTGTTCCCAGATGACATTCCGGAGTTTCCCCCGAGGAGAGAAGTGGAATTCTCTATTAGCTTGGTTTCGAGAGCTGGACCAATCTCGATGGCGCCATACCGAATGTCCACGGTAGAGCTGCAGGAGTTGAGAAAGCAGCTGGAGGAGCTATTGGACAAGCGGTTTATTCGACCTAGTGCGTCACCATGGGGAGCTCCAGTGTTGTTCGTGAAGAAGAAAGATGGCTCGATGAGGCTATGTATTGATTACCGGCAACTGAACAAAGTCACGATCAAGAACAAGTACCCGTTGCCGAGGATCAATGATTTGATGGATCAACTCAGAGGAGCCAAGGTGTTTTCAAGGATTGATCTGCGCTCAGGCTACCATCAGATACGGGTCTCAGATGAAGATATTCCCAAGACGGCTTTTAGGACTCGCTATGGCCACTATGAGTTCACCGTGATGTCGTTCGGGTTGAC
>QANU01000660.1:0-10571 GCA_003254905.1 Nissolia schottii
GATCACCGACAGCAACTTCAAATAACCGCCGGTATAAATCGAACTCAAAACGGAGCGTTTAATTAAAACATGTACCGTCGGTTCACTATAGAGACCGACGGTAACCAAATAATTTTTGCGCCAATTGACATATCACATTATCTAATTACCGTCGGTTCAGCTATCTGTCCGGCGGTAATGAGCAATCGCATTACCCAGAACCAATTTCGAAGTCATTACCATCGGGACTGTTTCCCGACGGTATCGCCTCAGAATTTTCCGCATGTCCTAACTGACGGTAAATTTAGGTTAAGGTTTTCCCGTCGGAATAGTCCGACGGTAACGCACACTTAATTTTTGCTAAGCCCTGGCGACACTTTAATTGAGCGATTGATAAAGGCCAAGATCAACATGGTTGAAATCAAGTTGGGAAAACAATAATATGATAATCCCCAACACCTGATTACAACCACCTTGGCCTTGGCCTTAATCACTCTCCCAATTAACGTGGCACCAGTAATAAGCTTAGCAAAAATTAGATAATAATTAAATAATCAGCCAGTTAATGAATGACAAAGTCCAAGATGATGGTAGTCATCACTATTCCCCCAACAGGACAGCTGATAATTACCATCATCTTGGACTTCGCATCCATTAGATGGCTCAGTTTACGCAACGGCGACAGACTGATAACCAAATTAAACTAATATCACATCCACGACGACAAAAGCATCGCACGACGGACAATAAAGGGGAGAATCGATGAGAGAAGAGAAGAGAATAGAAAATATGGTGCAATTTAGAAGGATGGGGGAAGGGGTATTTATATTATTCGACCAACGAGTTACCGTCGGATATATCTGACGGTATTGTTCTCAGAACGGTGCGACGATTAATGAGAATGTTGAACGTATTGAAAATGGCCGAGCGTTGGGAAGAGGCGTCGGTTGAATACCCGAGGCACTTACCGTCGGTCATTACTGCTGCTATAACCTCTGATATCTTTACCGTCGGACATAGCCGACGATTTTGTTCTCGGAACCGGCGCCGGCGCGACGATTAATGGGAATGTTGAACGGTCGAGCATTGGGAAGAGGCATCAGTTGAATAAACGAGGCACTTATCATCGGTTAATACCGCCGCTATAATCTGATATATTTACCGTCGTATCCTGCCACCGGTAATGATTACACCAACAAATTATTGAATACACGTGCCTTTTTGCTATTCGTTGTAATTTTTTGTCGGTTATGGCCGTCGGAAATGTTGTTCCCGCCACAACCCGCTAAAAAATTACCGTCGGTATTTCCGTCGGGAAGACTATCCCATGGTAATAGCACACCTTTTTCACCGGTCGACCGGTTACCGTCAGCTATTTCATTTTTTCTGACGGTATTACCGTCGATTCACGTCCGACGGTAATGTCTCGACTGTAATAGTCATTTTTGTTGTAGTGACGGTCATTGTTACGTTCTACTATGATTCTGTTGCAATTAACATTAGCGCTAAAGTAATATGAACACAAATAAGAAGTTTCCTTCGTTAGGAATGCCCCGCATATCGACCCCTCAACTTGAGCCTTGTTTTTCACTGTTCTGCTGAATACTTCCTTGCACCTTTCAAACGGATACATCCACCTATACTAAACATTAAACCACACATTCAACCTTCATAAGCTAAGTGTACATGCAAATGTTCCATTACATCAAAAGAAGCAAGGGGAAACACCCTCTCATGTGAACAAAGGATAATGAGAATGTTTTGCTCCATGACTAACTAAGAGGTCTTCAGCGTCAACAGTCGATGAGCACAAGGCTTTGAAAAACTAGCTCAGCTCGCTTATTGGTTTTAACACGCTTTTTTGTAGTTCTCTGAATGCAATTGGGAGAATACATTGCATAAACACATGACAGTTGTGGCTCTTCATGCCAATCAACTTCCTTGTGCAATACTCACACATCGAGCAAGGTTATATGCATAATCGTCAGGTATTTTCAGTTCTTGCATCTAATGAAGAACACTTTGAACTTGTTGCTTGTTCAGGGTGTAGCAGGCCTTGGGCTTCAAGAATTGGCCATCAGAAATTTGCTGTAGATTCAACTCAGTACATCTACACGATTATTTCAAATCTAGCCTTGCCTTTTCATTTTCCTTGGTCTGATCGGTGTCCATAACTGTATGCATTATATTGTCGAAAATATTTCTTTCAATATGCATAATATCTAGAAAATGATGAACCAAGTTATCTTTCCAATACGGAAAATCCCAAAACATGCTCCTAAGTTCAAAATCAAAATATACTTTAAAATTACAGAAAATATTAAAAAATACAATAAAAAACTCTAATCTCTTAAGTTTGCAGTATCATCGTCGGAGGCATCATCAAAGGCGGCATCCTCCATGTTACCCTCGTCATCTGACTCAAACAACAATATATCAGGAGGTATCTCACTAGCAGTCGTACTGTTGGATCCTAGAGCAGATCCACCGAAGCCGACCCATATCCTCTTGAGTTTCTCGTTCATCTTCCCCTTGACAGTGTGTAGCTTCTGAACCACCTCTTCATGCCTGACCGTCTGCATGTACAGCTCCTGGTTAAGCTTACATGTTCTCACGGAGCTCTTCACTTTGTTGCGTCGGTGTGGCACTGGTAGATGAAGTCACCAATAGAGGCCCCTTAATGTAACTGACAGTTGTGTCCCCCTGCCATACACGCAGTTGCAGTTCATACCACCAACCACCTAGAGCTAGACTGCGTTCTCATCAACGGGGGGTGGCTCGGTACTCGGGGGGCGTATTCTCAGCCTATTGAGTTTGGGTAGCCTGAAGTGCCTCGTCCAATGCAGCTTACAAAAATAAAAAATTTAACGATTGTTAATATAGGAAATTAAAATTTAACAATTATATAGTAAAAATTAATAATTGTATAATTCCTGTAAAAAATTACTCACAACAGTTTGTTGTGAGCAAGCGTGATCCCACCGAGACTTATCCACCTTTGTGGTGTGCGCCTCACGGAACAACTCTGCCTCAGATGGCTCCTGACCTATCTGTCGGCGCTACATATTTAGTTGTTTAAATATTAGTTTAAAGTATAAACTACCTATTTAAATATAAAATTAAAATACAATAGCTAATAATTGTAACATAAATAAAGGCGTGAAATTTCCATCTTGAGGTGTGTCAAGGGCAAGCTCGTAGAGCCTCCAGTATGAACATTGCCCCCTATACCCTACGCGTGGGCACGCTTTGAGTTCTTAGACATAGTCTTAAACTCGTTTGAGGCCCAATAAGTGTTAAGCTGAGCAAGCTGCTCATGGGTCAACCAGTTTGGGTCTTTGTCCTTACCCGAAGGGATGTCCCCCAGTAGTTGTTGGAGACGATGGCCAGCCCGGTAAGTGAATGGCTTCTTCATACCAGCTTCCTCAGAATGATCGTACTCAAAATAATCCTGAAAATACAAATATTAAAACATTAGTAATTAATTACATAAATAATTTATTTCAAGCCAAATTTATAATTATAAGACAAAAAAAATTACCTTCCACAAATTGAACATGCAATCCCTCTCATCCTTGGTGTACTCCTGCCACTTAAAGACGATTCTATTATAGCATTTTTTCATGATCTCTGTCACCACGTGGCTCGGAGCCTCGTGGGGAATCCACCTACATACACAAACATAATTACCAATATGTATTAGTAATGTTAAAAAAAATTAAATATATTGCATATAAAATAAAACAAAAAAATTACAATATTTACCCAATGTTATTTTCATCTAGTCAGATCCTCATCCGCCCTCGCCATGAGGCGAATCCCTGCGTCTAGGGGGCCGGTGGGAGTCTCCGACTATGGTGGCTCTAGCGGCTGTGATGCAAGAGGTGATGGAGTAGCCTATGCGCCGTAACTCCCAAACCTCCCCGCCTGTGATGAAGGACAAGGCACGAAGCGAAGCGGTGGCAGAGCATCGCCTGACATCGCCAAAGGGAGGCCGTCTCCTATGACTAGGGGCGGCACAAAGCCCGGGGTCGACATAAAATCGTCCTCGACTGCCGGGCTCGACGACGTCGGCGTGCTGTTTAACGTTGACCTCAATTGCCCTCCCCAACCCCTCCCCTTACTACCCCGCCTATATGCGGAATAGTAGTCAGACATCTTTGCCTTTCCTTTATCAAACATGCTAAAAAAAATAAAACGAAAATAATTCTATAACCAATTAACATATTATTATAATACAAATTAAAATAACAACACATATAAACAACAAACATATCATATAAAAATTTAATATGTGAAAATTTCCTTTATCAAACATACTACTTAATGATAAAAAAATTCACACATAACAAAAGCATATAAAAATTTAATATGTGAAAATGTTCTTAATTAATATACAATATTATCAAAATAAAAAATTATGAAATAATTAATAATTTACTATTATTATTATATCATTTAATATCTTATGCTCAACCACACTATCCTACAAGTTACTAAATCAATTAAAATAATATATATATATATATATATATGTATATGTATGTATATATATACAACTAATATATATTAACATATCAACATAATATCAACACATATCTTATAATATATCTACAACTAATATATATTAACATGCTCATGGGTCAACTATATCTTATCATATCAACACACATATGTATTAAAACTAAATATATATATATACACAATAAACTAAATATCTAAAAAATAAAAATACAACTAAATATATAAAAATTAAAAGTACATATAACCTGTCGGTGGCGGCGATGACGGTGGCAGTGGAACAACTTGAGGAGGCCAAGAGGACACGAAGGAGGAATGTGTAGAGTGGAGGAGAGAATGGAATTGAGGGAGAGAGGGACATAGTAGCTTTATATATAAAATCATTACCATTGGATTTTTTCGACGATAATTACATGACCGTTGAAAGCATGGGAAAAAGTGTCTCCTTTTGTACTCCGAGACTGTTACCATTGATTTTTTCTGACAGTAACCACTCAAATGTTACACGCATGGATAACATGTGCACCTGTTCATAATTCTAGACCTCTACTATCGGAAAAATTCGACGGTAACTATTTGAACGTTACACATGTGGAAAACACACGCACATGTTCAAACTTCCAGACCATTACTGTCAGATTTTCCCGACAGTACTTGGTTAAATGTTACAACCATGGGATGAACGTGTGCTTCTTCAGATTCAGGCTCTTTTACCGTCAGATAGTTCCGACGATAACAACACCAACATCACGTTCGGCCATCGTAGTAGTAGGAGGAGGAGGAGGAGGAGGAGATGAGTTGTCATTGAGTGCTAGGACAACCTTAGATAACTAGAAAGGCAATCACGTAGCTAAGAAAAGATAATAATTGAACATAGGGAACGAATAAGATTTTAAGAAAGTTTCGGCCACAGTAGTAGTAGGACAAGGAGGAGGAGGAGGAGGAGGAGGAGATGAGTTGTCATTAGAGTGTAGGATAACCATAGATAATTAGAAGGGCAATCGCTTAGCTAAGAAAAGATAATAATTGAACATAGGGAAAGAATAAGATTTTAAGAAGGTTTCGGCCACAATTAGCTCGACATACCTTGAAGATATATACTTTGTTATACAATAGGAAATCCACTTCTCTTAGCATGTCTACGGACACGCCCCTCACCATCCAGTAAGTTGGAATGGTTAAAACTGCGAAAGAAAGCATATATCCACTAAGGAAAAGCGAGATCGATCATAAAGCAAAAAGATATGAACATAAACAACTTCCCCTCTCTGCAACCCTTTCAAATGTCCAATATCTGATGGCAAGACAAGTACATGGCAATAAATCCCTTCAACTTCCAACATCAGGCGATAAGGCGAGCACATGGTGGCAAAACCCTTCAACATCCGATATACGACAAGAAGGCGGTTGATGATACACAGGAGGCAGAAGAATTGATGAAGCTGATATGACAGAGAATGCTCACCGCTCAAAGCCGACAGAAAAGCTATGCCGTTAACCGGAGAAAACCGCTCGAATTCTAAGAGGGAGATCATGTATTCCTCAAGGTTACCCCAGCAACAGGTATTGGAAGGTCTTTGAGGATTAAGAAGCTGAACCCAGGNCAGTCTCGGTGCGTCGCGCACGGTCGTCCGAAAAATATTCTACTTATACCGTCGCAATCCTCTAATTTCCCTCTTCCAAAGAATATTATTTTTAGAAGGTGTTTGTGAATTTTTCTCCGGAGGAGTATTTTTCACAAATACCTTTAATATATCATTAAGCTCCCGCGTCCGTGGACAACCATTCTGCTTGCGGTTTCGCTCTCTCCCAAACTTCCCAATAAGGCTGTGGGGTTAATCTAAGGTATTTGGGACTTTCTCCCGGTACAAGTTGAATTTCCAGAGACTTGAGACTCTCTGCTCAGTTCTACTGGCTAGACGGGGCTAAACGAGACTGTTCTAGTGTCTGCGGAATCGTCCGAAACCGAACCGATTTCCGTTTTTTCGACAGTCTAAGTTTTTCATTCATCTCTAGGGGTCGAGAGGAATCATTTGAGTGTCAGCAGAATTTATCAAATTCCTACCGAGAAATTTCTACTGACCTCTATAAGTTAATTCACACAATCAACTCAGCGAATAGTCTACTAACAGTTATTTGGGAAAATTTTCACTAAGAAAGGAGTGGGATGTTACAGTTGGTGTGTGAGGGCAATTTCGTACGAAATAATGAGAAAGTTAAAAGATGATAAAAGAAGAATGATACTATGAAAAAGCAAGGTAGTGATACGAACGTACAAGTCTACCCCTGGTAATGTCAAAAGGGCGACTCCTGACCATCCTGCAAGTTGGGTAGTCATTCCCTTTAAATGATTAATTATGCTAAATGCATCTAAGGTTTGTTACCACATAGGTAAGAGCTCTGCCTGGTTGTCAAGTATACAGAAACAAAGTAGGTTGTACACCAAACGGGGATGACTTTCCCACGGTGTACAAAGGAGAATGATGGACATAAAGTATCAAGAAGGATGCGACCCCAATAGGAAAACTTTACAGGGCGCGTAAGAGAACCCCCTATCCCCTCATGCATGATACGTGTGATGTATGTATGTGACTACGTATGTATATGCTATAAGGCAATGTCGAGTGGTTCACAAGACTGCCTATATAAGGATTATAAAATATGTGAGTACGTGATCTGATGTTACGTTACTCAAGCAAATAGGATTAGCAAGCATGATACCTTTTACTCCATAGGTAATACAAAGAATAGAGATTCCCCAATCACCTAATAAAATAGATAAAGATACTCAGGACTAGTATGGATTAAAATAAGTGGGGACTTTAGTATACCTTGACACCTAGAGATCTCCGGAGTGGCTTGCATCATAATTGAATCAACAATGGATATTTATGACCTAGGATTCCCACTGAGGACAAGACGTTCTCATTCCCCACTTACTTATGATTCCAAGAAGGCATGACGAACACACCGGGAGCGTAGGACACGGATCCTGCATTCGTACACGTGGACCGACCCTACTACCGGGACTGTCATGATGACTATTTCATTCCAGTCCATTGACGACCGTAGTACTCTGCCTCCAGCACCTATCCTTTCTCTAGACTCATGGCTCCAGCATGCACCCTCCACGACAAATGTATTCTAGGGCACGCCAGTATGGATGAGTCTTGGCTTTCTGATCACTGCGAGGCCCCTGTCACTATATCAGGGTCCCCATATCCACCGGACTTCCAAGTAGAGGGTTATCCCTATGACGAGATGTAGGCTGCCCACACAGACACGAGACATAGAGGAGGAGGCATCGCAGGAGGCTTGAAGGGGCTTGGCGTCAAAGTATACAGGGAGGCAGAAAGACAATAGTATATATATCTACACATTGTGACATTTTGGAGTTGTGCATTTTGTAATAGCTAGATGGATTAGATATACCATTAGCTTTGGAGTGCAATAAGTGTATATGTATATGTATATGTATAATTAAATGCTTAACAGTGTCTGCACCTACACGAATGAATGTACCTTATGCTTTCTATGAAATTGTTGTGAATACTTTTTTGTTATGCTGTTAAACGGCTAAGTCTCTTAGACGCTATCACTTGCATATATATGCCTTTATTCACACGCATGTCTTATACTTTACGTTTTCGTAAAAAAGAAAAAAGTTTAAATTGGTCCATATTTTCTGTAAAAGAATATTTTCAAGGATAAGATAAGGCTAAAAGTATCACAACCAAAGCAGTTAACAACTCTGTGAGCATTGTTTACGACTTAAGCGTAAACAACTAGCAGGGGTGTTACATTTGGTATCAGAGTGGTCAGTCCAAGTGAGCCTGAGGACTGTGCCGATTTATGCTTTCGAGCATCATAACGGTGTATATTGTTACTAGGTTGTATGTGATGAATGTATATGCACTAGCCTGTCTTGAGCCTGATTAACTTAGGATTTGTACTAGTGCAGCAAATTAGTCATGTTGCCACGTAGAAACAATGCACGACGTACCATAGGGCCTGGAGATTTCACAGGCATAGTTAGGGAAATGGCCTGAATAGCAAACAGAATGGCAAATGCAGCCACTCAGTGGAACAAAACCCCAACTACGGAAGGAGCAGAGACCTAGAGATTCGTAAATTTGCAAGGACTAACCCTCCTACTATTGAGGAAGTGATGAGCCCAGATCAAGTGGACGACTAGCTCATGGAGTTAGAGCAGATCTTTGAGGAATTCCCATGTACAGATGCACAGAAAGTCTTTCGGCACTAGAAGACTGAAAGGCATAGCTAGAGCAAGGTTGTTAAAATATTTTGACGTCAGACAGCTGAGTGACCCTAGGAGTCCGTTGAGCGACCTTAGAGTTCCCAGTGGCCGCTAAGCGACCTTGAACAGAGCGTTGAGTGACCTGAGAATCCCTAGTTCACTGAGTGACATAAGGTAGGGCCCTGAGCGACCTGAGAAGTCCCCGAGTGTACGAATATCCCAACAAGCACTGTCACCATAATTTATGCATAGGAATTATATGTCATTAACTGTTTTTATGTGTTATATTATTATTATTGTTATTATTATTATTACTATTATTGTTATTATTATTATTGTTATTATTATTGTTATCGTTATTGTTATTATTATTTTATTACTATTATTATTATTTTATTATTATTTTTTTTATGATGATTATTATTATTATGATTATTATCATGATGATGATGATGATGCTTCATCATGAGGAGGTGGGTTGTCATTAGGACAATCTTAGATAACTAGAAAGGCAATCGCGTAAGGCAATCGCGTAACTAAGAAAAGATAATAATTGAACATAAAGAACGAATAAGATCTTAAGAAGGTTTCGGCCACAATGGGCTCGACATACCTTGAAAATATATACTTAGTTATATAATAGGAAATTCCCTTCTCTAGGCATGTCTATAGACATGCCCCTTACCATCCAGCAAGATGGAATGGTTAAAACTGTGAAAGCAGACCTAAATCCACTAATGAAATTCAAGATCGATTATAAAGAAAAAAGATATGAATGTAAGCAACTTCCCCTCTCTGCAATCCCTTCAAACGTGCAATATCCGACGGCAAGGCGAGCTCATGGCAGTAAATCCCTTCAATGCCTAACATCCGGCGATAAGACGAGCACATGGTGGTAAAACCCTTCAACGTCCGATATATGACAAGAAGGCAGTTTGTATGTGAGGGCAATTCTGTACGACATAATGAGAAAGTCAAAAGATGATAAAAGAAGAATAATACTATGAAAAAGTAAGGAAATGATATGAACATACGAGTCCACCCTTGGTAACGTCAAAAGGGCGGCCCCTCACCATCCACAAGTTGGATGGTCATTCCCTATAAATGATTAATTATGCTAAATGCAGTTGAGGTTCGCTACCATACAGGTACTAGCTCTCCTGGTTTTCAATTATACGGAAATAGAGTAGGTTGTACTTCGTGTAACATCCTAGCTAACTGCATACCCTCGAGTAGTACGCAATGCTCCCTAGGTTGTTAATCACTTGGTGGGATTACTTATAGTCCCTTATTATCTTTCGAAAATACCAAAGTAAGGAAAATATGGACCATTTTAAAACTTTTCTATTCGTTCCTTTATTCGCAAAATATGAGCCACGCGTGAATCAAAACATATAATACAAACGATAGAGCGGAAGCTTAAAAGTGATAATCATTGCTAGCATAAATAATTACATAACAAGTATCTGGTCCATCACATATTACAACCAACGGAGTATCATAATAGTTTACATATATAAGCCAAGTACATCAAAATACATCTCAAAATATATCAAAATATGGCAAAATGTCCATCTGATGTCGAGCTAGACTGGCTCATCCTCGGTCCTCTACTGCTCCACGTGCGGCTCCTCGTAGGGCTCCTCGTAGCCCTCATACTCTTCGCCTGCTCCTGGAAGCATAAGCGAGTGGGGGTGAGAACAGTCGTCCTCAGTGGTTAACCTTGGCGTAGGGCATCTCTTTTTCTTGGTTATCAACCCGGCCGCTCAGGTGTTTCTAAGTGAACATGCATACTAATATCCTACTGATTATT
>QANU01000671.1:0-26761 GCA_003254905.1 Nissolia schottii
CTATGCCACCCTTGTCAACACTTGTTTGGCTCAAGAAGAAGCCAACAGAGATTTTGGCCCAAGTGCGCAGCGAGAGGTTCAAGAGAAGGTCTGATGAAGCAGGCGGTTCCCAAGCAGAGCAGAGGAAGAGGGGACCCTTTCAGGCATCAGTTGCAGGAAGAGGCAGAGGTCAGTATCTGCCGAGGCCACCGCAAGGGATGGGGACAGCCCAGAATCAGCCCCGACCAGGACCATTGCAGGTAGGGACCCTAACATTGAGACCTCCACCATCAGGTACTCTGGGTCGTAGCACACCGGACACTCAGCCGAGAGTTGATTCCCGCCCACTTTGTCCAAAATGCGGCAGAGGACATTTTGGAGAGTGCCTAGCAGGCCAAGGGGTTTGCTTCAGGTGCGGAAAGGAAGGTCATTTTGTGAAGGACTGCCCAGTAGCTCCATCGTCCGCCCAACGTCAGGGGCAAGTGTTCACCATGGCAGCCGAAGAAGCTCAGGACGGAGACGGTCTCATTTTGGGTAAGTGCATCCTTAACGGAAAAACCTTGATTGTATTGTATGATTCCGGAGCATCACACTCCTTTATATCCTACGATAGTGTAAAGGAGCTGAATTTATCTCCTACAACTCTACCGTATATGCTTGCTGTATCTACACCCACTGCACTACCGGTTAAGACTTGTCAAGTATGTCTACGGTGTCCTTTTCAGCTACAGGAAAGAAAGTTCGTGGCTGACTTAATCTGTCTTCCCCTAGTAGGACTGGATGTGATACTAGGGATGGATTGGTTGAATGCCAATAAGGTGGTTCTTGACTGTACCAGGAAGCTGATCACTTTTCCCCCTACGACTGTCAGCCAGTAGCGTCAGAGGAGGAGTTGCTGACTCTCTACTGTTGTCAGCTAAGAGATCAAGGGTATGTCTTCTTTGCATCGTCAGAAGTGGAAGTTGCCAGACTGGAAGTTGGGGATATTCCTGTGGTTCAGGACTATTCAGATGTTTTCCCCGATGACATTCCAGAGTTTCCGCCAGAACGGGAGGTAGAGTTTTCGATTGATCTGGTGCCAGGCGCTGGACCCATTTCCATTGCGCCGTATCGCATGTCCCCACTAGAACTGCAGGAGTTGAAAAAGCAGTTGGAGGAGTTATTGGGGAAGCAATTCATTCGACCCAGTGCATCACCGTGGGGTGCACCAGTGCTATTTGTCAAGAAAAAGGACGGCACCATGAGAATGTGTGTCGATTACAGGCAGCTGAACAAGGTGACAATCAAGAACAAGTACCCGCTGCCCAGAATCGATGATCTTCTGGATCAGTTGAAGGATGCAAAGGTCTTCTCAAGGATTGACTTACGGTCTGGTTACCACCAGATTAGAGTACGGGACGAGGATATAGCTAAGATGGCGTTCTGATCCCGTTATGGCCATTACGAGTTCACGGTAATGTCCTTCGGGTTGACGAATGCTCCCGCAATCTTTTTGGATTACATGCATAGGATCTTCCGCGAGTATCTAGACGACTGTGTCATTGTCTTCATTGATGACATTCTAGTTTACTCGAAGAGTGAAGAGGAGCACACTAGACATCTGCAGATTGTCTTAGAGATTTTAAGGGGTAAGAAGTTGTATGCCAAGCTCTCTAAATGTGAGTTTTGGGCCAGGATGGTGCAGTTTCTAGGCCATGTGATCTCAGACCAGGGGGTTGCAGTAGACCCTAGCAAGGTTGAAGCAGTTAGAACGTGGGAGAGGCCCACTTTAGTCACAGAGTTACGGAGCTTTTTGGGATTTGCCGAATATTACCGGAGGTTTATCCAAGGATTTTCTTAGATCGCTTTGCCGTTGACGAAGCTGACTGGAAAGGGGGCCAAGATGGTTTGTGATGAAAGCCAAACGCACGTTCTCTATCCTTGACACAGCTTTGGTTTGTCACAACCGTGCCAAGTTAGTGGAAGGCGTATTTGTACTTCTTTGTCGTTCAAATTAAATATTTATATACATACCTACTTTACGGCTTTCAGATTCCAAAGGAATCCAATTGCAGTATAGGGTATGGTCGATCCCACAGGGAGTTGTAAAAATACCGTTCTTGAGTTTGTTTAATTAAACAATGAAGTGAAGGATTGTTGATTTAATTTTTATATTTAAATAAACTAAATAAATAAAAGACAGGAAAATAAAACAGGAAACAAATCAGAGGTATTTCTGGAGCTTGTTGGGAATTTTAATCACATCATAGTTTCATGCACCCAGTTACTTATTACATAGAACTATCGTTTGATTGCCCGCCACCAGTTCTTAACTTGTCATCACTTTCGTGCATGACAAGATCATAGGTTTCCTTTGTTAAACTTCCACTTTCGCACACGAGCTTAACAAAGTACACCCGCATTAATCCAGATGTTAAAACGGCTAATCTTTATTACGGTTACGGCAACAAGATTAGATGAAATGGTTTAGATCCGACTCTAATAATTGTAACTTTCGTTCACAACGTTCGAGCCAAAGATCTAGTTAAGCATAATGATGTTGATCTTAACTTGGTTACAATTCAATTAGTATAACCTTCGTTCATACAACTAAATCCCAAATCAAGAATCAAAACATTAAACAAAGACTAGCATTAATCATAAAACCATTCAAGCAAATCATAGGAAAAAGGATAGATTCATATGTAAAAGTTACATGGATACAAGCAAACTACAACAGTAATCAAAATCCTAACAAAAAGAGGGTTAGGAATCCATCTTACAAGAGAATCTTGGAGGCAAGGTTTAGGCACTTACCATGACACGTGCTCACGCCGTCATGGCCATGGCTTCGCCAAGCTTCGTCGATCTTCGGCTCCTTCACAAGTCTCGTCTTTGTTCCTAATCTAACCTAAACTAACCTAAGCTTTTAAAGTACAACAAAATGTGTAAAGAATGGTGTTTGGAGGGGGAAGAAGAGATGGTTTCGAAGTGGTCTCGGCTCCCTATTTATAGGCAAAATTTGGGGTCCATCGCTCAGCGGTTTGGGTACCTTCGCTGAGCGATAAACTTTGAATCGCTGGGCGGCAGTGCACTATCGCTGAGCGATTGTACTTTTACGTGGTTTCATTAAATGCTCGGCGGCTTTTTGCAGGGCGGCGTTGACGTGGATGGCGGCGCCAGGCTGGCTCCAGCTGGCGCATTTATTGCGCCGGCGCAAGTGGCTTGCCGACTTAAGTTCGCTGAGCGATACAGGTATCATCGCTGAGCGATTCGTCTCTAGGCGCTGAGCGATTAAGGGATTATTCTTTTTAAGCTCTTTTCCAATTCTGCCCTTTTCTTCCCTTCTTCATCGGATTATTCTTCATAAATTATGCTTGCATCCATTCTTCAAAATATATTTAAATCCTACAAAATATAAAGATTTAATTAGATAATTCTTTAAAATATGTGAGAATAAGTGCCATTTTGAATGATGAAAATTGTGTAATTTGGGCACTTATCACTCCCCCTGACTTAAAACCTTGTTTGTCCTCAAACAAGAGGTAGTAGAATTATTTTACAAGAGATTGATGCTTATGAACAACCAGTTAATGCAGTGAATTGAAATGTTTCAAACGGTTTAAACTCGAGACCTTGTGAAACATAAAAGAACCTGAACAAGTCAAATGCATCAAATACTTGAATAGCATAAACAAATCACTCTATCCAATGTCTTTTCCACCAAGGAAATTATCTTTTATCGCACACCGGCCAGTGGGCCAATTTGGGGTGAGTGTTTTCGCTCTATATACCATTGAATCACAACAATTTAAATTTGTTACCTGTCTCATCATTCAATGCAAAAGTATGGTCATGCAAGGATCACAAAGGACTTTTAAGGGTTGTAATGGGGCCAAGCTACAAAGAATATTGCTTTTTCTGGATATGCAAAATTTTCCAAATTAAGAGAGCAATGAAAACCAACTCCTTTGTCACCTGTTCTCTTTTCAACAATTTTCTTTTTCGTTTTTCTTTTTCAACCCCTTTTCTCCTTGATTTTCTTTTGTCTTCTATCCCTTTTTTCTTTTTCTTCTTTTTGTTTTGGGATAGAATGTGTTCTTTTCTTGATTTTGTTCTTTTTATCTTTTGTTTCTTCCACTTTAGCTCACCCTTATCTCCCCCTGACTTGGCTTTTTGCCCATAATCCAATTTTAAATGCTCTCTTAATTCCGGATATTAAGGTATAGCATTGTTTTCTTTTTATGGTTCGGGGATTATGAAACAAAATTTTTCTCATGTTAGGCTCAAATGGGGTGTCAAAGGATATTCCTAAGTAAAGGTAGGCTTTATTTTGCCAAGTGGGTTTTAATCTATTGAACAGAATGCCTTGATCATTTCCTATTATTTCCACACAATTATCAAATTTAGAGACTCAAACAAATTCAATTGCGTAAAACAATGGTGATTCTCTCTATCTCACTTAAGTGTTTGGCTCACTCCCTCACTTGGTTAGGGTTTATTTCCTTGATTAAAAACATTTTCAATGTTATGCTCATGCAACAAGCAAAAATGCATAATGACATGATCATGGTATCTATGAATGCACTCACAAGATCTATTATAGATATTGAAACAATTCAATTCTGATATATGTGTTCATGCATTAAACCAAGTAAAATAAACTACTACTTTGTTTTTAAACAAACAAGTTCTTAAGCATATACAAAATCTAACTATCTAAGGAAATTAATTAATTAAGGTGCTAGAAAATTAAAGTGCTCCCTGTTATGGTGACTATTCTGAAGTAGCCTTGTTGATGTTGCTTCTCCGTAGTTGCTCAAGCTACTTCATCTTGCTTCACTGTTGTTGAGGAGATAGAGGCTCATCCTTCTTAGGAATCATGCTCTTCATCCTCTAGAAGTGTGTCTCTCTTTTGATGTTGTTAAGGAATCTTCACTGGTTGTTCTTCGGCCTGCAAAAACAATCAAAGAAAACTTCCTTTCTTCCAAATAGCATTAGAGACATTATGTCTTTATTTTGAATCCCTTTTAGTAGACAGAATTCCCTGCAATTGCGGACAGAACTTCCCGCTTAAGTGGACAGAAGTTCCCACTTATTGTGGACAGAATTTCCCACAATGATTTATGGATTCAAAATAGGCATCTTAAGGTGCTTTTTGAAAAGAGTCTTTTCTTAAGAATTTATTTTCATTTCAAATAAGAATCCTATTACCATTTTAAGCATATGTACCTTTTTAAAACAAGTGTAAAGGTCAAAAATCAGTGATTAAGTTTGAAATTAAAGTGCTTCAATTTAAGCTTAATTGGAAAGATCAGCACTTTCGAGTTTCAATCCTAATTACATGATTTAAGAAAACCTTTCTTTTTCACCATATTTTATAAAACTATTCTTAACACCTTAAATTAATTAACCTACAAAATTACTAAACTACTAATAAAGACTTACAAAATCTCTGGATTGCCTTCCAGACAGCGCTTTGTTTAACGTCGTTAGCCCGACACATTTTTCTTTCTAGCTCTCCTCCTCATCATCAACCCTTCTCCCATGGCAAGAGTCCTTGGGATTCAGCTCCGGATTAGCCGTAAATCTTTTCTTTTTCAGCTCCGCTATATCAGTAGCCAATTGTCCCAATTGTGTCTCCAAGTTCCTAATAGAGGCTTCGTTATTCTTTTGATTCATCATTGATTGTTGCATAAATTGATTGAACGTTTCCTCTATTTTAGAACTTGGATGCGTGGGTGGTTGGTTCTGATATTGGCGGGGTGGTTGGTACGGCTGTTGCGGGGCTCGGAATGATGGTCCAGCTTCTTGCCTCCATGGCTGATTGAAATTTTGATTCGGCCCCCTTTGGAAATGGTTTTGATAGGGTGGCCGTGGCTGGTTTTCAAGGAAGTGCACTTCTTCTTCCCTGAAATGACAAACATTGGACGAGTGATCGCCACTACAAATTTCACAGAAAAATACCTGTTGTCTTTTTGCATCGCGAGCTTCTCTTATTTGTTTTGGCAACTCGTTCATGGCTTTTTTCAACTCGTCCACCTGTTGTTGGAGTTGCTTTTGTTGGGCAAGAATGGCATCGTTGGGTCCCAGCTCAAGCACTCCTCCTCTCCTAAGACCTCTGTTGTACTGGCCTTGTTGATCCGTCAAGGCCATGGAATCAATAATGGAGATGGCCTCCTCCGGTGTTTTGGACATGATTTGTCCACCGGCGGCAGCGTCCAGCATCAGTTTGTGCTGTTGTTGGAGTCCGTTTCTAAAGATATGGATTTGTGTGAGTGCGTCGAACCCATGATTTGGGCACTTTCTCAGCATGGATTTATAGCGTTCCCAGGCTTCACAGAGACTTTCTCCTGGAGCCTGCACAAATGTAGCAATAGCAGTTTTTAAATCCATAAATTTAGACTGAGAAAAGTACCTGGCACAAAACTTTTCTTCCAATTGATCCCAATTTGACAAGACATTTTGTGGCTGATCAAGCAACCATTCTTTAGCTTTTCCAATCAAGGTCAGGGGAAACATCCTTAAAAACACAGATTCCTCGTCGGCCTCGGACATTCCCGCGGTCCCACAGAGTTCATAGAATTTTATTAAATGAGCATATGGATCGTCATGATCCAAACCTGCGAAGGGGTTAGCATATAACAATTGAACCAAACCAGGTTGCATCTGAGGTTGCCTTTGAGCTCCAGTAGTCCTGCTCATTCGAATAATGTTTCTAGGTGTAAAATTTACAAATCCCCTATTGTCACTGGCTCCTGTGTCGGTGCCAGCTCCAGCTCTACCAGCTCCAGTTCCAGTATTATCGGCCATGGTTTCTTCTTGATTTGTTGAAGAAGTTGATGATGATGTTGTCTCTTGTTCTCCTCTTTGTTTGGCTAGTTTCTTCTTCTTCTTACTGTTTAGCTTTCTTGAAGTAGCTTCAAATTCCGGATCAAACTGCAATTGTTCTTTAGAAACCTTACCTCGCAAGAGCTAAAGAAATGTACACTCGCCAAATAAGATTAGAACAAGAGTTCACAAAATAACATGATAAAATAACAAAAATAAAGACTATACAATATTTTACAAATATTCACAATTGTTTAACTAAACAAAACTCAAGCTATGTATTTTGACGCAACTCCC
Organism: Nissolia schottii; assembly: GCA_003254905.1. Taxonomy (NCBI): domain Eukaryota; kingdom Viridiplantae; phylum Streptophyta; class Magnoliopsida; order Fabales; family Fabaceae; genus Nissolia; species Nissolia schottii. Next base: position 7,087 of record QANU01000671.1, read on the forward strand.
CGGCAACGGCGCCAAATTTTGATGAAAGCCAAACGCACGTTCTCTATCCTTGACACAGCTTTGGTTTGTCACAACCGTGCCAAGTTAGTGGAAGGCGTATTTGTACTTCTTTGTCGTGCAAATTAAATATTTATATACATACCTACTTTACGGCTTTCAGATTCCAAAGGAATCCAATTGCAGTATAGGGTATGGTCGATCCCACAGGGAGTTGTAAAAATACCGTTACTGAGTTTGTTTAATTAAACAATGAAGTGAAGGATTGTTGATTTAATTTTTATATTTAAATAGACTAAATAAATAAAAGACAGGAAAATAAAATAGGAAACAAATCAGAGGTAGTTCCGGAGCTTGTTGGGAATTTTAATCACATCATAGTTTCATGCATCCAGTTACTTATTACATAGAACTATCGTTTGATTGCCCGCCATCAGTTCTTAACTTGTCATCACTTTCGCGCATGACAAGATCACAGGTTTCCCTTGTTAAACTGTCACTTTCGCACACTAGCTTAACAAGGTACGCCAGCATTAATCCAGATGTTAAAACGGCTAACCTTTATTCCAGTTACGGCAACAAGGTTAGATGAAATGATTTAGGTCAGACTCTAATGATTGTAACTTTCGTTCACAACGTTCAAGTCTAGGTTCTAGTTAAGCATAGCATTATTGATTTTAATTTGGTTATGACCTAATTAGCATAACTTTCGTTCATGTAAATAAGTCCCAAATCAAGAATCAAAACACTAAACAAAACTAGCATTAGGCATGAAATCATTCAAGCAAATCATAAGAAAAAGATAGATTCATATGTAATAGTTACATGGATACAAGCGAACTACAATAGTAATCAAAATCCCAACAAAAAGAGGGTTAGGAACCCATCTTACAAGAGAATCTTGGAGGCAAGGTTTAGGCACTTACCATGACACGTGCTCACGCCGTCATGGCCATGGCTTCGCCAAGCTTCCTCGATCTCCGGCTCCTTCACAAGTCTCGTCTTTGTTCCTAATCTAACCTAAACTAACCTAAGCTTTTAAAGTACAACAAAATGTGTAAAGAATGGTGTTTGGAGGGGGAAGAAGAGATGGTTTCGAAGTGGTCTCGGCCTCCCTATTTATAGGCAAAATTTGGGGTCCATCGCTCAGCGGTTTGGGTACCTTCGCTGAGTGATAAACTTTGAATCGCTGGGCGGCGGCGCACTATCGCTGAGCGATTGTACTTTTACGCGGTTTCATTAAATGCTCGGCAGCTTTTTGCAGGGCGGCGCTGACGTGGATGGCGGCGCCAAGCTGGCTCCAGCTGGCGCATTTATTGCGCCGGCGCAAGTGGCTTGCCGACTTAAGTTCGCTGAGCGATACAGGTATCATCGCTGAGCAATTCGTCTCTAGGCGCTGAGCGATTAAGGTTCCTCACTGAGTGATGCCTTCGTCCAGAATCTTCTTTTTATGCTCTTTTCCAATTCTGCCCTTTTATTCCCTTCTTCATGGGATTATTCTTCATAAATTATGCTTGCATCCATTCTTCAAAATATATTTAGATCCTACAAAATATAAAGATTTAATTAGATAATTCTTTAAAATATGTGAGAATAAGTGGCATTTTGAATGATGAAAATTGTGTAATTTGGGCACTTATCAGTTTGGTCTGCAGAATGTGAGAGAAGTTTTTGCGAGCTGAAGGAGAGGTTGACCACCGCTCCGATGCTAGTGTTGCCTGATCCCCAGGAACCTTTTGAGGTATATTGTGATGCGTCAGGTGCTGGACTTGGGTGCGTACTAATGCAGCGACGCCAGGTGATAGCCTATGCCTCGAGGCAACTGAAGCAGCATGACGTAAACTACCCTACGCATGATCTAGAGTTGGCTGCGGTAGTTTTTGCATTGAAGATCTGGAGGCATTATTTGTATGGAGTTCGGTTTGAGGTATACTCGGATCACAAGAGTCTGCAATACCTTTTTGACCAGAAGGAACTGAATATGCGCCAAAGGAGGTGGACTGAATTTCTTAAGGATTATGATTTCGGTTTTAACTATCACCCTGGGAAGGCCAATGTAGTGGATGATGCTTTGAGCCGGAGGTCATTGCAGATGGCTCAGATGATGGTGCAGGAAGCAAAGTTGATAGAGGAGTTTCGCGACCTCAACCTGACTGTTGCATGCCAACACAACCGTTTGACAGTGTATCCGCTACAAGTCAGTAGTGGCTTCAAGCACAGAATAATAGAAGCTCAGAAGAACTGTCAGGAAGACACTTGGTGTAAGTTCCGTAAGGCGGTAGAAGAAGGGAAGATCTAGGAAGTGACGACAGACGACGACTAAATTTTGCGATTCAACGGTCGCATTTGCGTGCCCAAGGAAGGCAACTTAAGGGAAGACATCCTGAAGGAAGCACACAAGAGTCATTTCACGATGCACCCAGGCACCACCAAAATGTACCATGATCTCAAGCAGATGTTTTGGTGGCCAGGATTGAAGAGAGATGTCGAGGACTGGGTACAGAAGTGCTTAGTTTGTCAGAAAGTGAAGATTGAGCACCAGAAACTGCCAGGGTTGCTGAATCCTCTAGAGATTCCAGAATGGAAGTGGGAAGCCATAGCGATGGATTTTGTCTCAGGGTTACCACGTACCCGGATGGGAGTGGATGCCATCTGGGTAATTGTGGACAGATTGACTAAGGCTGCTCACTTTATTCCGATCAAGATGACTTACCCGTTGGAGAAGCTTGTGCAGCTATATGTCAAGGAGGTGGTAAGGTTACATGGAGTACCACCTTCTATTATTTCAGACAGAGATTCCAGGTTTACTTCTAGATTCTGGACTGCTTTTCAGAAGGCATATGGATCTCAGTTGCACTTAAGTTCTGCGTATCACCCTCAGACGGATGGTCAGTCAGAGCGGACCATTCAAACTCTAGAGGATATGTTACGAGCATGTGCATTAGACACGCCGGGAAATTGGGAGGAAATACTGCTGTTCATGGAGTTTGCCTATAATAACAGCTATCAGGCTAGCATTGGTATGGCTCCGTTCGAAGCGCTATATGGCAGGAAGTGCCAGTCGCCGTTATGCTGGAATGATAGTAGGCAGTATCGCGGACTCGACCCTGAGGAAACCTGAGAGACGGAAGAGTTGATGAAGCTGTTGTGAAAAAGAGTGTTCACGGCGCAAAGCTGACAGAAGAGCTATGCAGATAATCAGAGGAGACCACTCGAGTTCCAAGAGGGAGACCATGTCTTCCTAAAGGTTATTCCGGCAACAGGTATTGGAAGGTCTCTGAAGATCAGGAAGCTGAACCCCCGATTCATTGGACCTTTCCAGATCCTGGAGCGCATTGGACCGATAGCATACCGGATAGCTCTCCCGCCAAGTTTGGCCAATATTCACAACGTCTTTCATGTCTCCCACTTACACAAGTACTATGCGTCCCCTGATCACGTGCTACAGCCAGAGCAGATACAGCTCAGAGAAGATTTGTCTCTACCGCTCACGCCTTAGCGAATCATTGACCACAAAACTCGGCAGACGAGAAACAATGAGATCCCTATGGTACGAGTGGTATGGGCGAACGGGGAGTTAGAAGAGCAGACATGGGAGCTGGAAGCCGACATGAAGAAAGGCTATCCGGAGTTGTTTGAAAGGTACGGAACTATCCGGGTGCGCGTAAATAACCAGACATCCTTGGCCGGTGGCGAAGTCATGGCTGCAAGCTGGATCTATAATCGAGTGGGGGTGAGAACTCTAGGTCCTCTGTAACATCCCGTTTTCCCTTTAGCAGAATTTCGCTAGATAATTCTTGAGATATTTATATTTTTGGTTAAATTAGTAGAATTAGGAACCCTTAGGATTAAGAATTGTCTGTAGAAATATTTTTATTCATTTTCTTAAAATTCTGCAGACAGTAGAACGAACCCTTTCTGCCGTTTGCACACAACCGCGCGTCTAAAGTATCTGAAAAAGGGTACGACTACAGACGAGCATTCCTAAATACCTAAGTGGCCCTAGAATATTACTTAGGAAAACTTAGGAGATCGCAAGGATGTGATTGAAATATTTTTAGAACAGCTATACGCGAAGTATGTAACATCCCGATTTTTTTTAGAAAAATAATCGAAAAACATAAATATCAAACTAATCTTCTAATCATGATTAGAAAATAAAGATGGGAAATTATTAGGTAAAATATCCTTAGGAAATAAAACGTGTCGCTGTAGGAAGTTCGGTAGACAACCGAACAACCGCTGTTCGCTAGTGAAATTTTCTGACGCACAAAAGGTGTCCGTGAAAATAATCCCCAGAGAAAAATTCACAAACACCTTTAAATATTAATGCCCTTAGGTAAAGGGGAATTAGAGGATCGCGACGGTATAAACGGAATATTTTTCGGACGACCGTGCGCGACGCACCGACATTGCGAGCGATAAAACGCGAGCGAACCGGAACCGAGAAGGAGGTGAAATCTCGGCAGCTGGAACTGAAGAGCTACACTGTTTGGAGCTGGGATTTTATCCAAAGATAATCCCTTAAATGGTGCTTCCAAACTCACCATCACATTACTTGTCTTACACACTAAACCAAACCCCATCACTAGCCATACCTATGCCCATGCTTTCTACTATTCATCTAAATTATTCAATTAATTTCCCTCACCATCAGCTCCCCCCCAAAATCGAGACTTCTTCCCAATCTTTAGGCAAAATCTCATTTCTCACATCCTCCACAAAAACACACTAAGCCAACCCTCAAGAACACCTCCAAGCCTTCAAGAGATCAAGCACTTTTTCATCTCCTTCCACCTTCCACAAACCGAACCACAGCCCTCAAGTTTCCTCATCGTAGTTCCATTCTCTTCCGTCCCAAAAGCCAAGAGGAACAACCTCATCACCCTCCACCTTGCTCAAGGATCATCATCTTGGAGAAGGGAGAGGCTCGAGCTTTGGAGACAACAAGGCTTGTGGGACTTCACTCCAAGCTTCCCTCACCACCACCAAGTTCTTCTACAAGTGGGTAACTTTAGTTTGCTCACCTCTTTGGTAGTTGTTTCCTGTTATGTGTTCATGTGTGTGTATGTTCTTATGTTTGTATATATGTTAGAACCTATGCTAGGATTTAGGGAGATGATTCTGAAGGGTCCTGTGACTTGGATTAGATAGGCTTTGATAGTTAGAATATGTGTGAAAACCTCAAGGAGTAACCATGGGGAAGGGGAAGAGAAAGGAAGGAAAATAAGGAAATTGGTTTTCAGTTTCGCCCAGGGACCGTTGATGAGTTGTTCCACGGAGATAGACCGAGAGCAGCTTAGAGAGTTGTTGAGCAGCGCCTGGGATGGTGTTGAGTTGTTCCACGGAGATATACCGAGAGTAGCCTAGAGAGTTGTTGAGCGGCACCTGGGATGGTGTTGAGTTGTTCCGCGGAGATAGACTGAGAGTAGTCTCGAGTTGTTGAGCGGCGCCTGGGATAGTGCTGAGTGAGAGTTGTTTTGCGGAGATAGACTGAGAGTAGTCTAGAGAGTTGTTGAGCGGCGCCTGGGATGGTGCTGAGTGGTTCCGCGGATAGTGACTGAGAAGGGTCTACAAAGTTGTTGATCGGACACCGGGAGAGTTTCTGAGTGGGTTCCGCAGAGGTTCCCTGGAGTTGCTGAGTGGTTCCCTGGAGAGTGTCCGAGTGGGTTCCGCGGAGGTATATTGTAGTTGCTGAGTCCGCGGAGAGTGACCGAAGTGTTCATGGAAGCTATTTTGAAGCCCATAGTCTGGCACTCAATGCTGTAATTGTAATTTGTGAATGAAATATGTGAAGTATGTGCATTCCATGCATTTTATGATAAGGAAAGTTAAATAATTAGGAGTAATTATGAGATAAGTAAAGATTATGAAATGAACAATAGGAAACAAGTCATGACGTGCTGCAAGTACTGAAAAGAAGTGAAATTCTGAAATGCTGCTGAAAATTCTGAGGCCGTGATCACGAGAGCCAAATAACGATCCCACTTCAGGAGGTCAAAGGAACATCCTGGAAGTGGAAGACCGCCACAGGTGGTGTCGATATGGCATCCCTGCAAGGTGTGCGGTTATCACGCCTAGCACGGTCGAAAGAGGGCAGTGCTAGGTGGGGGTACAATATCTGCCCACTGCCGAGGGAGGGGCCAGAGAGGACACGCGACAGGTGGAAGCCCACCGCAGGAAGGTCGAAAGAGGGCCTCCACTAGGGGTGCGAGGTTATTCCGGCATAGCAGGGTCGAAAGAGGGCAATGCTATGGTGGGAATAACATATATTCCAAAAACATGTTCATTCTGCTGTGCATGCTTATATGTAACTGTTATTCTGTGATTACCGTCAAAGAGAACGCTCGAGACGGCTATGTATGCAAACGTAATGTTAATAAGCACGAGAACGTAGTAAGTAAGAGTAGTTCCCCTATCACCTAGTAAGGTAGATAAAGCTGTTCAGAACGTAGGCCAGATAATAATTAGTACGACGTTTAGTATGTATGCACACTTAGAAATCTCTGAGCGGCCTGAAGTCCGACCTAATATGACCCGAGATTCAAGAACTAGAGTTACTTCTACTGAGAACCTACCGTTCTCACTCCCACTGCCTTATGACTTAACGGACCTATGATGACTCGTACTACGAGGACGCTGATGAGCCGACCGAGGAGCCATGAGCGGCTATGACAGGATATGGACCGGAGATGGCTAGATGCCAGGATTTTTGATCAAGGGTGTAACACCCTAAGTTAACAGCTTATGCTTAAGTCATAAACCGCGCCTGCTAGGTTGTTATCTGCTGTGTGGGAATACTAATAGTCCCTACTTTACTTATGAAAATAGTTAAGTTAATTGAAAGTAAGGACCCATTTTTTCTTCTTTAAAACATATGTTGTTGTTATGCGTCAAACTAGAGCCATGCGCATGGACTATCATAAGTCCCATATAGTCGTATAATAGATAAATGCGAACGTCGGCTGTCATACACGTACGTACATAAGCAGTAAGGTAAACAGTACCAAGTGGGTCAAGCAATTAATTTTATACATGTCAAATAGTCATAGATACATATCATAAATACTATACTAATACATCAAAAAGGGCTGCACATATCCTAAGCCCGTACTACAAAATAACATATATCAAAATATACATCAAGCTAGTGCTGTTGGCAAAAATGTCGTCTGATGACAGGGTCTGGGGACAGGGCTGGTCAGATCCCTGGCTCATCGTCGCTGGGGTCCTCCTCCGGGTCCTCCTCTAGGTCTTCCTCCGGGTCCTCCTCTAGGTCCTTCTCCGGGTCCTCCTCCTCGTCCTCCTGCTCCGACTCCTCGGGCTTGTCCTCCTCCTCCAAGATCTCGATGAGAGAATCCTCTTCAGGTGATGAGGACATAGGTACGTCTGGCGGTCAGAGTCGAACGGAGACTGGATCGACCCCTACGTCCTTCTCATAGGGCGCGGGCTCGCCGTCAGCGGAAGTCTCTGGCTCTGGGACAACCGGTGGTGTAACTCGGAGAGGTGGGGGATGGTTCACTACGAGCACTGTCCACAGCTCCACCTCCTCCCCTGTCTCAGGATCTACAGTCCTAAATCTGCTGCGAAGGATCTGCCGCTTCTTCGGCGGGGCCGTCATCTAACTCGCCTGAAGCCATAAGTGAGTGGGGTGAGAACGGTGGTTCTCAGTGGTTAACTATGGCATAGGGGGGATCTGGTTACTCAATTATGCTCTGGCCGTCCAGGAGATCTCTAAGTGTTCATGCATCTATCCTTGACCGTTCTGACACTACTACACATATATGTATGCCCGATGACCTTGCCCCATCCGTTCCCTTCGAGCATGGTGACATGGTCGAGACATAGCGACGCTTTAACCACATAGGTATGTATGCAAGGTGATCGTGTCCCATGCGTTCCCTTCGAGCCTGGTGACGTGATCGAGCCCCATGCGTTCCCTTCGAGCATGGTGACGTGCACAATGCCTGCGTTCCCTTCGAGCCTGCTCTTGTGCACTATGCATGAACTTAACATTTTAATTAACCGGTATCATATGCTTGCATTGGCCGCCTTCCTTTGGGCTAAGCCATGTAGGCACGAGGGCCTCATTCATTCGTAACCATCATCATTATCATCATATGCACTTTTATCTTTCTGTACTATTCTGGTTCTTACGTTCATTATCATCTTCATTCATTAGCCTTGGTCATAGCATAGCCTCTAGTGATCTATCCTCATGATGCATGCAAGACTCAATACTCGTGTTCTTGTTCTTGGCACCCGTATAATACAGGTAAACATATCACATACACTTCTACTGCTAGGTGCTTGTTAGAGTATATATGGACCTTGAAAACCCCTCTAGGAAGTTACTCGGTAACCCCTAGGGAACCTCTGCGGAACCCACTCAGCAACTCTCCAAGGAACTACTCAACCATTCCAGGGAACCTCTGCGGAACCCACGCAGTTACTCTCCAGGGGACCACTCAGCACCGTCCCAGGTGCCCGCTCAACAACTTTCTAGACTCCTCTCAGTCACTTTCCGCGGAACACTCAACTCCAGCCCCGGCACCGCTCAACGACTCCAGACTCATCTCAGTCACTCTTGGGATCCTCCGCGAACCCACTCAGTACCACTCCTGGTGCCCACTCAACACTCTTCACGTAACCCTCTCATCTCTCCAGGGATCCTCTGCGGAACCCCATTAGCACCACTCCTGGTGCCCACTCCATACTCTTCACGTAACCCTCTCAGCTTCCCAGGGATCCTTCGCGGAACCCACTCTACACCATTTCTAGTGCCCACTCAGCAGCTCCATGTAACCTCCTCAATACTTTAGGGATCCTCCGCGGAACCCTTCCGCACCATTCCTGGTTCTTACTCAACTCTCCAGGTAACCCTCTCAGCGTAATTCAGGGTCCTCCGCAGAACCCTTCTGCACCATTCCTGGTTCTCACTCAATGACTCCAGACTCCTCTCAGTCACTCTCGGGAACCTCCGCCTTACTTCTTTGCTTGCTTTCTCATCTTNCCCTCTCAGCGTAATTCAGGGTCCTCCGCAGAACCCTTCCGCACCATTCCTGGTTCTCACTCAATGACTCTCAGTCACTCTCGGGAACCTCCGCCTTACTTCTTTGCTTGCTTTCTTATCTTCTCACATTAATCTCAGGTTCAAACACCATATATTCCAACAATACCCGTGCAACAACTTGAGCGTCCAAGAATCATAAAACAACGTGAATATAACCAACATGCAACATAATATTTATCCTCATAGCATTTCTAATTTTTCCTACTCAAAATACACACATAAACATACAAATACACATCCCATAGACAGGGGTGATCGGACTACCCACCTCTCAAGAAGGTTGGTGAGGGGAGTTTGAAGTGAAGCTCCACAAGCCTTGATGTTCTCCAAAGCTTTTGGTCACCTCCCTCCAAGATGAGAACCTTGCACTATGAGGAGGATGATGAGTTGTTCCTCTTGGTGGTGGCTGTACGAAAATGAAACTAAGATGAGGAGACTTGAGGGCTGTGGTTTTCGGTTTGTGGAAGGTGTAGGAGGATGGAAGGGTGCTTGATTGCTTGGAGACAAAGTGGTGTTCTTGGAGCTTGGCTTGAAGTGTGTTTATGGAGGATGTGAGAAGATGAAGTTTTTCTTGGGATTTTGGGAGAAGGGACTCAGTTTTTGGGGTCACTGAATGTGAGGGAAATCAATTAAATTTTAGGATTTAGAAAAGGTGATGAATAGTGGGAGGTATGGGTGTAAGTATGGCTAGTGATGTGACTTGGCTTTGATGTGTAAGAAAGCATGGTGATGTAAGTTTGGAAGCATGATTTTTGGGGATTAATTTTGTCCAAAAATCTCCTCTCCTAGCCGTGCAGCCCTCACCCATAGCTGCTGAAATTTCATTTTCTCCCGATTCCGGTTCGCTCGTGTTTTATCGCTCGCAGTATCGGTGCGTCGCGCACGGTTGTCCGAAAAATATTCCGTTTATATCGTCACGACCCTCTAATTCTCCCCTACCTAAGGGTATTAATATTTAAAGATGTTTGTGAATTTTTCTCCGGAAGAGTATTTTCACAGACACCTTTTGTACGACAGAAAATTCTATCGGCGTACAGCGGCAGTTCGGTTGTCGGCCGAACTTCCTATCGCGACAAGTCTTATTTCCTAGGGATATTCTACGTGATAATTTCCCATCTTAGTTCTCAAATCATGATTAGAAAATTAATTTAATAATTATGTTTACAATTATTTCTCTAAGGAAAAATCGGGATGTTACAAAGGGCATGCTGAGTAGTGTTCCAGTAGCCCTTGCATTTTGATATTATGTATTTTGGATTATGTATATGTTAATTGTACTTTGCTTATTGTAACTATAACTATGTGACTTTGTATGATGGACCAAATGAATGTATATTCCATGCTTACTATTATTCGCCTGTTATCCGCTAAGCCCAAAGGCTGTACCGCTTGTTATACTTGTTCTTTCCAACGCATGGCTCTATTTTAATAATTAATCAATGCAAATGAAAAGTTTAAAAATGGGTCCCTATTTTCTTAAACAACTATTTTCGAAAGATAACAATGGACTAAGGTATTCCCACCAGGTGGTAAACAACCTAGTGAGCTTTGCATACGACTTATGCGTATGCGGTTAGCTACGGTGTTTCAAAGTACCGGGACCGAAAACGAGAAAAACCTGATCAAAATTGATCTGCCGGAGCCCGTAAATTTTTAGCCACAAAATCGGCCAAGAAAAATCAAAATGCATGGCCAAGAATTCAGCCAAGTGTGGTCAAGGAGTCAAAAGGTGGATGAGTCATGAAAATGACATTTAGGAAAAAGACAAAACAAGGGTATTTTGGTAATTTTTCCCGCAAGGGCAAAATGGGAAAGTAGATTTCGTCCCATGGCCTATAAATACCCCTCTAAATCTGAAAATGTGGAGGAAAAATGGAAAATCTTGCCAAAACTCTGTCCGATCACACAATCAACTGTTATTCAGTTAAACCGGAGACCTAGAGACCTCCAACACTAAACCTAGACAAAGCTCTTCCATAACTCCCTAACCTTAACCCACAAAAGCCCTCATAATCCCTATAGAAATCTTGTAGAAATTCAGCCCAAGAAGAACTAGGAAGCATCATCAGTGGAGACAAGGCTAAGGAAGTAGCAGAAACCATCGTCAGACGCGAAAACGTGGGTAAACCATTCTAACCACTGTCTATGTGGTTTCATGATTAGATATATATGATGTTAGGATGCCTTTTATGTGACTTTGATCTATATATATGTGATTGATGATTGTCTGGATCTGCTGGTACTGTCTGTGATTCTGTCAGAATTTAGGAACACCTAAGACGGAAATAGGCATATGACATGAATTTAAAGGGGACTGTATGCTGAGATTTTTATCATGAAAAAATAATGTTGTTTTTAGATTCTACACGAAAAATTGAGTGGGGATGTCAAGATTTATAATTTTTGGAGTCCCCGATGAATTTCTCAACAAATAGGCAGAAAACAGGGTTTTTACGAAAAAGGGCAAAACGGGAATTTCACGTGTTTGGACTGGAAAAACTGGGTTTGTTTTCAGAAAATATGGTTTTAGAACTATCAAAAACCTTAAGGGCACGTCTTGAGTCCATTGGGTTTTTGAGAACTAAAATTCCAAAGAAAACAGGGCGTTTACGGGGGCGAAACAACAGTTTTGGGAAAAAGGGTAAAATAGTAATTTCGTGAAGTTAGGATTGAAATCTGAATTTATAAGTATGAAAAATGATCTTACGACTATCAAGAACCTTGGGGTAAGGTCTTGGACCTCTCCGAATTATGATTGCTATTTTCTGACAGAAACCAGACGTCTGTTTCGCTAGTTTTAGATTTATGTTTATTATGTTCAAGAAAGGTTTAGTATGAGATTATGTTTCTTATATATGATGGATTTGATGTAATGAGATAGGTAAAGTTAGTGACAGTGCATGATTGGTATCCATGAGTTATGTGAAGTTAGTGATATTATATGAACGATGTTATGAGTTATATGGTATAACGTGTTAAATGTTTATGATGATAGTGAATTATATACTAATGCTATATGATGATGATTGTGGGATACGAAGTATGTTAGATGCTTATGATAATGAGATGCTATATTTTAGAGTATATGATGATGATCTTGCAATGAATATGATGAAGACGACCACATGAAATATTGAGTACAATTATGTACGTGACAACATGATATGATATGACATGAACATGACACGGAGGACGCCGCCATAGGGCGAGTGGATTTCCTCAGAATATGATACGGAGGACGCCGCCATAGGGCGAGTGGATTTCCTCAGAATATGATACGGAGGACGCCGCCCTCGGGCGAGTGGATTTCCTCAATGACATGGAGGACGCTGTCATACGGCAAGTGGATTTCCTCATTGCACTTAATATGATATGGAGGACGCTGCCCTATGACAAGTGGATTTCCTCAACCCACAATATGACATGGAGGACGCTGTCATATGGCAAGTGGATTTCCTCATTGCACTTACTATGATATGGAGGACGCTGTGTAACATCCCGATTTTTCTTTAGAGAAATAATCGTAATCATAACTATCAAATTAATTTTTAATCATGACTAGAGAATAAAGATGGGAAATTATTAGGTAGAATACCCTTAGGAAATAAAACGTATGGCGGTAGGAAGCCAATGAAATTTTCTGACGTACAAAAGGTATCTGTGAAAATACTCCTATGGAGAAAAATTCACAAACACCTTTAAATATTAATATTCTTAGGTAGGGGGAATTAGAGGGTCGCGACGGTATAAATGAAATATTTTTCGGACGACCGTGTGCGACGCACCGATACTGCGAGCGATGAAATAGGAGCGAACCGGAACTGGGAAAGAAGCGAAATTTCAGCAGCTAGAGCTGAAAAGCTGCATGGTTAGAGCTAGGATTTTATCCAATGATAATCCCTTAAATTGTGCTTCCAAGCTTACCATCACATTACTTGTCTTACACACTAAACCAAATCCCATCATTAGCCATACCTATGCCCATGCCTTCTACTATTCATCTAATTTATTAAATCCCAAAATTCAATTAATTTCCCTCACTATCAGCCCCTTAAAACCGAGGCTTCTTCCTCAAAACTCCAAGAAAAATCTCATTTCTCACATTCTCCATAAAAACACACTAAGCCAAACCTCAAGAACACCACCAAGCCTTCAAGAGATCAAGCACTTTTGCCATCTCCTTCCACCTTCCACAAACCGAAGCACAACCCTCAAGTCTCCTCATCTTGGTTTCATTTTCTTCCATCCAAAATCAAGAGGAACAACCCCATCACCCTCCACCTGGCTCAAAGATCTTCATCTTGGAGAAAGGAGAAGCTCAAGCTTTGGGAAGCATCAAGGCTTGTGGGATTTTACTCCAAACTTCCCTCACCCCCCACCAGGTTTTTCTACAAGTGGGTAACTATGCATAAATCACCTCCTTGGTGATCTATTTATGGTTATTGTGAATATGTGATAAAATGATCTTGCATGTGTTGTTAAGGATTTAATGAGGATAAATCCCCTGGAGTCCCACAATGAGGATTTAATGTGATAAGTGCTGAGAGGGTTACGTGAAGAGTCCTGAGTGGGCACCAGGAGTGGTGTTGAGTGGGTTTCGCGGAGGATCCCTGGAGTGCTGAGTGGGTTCCGCGGAGGATCCTTGGAGTGGTGAGAGGGTTACGTGAAGAGTGCTGAGTGGGTTCCGCGAAGGATTCCTGGAGTGCTGAGAGGGTTACGTGAAGAGTGCTGAGTGGGCACCAGGAGTGGTGCTAAGTGGGTTCCGCGAAGGATCCCTGGAGTGCATCCCTGGAGTGCTGAGAGGCTTACGTGAAGTGTGCTGAGTGGGCACCAGTGGTGGTGCTGAGTGGGTTCTGCGGAAGATCCCTGGAGTGCTGAGAGGGTTACGTGAAGAACGCTGAGTGGGCACCAGGGGTGGTGCTGAGTGGGTTTCTGCGGAGTTTCCCAGAGTTGCTGAGTGGTTCCCTAGAGAGTTTGCTGAGTGGGCACCAGCAGTGGTGTTGAGTGGGTTCCGCGGAAGTTCCCTGGAAGTTGTTGAGTGGTTCCCTGGAGAGGCAGGTTCCGCGGACTATACCTTAGCAGGGGGCAGTGAACGAGGACAAAACATGAGTAATGAGTCTTGCATCCATTCATGAGGCAGGGTTGCTACAGGACTTAGGGCAACCATAGATCACTAGAATTGAATGAACTAATGTGCAAAGATGGTAACTTAAATTAGGGGAAAACAGTTAAGTCTAAAGACGGGCCCCGACCATAGAGGGTCGGAGTAGCCCGAAGTTATGACATAGTTATGTGATAGGAATCCCTCTCTTGGCACGTCATACCTGACAAGCCCCTCCCCAGCCGTGCGAGACGGACTGGGTTATGATTATGTTACGCAGATAAATATATGAAAGCGGGTTTCCACCCGGACCAGAGAAAAGAAAGTAAGGAGCACTTGAGCTTTTATGTCATGAAATTTAAAAGACGGGTAAGATGTCCACGAAGTTCGGACATAAGAGAGAAAGAGAGATTTGGTCCACGAAGTTCGGATGCAGATGATTAAGTCATCCACGAAGTTCAGACGTAAGTGAGCAAGTCGTCCACGAAGTTCGGACGCATACGAGCCTCACTCCTAGTGTTACTACACGTCGTAGCTGGAGAAGGGATGACGATCCCCCAGTCTACATAGGAGCGATGGCAACCCAGAACCGATGAAGGACGCGGCCACAGGCGCGTAGGAGAAACCCCTATCCCCTCATGCATTACATTTATGTGCTAATTGTATAAGTTGTATGATTATATCTGATTATGTATGGTTATGTATATATGGTTATGAATGCATGTTGAGTCAACCGTCCGTGAGACACGTACAAGACGGTCACAGTTGCACCGCGAGTCTAGTTAATAAGCACGAGAACTTAGTAAGAAAGATTAGATCCCCGTCACCTAGTAACTAGATAAAGCTGCCCAGGAACTTAGGCAAGAAATAACTGGTAGGATGTCTAGTTGCATGAACACTTAGAGATCTCTTGGACGGACGGAAGCATAATTGAGTAACCAGATCCCCACTATGCCATAGTTAACCACTGAGAACCACCGTTCTCACCCCCACTCACTTATGGCTTCAGGCGAGTTAGATGACGACCCCGCCGAAGAAGCGGCGGATCCTCCGCAGCAGATTTAGGACTGTAGACCCTGAGATAGGGGAGGAGGCAGAGCTGTGGTCATTGCTTGTGGTGAACCGTCCCACACCCCACCGAGTTCCACCACCAATTTTCCCAGAGCCAGAGACTCCCACAGACGGTGAGCTTACTCCTTACGAGAAGGACGTGGGGTCGATCCAGTCTCTGTGAGACTTCGACCACCAGATGTACCTATGCTCTCATCACCCGAGGAGGATTATCCCATAGAGATCGTGGAGGAGCAGGACGAGCCGGAGGAGCCGGAGCAGGAGGACGAGAAGGAGGATCCAGAGGAGGACCCGGAGGAGGACCCCAGCGAGGATGAGCTGGAGATCTGACCAGCCCTGTTCCCAGGCCCTGTCATCAGTGACGACACCTTTTTGCCAGTAGCCCTAGCTTTATATATATTTTGATGTATGTTGAAACACCCTAGCTAACTATTTACCCGTACGTAGTAAATAAAGCTCACTAGGTTGTTGTCTACTTGGTCGGAATACCTTAGTCCATAGTTATCTTTCGAAAATAGTCGTTGCTCAAGAAAATAAGGACCCATTTTAAACTCTTGCTTATATCATATCAATACTAAAATAGAGTCATGCGTTGGAATAAAACAAATATAACAAGGCGGATAACATTATCATAATTAGAATCTGTAATATACATCCATTGGGTCCACCATACAAGGTCACATAGTATAAGATATACATAATATGTACATAGATCAAACTATCAAATACATAATCCAGAATACACAGCATTAAAATACAAGGACTACTGGAATGCTACTCAGTATGTCCTTGGCAAAATGTAAATGTCTAACTATCTGCTAGCCGCTCATGGCTCAACTGGCGGCTCATCTGCATCCTCAAAATAGGACTCATCATCTTCTGTACCTGAAGTCATAAAACAGTGGGAATGAGAATGGTAGGTTCTCAGTGGAAATAACTTTAGTCCCTGAGTCTCGTATCAGATTATGTCAGACTTTAGGCCACTCAGAGATCTCTAGTGAACATGTATACTAAAGTCCCTACCATTTACTATCTGGCCTATCTGAACGGCTTTATCTGAATTAATTTGTGACATGGGTACTACTCTTGCTTACTACATTCTCGTGCTGATTAATATCTCGTGTAAACTATCTCGAGCGTGCTCTTGACGGTACGGCATAACAGCAGACTATACATTCAAGTAATCAAACTAGATAACAGAATATATTCAGAGTACATTCAGCATAACAGAATCATCGGAATATGCATCACATAGTCATCCAAAGTAAGCATAACAGAATCAGCAGAATATATGTAACATAGTCAGCAGCATAAACATGACAGAATCATCAGAATAACATGTCTAACAGAATGTAATAGCATAACATAATATGTGTTATTCCCACCATAGTAATGTCCTCTTTTGACACTAGTATGACGGAATAACCTCACACCCTCAGTATAGGCTGACACTGTCTACACCTTACTGCGGTGGGCTTCCACCTGCCGTGTGCCCCCTCGGGACCCCTCGACAGTGGGCGGATATTGTATTCCCACCTAAGCTTGCCCCCTTTCGACAATACATAGGCGTGGTAACCGCACACCTCCAGGCATGCCATATCGACACCACCTGTGGCGGGCTTCCACATTCAGGATGTCTCGACTTCCTGAAGTGGGATCATAGTGGCTCACGTGATCACGGCCTTTTCAACATATGGCATATAGCCAATTTCAGCATTGGGCATTTGCCCTGTTTCAGCAGCATTGGGCATTGGCCCTTTCTCAGCAGCATTGGGCATTGGCCCCTTTTCAGCATTGATGGTACCTGCAGCATGGCATACTGGTTTTCCTATGGTTCATTTCAGCATCTTTACTTATCTCAGAGTTAATTATCATGTCTTTAACTAGGTGTATCATGAATGCATGGAATGCTACAGATATCATCACAGATTTCATAACATATACATGTTTAATACATCTTCCTCATGTACAGCATCTACATTCATACAATTCAACTAACGATCACAGATACAGCATCAAACACTAGTCTATGAGCCTCAAGAGGGTGCCATAGCTTTCTTTAGTCTCAAGCTGCTCAGCGAAAACTGATGGTCGCTCAGCGGTTTGAGCCTCTGCGCTCAGCGATAGAGGTTGTATCGCTCAGCGGTACTAACCTCATCGCTCAGCGGCTGAAACATTCTCGAATTTTCGTCCACCGCCTTACATAAAAATATCTTTTTTCACTTTCCACGTGGGCTTCAGCCCGCTCAGCGGCCCCTGTGCGAGAGCTAAAAACCGAATTGCTCATCTCTTCCATTTTCTTTCCTTAGCTTCCATGGAACCCTACATGAGTTTCACACATAATTCAAGCATAATAAACCTATCTAATACAGGTCACACGACCATTCAGAATTGTCTTCCTAAGTCCTAACATCCTTTCTAACATTTATGTTCATAATATCACAAAATTCACATACATACATACAATCACATAAACATCATTCACCATCAAAGATGTGAGGAACTAGAGTTACCCACTTCCTCAAGAACTTGTTGATGCTAGAAGGAAGAGGAAATCAAGCCTTGCTTGCTTGTTTGAGGCCTCCTTGACCTAAAATGAAATACTTGACATAATTAGGGCAACATAGGTTATGGAAGCTTGGTTCTTCACCAAGGGATGAAAACTCACCAACTACTCTTGATTTGCCTTCCTTATGGACTTAGGAATGAATTATGATGATAAGAAAGATGAACTTGAAGCTTTCCTTGCTTCCTTGAGTTCTTTGCCAAGAAAGAGTAAAAACCTAGGTTATTGAGATTAGGGTTTTGGAACTTGATGTTCTTGCTTCCAAATGGAAAGGAACTCTTAGCCTTGCTACTAGCTTGTCTTCTTGATGTCTTTAGGAATGAATTATGAAGATGGAAAGCAAGAATGATGGTTGAACTTTGGTGAAGCTTAGGTGAGGTTTAGATTTAGGAACTTAGGAGAAATGAAAAATGAAAGAACTTTGAAGTGTATGTGTGTGTATTTCAGGTATGAGGGCTGGCCGTGGCTTCTCATGGCCTTTGGCCATAATTATTTTCCAATTTTACCCTTAGTGTATTTTAGGTCATATTCGCTCATTAATTATTTATGTCTAGACGTCCTAAAAATATTCCAGACACACCGTTGTAACCTATTAATTATCCTTGTTAATATTTAAATCTTAGTCTACATATTCTTACATTTAATTTCATATTAATATATTTTACAGACTCCTGTGAGTCGTAAAGAAATTATAATAAAACCCTAATTTCGATCCAAACGTCACCGGAAGTCACGAGATCGTCAAAGAATTATTTTTAACTAATATTACAGAGATAAAATTAATATTTGAATTTTATTTCATTTTTATCTCACCTTTTCCTTATTATTATATTTTTAATTCTTTTCTAGATAACATCTTAACTGAAGGGAAAAAAGTAGGGTTGTTACATTCCACCCCCTTTCGAAAACTTTCATCCTCGAAATTGAAAGATAAGGATAGATCCATACCTCTCAGAATAACTCCAGATAAGCTTGCTTCATATCCGCTTCTAACTCCCATGTGTGCTCTTCTACCTCTCCGTTCGTCCATACCACTCGTACCATAGGAATCTCATTGTGCCTCGTCTGACGGACTTTATGATCAATGATCTTCTGTGGTGTCAGCGGTAAAGACAAATCTTCTCTCAACTGTATCTGTTCTGGTTGCAACACATGGTCGGGGGATGCATAATACTTGCGCAACTAAGAGACATGGAAAACATTATGGATATTGGCAAGATTCGGTGGAAGATGCAACACCCTAGCTAGCCGCCCATGCTCGAGCCATGTGCAATGCTCATAAGGTTGTTGATTCATTGGTAGGATATTCATAACCTTTATCCTTTTTGAAAATACGATTTATAACAACATACGGACCATTTTTTTAACATACTATTCATTATGTGCGTATCCAAATTATGAGCCGTGCGTGATGGTGGACATATATATTACAAACGGTAGAGCGTGAGCTTAGCGGACCAGAGATTCGTGTCCAGAAGATCTAAGATAAACAGATACATGGTCCATTACACTTAATTACATCAATAATAATAAAGTAGTCTACATACACCCATCTTACATAGATAGATACAAAACAAGTATTCCAAAATAAAGCAAAGCGGCTACGTGCTTGAGCGGGACCCGCGATCTGTCTGGCTGCCCTGCTTCACGGTTCGGCGGGCGGCACTTCTGGGTACTCCTCGTAGCCCGTATAATCCTCGGTTGCTCCTGGATCCATAATCGAGTGGGGGTGAGAACTCTGAGTCCTCAGTGGGTCCCTATGGCTACCTATGATTCATTTACTCGAATATCCTCCAGGCCGCTCAGGTGTTTCTAGGTGAAAACATGTATACTAGCATCCTACTAATTATTATCTGGCCTAAGGCCC
>QANU01000796.1:0-32500 GCA_003254905.1 Nissolia schottii
TTTAAATAAAAACGGGTCGGGTCATAATTTGGGTCGGGTCGTGGGTCTGGGTTAGGTTTTAGGGGTTATGCCACGCGGCATCCTACGTGGCACATCGCATCAGCGCCGCGTCAGCGCCATGTCAGCCCAGTCAGCCCTCACCCTACTCCAGGGACTAAAACCTAATTTTACAATTTTTCAGGGACTAAAATCAAACTTTCTAATTTTACAGGGACTAAAAACATAATTAACCCTATTATTAATAATAATAATAATGACCTTTCACATTACTCACAATCCCAATACTCCATAAGAGTTTTAATGTATATGAACCAAATATGAAGTCTTAATCGTACAAAAAGGCGGCCTAATATACGACACTTTTATTAATTAGACCTATAAAAGGTAGATGTACGCAATCTTATCTTAAAAACAAAGAAAATGTTTTACTAACTAAATGTCGTTGTGTCATATATATATATGATTTATATTTGAGTTTAATTTGTTATGTACTGGTTTTATATTTTTACCCAGTTACATCTTGTCACATAACTAAAACAGATAATTTTTTTTGACAATATTTGAAAAATCATGCTTATGGAATGACTTGATCGGATGACAAAGGAAAAATTTTACACTAAACTTTTTATATTTTAATAAAATGATATGATATACAAATTGATGAGAGAAGTTTTTCAACTAACCAGTTCCATTTTACCTTACTATATGAGACTAATTAAGCTTGTCAAAATTAACTTGTTGAACTAATGTTTTGTAATATATATATATATATATATATATATATATAGAGATTTTTGCCCTCCGAGTTTGGGACGGATCCGGCAAGAATGGGGCATGCCTTGGAGCCAGGAAGAGTAACATTTGATGACAAAATGGTTGTGAGAAAAGCCATACAAGAGGCTAACATACCATACACCTATATTTCTGCCAACTGTTTTGCTGGTTACTTTCTTGGTGGGCTGTGTCAGATTGGCTTTATCATTCCCTCTAGAGATTCTGTGGTCTTGTATGGAGATGGCAACGTCAAAGGTATAACTAATTAACTAATAATCCCCTCCTACTCCTATTGATTCATAGACTATTATTTTTACAGAGCTGCATACTTTTTCATATATGATTAAATCACCATATATGTCACAATTAATCTTTCAAATGTATGTATGTTAATGTCTATGGAATTTGGCAGGGATTTATGTGGATGAAGATGATATAGCTATGTACACTATCAAAAGCATAGATGACCCAAGAACTCTGAACAAGACAGTATACATAAGGCCACCTGAAAACATATTATCCCAGAGAGAGGTTGTCCACATTTGGGAGAAGCTGATTGGGAAAGAGTTGCACAAATCTTCAATTTCAGCACAACAATTTCTTAGTTCCATGAAAGGTGAGATCGATTTTTTATTATATCATTGGATCAGCAAATATTATTGACATTACTTCCAACAGTTCAATATTCGTCCACACACTTATTTCTCTGGTTCTCTGTTACATAATTTTACGCATAAATCTAATCTATGAAATTTTCTCCTAGTGCCAAACTCATTTTGTACTCAAAAGCAAGACAAGCACAAAAAGTTATTCAAACACACTGCTAAAAGCTTTATTTCCTCAACTTACTCTCTCTTCCTCTCCGATCCTAGCTATCTAATTATTTTTTCTTGAAAGAAAAAAATCTTACCAATGTTTGAATGTGCAAACAGGACAATCATATGCCGAGCAAGTGGGAATGACGCACTATTACCATGTTTGCTTTGAAGGCTGCCTCACAAATTTTGAGATAGGAGAAGATGGTGTTGAAGCTTCTGAACTTTATCCTCAAGTCAAGTACATTACGGTTCATGAGTACATGAAACGTTATTTATAATTAAAAGTATTCATTTGTTTCCTTGTTGATATAAATTATTGTATTGATAAGCGGCAAAGATTGGGTTAAAGTTGAATTATGATAAAACTATGAATTGAAAATGAATTCTCAAATTCTCATTGAAGTGAATGTACATTATATATACAAGTTGGGGCTTGGCTTGCAACACAAGTTTCACCAAGTAACTAACTTAATAGCCATAACAACTGTAAAACTAACTTAACTGATTGTTACACGTGCTGGCAAGCTTTCAGCTTGCATTGTGTGTGTGGTAATCTCTATTAAACTACTTCATAAGGATGTGCATGTTTTGCAATTGTAAAACAAGAAGTAAAAATAAATGAACATACAAAATATTTATAATATTCTCTGATATTGCAAATGCAATGCAAAGATAGGTGCATGTAATCTTTTATTATTGATATGTTTATTTACGTGTGGCAATGACTTTTTGTGCCACTCCATATCTGTGGTGATTCCTCAACAATCTCGCTATATCACAAAAATTGATACCGTGTGTAGTGTGTATACCACACAGAAAAGTAAATATTATTAAATACATAGACGAATAATATTAAACATATCAAAAATTATCTCTCCAACAAGTTTAAATTGTTGGACAGAGCCAATTACTTTTATGGCTTGCAAAGTGAATAATTATGTTTAAAATGAGGACAACAATAATTGAACTCTTAGTCATAATAGTTTTGATGTCATGTCAATAAATACCTCTCTAAAAAACCTTAAACTCATGAGTAAGTAATTGAATAATTTTATATGTTTCTTTTTAAAAATCATATGCATGTCCGTGTGGTAACAATGTTTTTTTTAATAACATTTATTTTTCTATTTTATAATATTTGTTTCTTTATGTAATATACATAAAGTGTCAATTTTTGTGATGTACAATTAAGATTTTCGCTTCCCTAATTTTCCTATTTGCATCTTACGTACATGCTACAGAATCACTGTTTCCGAATGTGTATCATTAAATACATTAATGTTATGATTTTAAAATTTTTTTTTTGATAATCAGAGAAGGCTCACTTTCAAAAGAGAGGACAAACACGGTAGAAGACTTTTTTTATTCCTTCTATAAACTGTGGTGTGTAAGTTTTATCGCTTAAACACTGAAAAGGCCAACAAAGATTACTATTAAAGTAATCCCAAGTCATTGGGCAAAAACATAACTTAGTAAGGTGAAAAAGACATCATTAAAAATTTTAGAAAAAACTTAGGAAGAAAAACTTTTCCTTTTTTTAAAAGAATAAAAAAAAATTCAAAAGATAAAACTGTTTGAATTTTAATACAATAAATACATTGAAAATTTTAAAAAATTTCATTCTTAACTTTTAAACAAATGTACTCAGAGAACTTGTTATTTGTTTTTCAACATTAAAATAGAAGCATAAACAACATGCAATCTAAGAGTAACAGCATGGATCGTTCTATGCCTTAGCTAAAAGTGTTTAGTTCATGATTGAATCACAAACCAACCAGAGACATGGAAAAAACTACAGTAAGAGACGTCATAGGAACATTAATTAGAAGTACTTGATTTTTATTTATTTTTTTCTCAAAATGGAGTACTTGTGGTTGAAGCTGTCTTCGTTTTCTCCTTGCTATTCTTGAGCCAATAATCTCTCTAGGGTTACCTCATTTTTGTTTTTGATATCGCATAGTCTTCAATTAGGACCATTAAGAAGCGCTCTAGGTCCATGAGTCATTAGAGAGCAAGGCCTAAATTTAAAATTCAGGGTTGCGCTAGAGAGCAATCCCTGTACAGCTGTACTCTAGAGTCTAGTCCCTCTCACTAGTGTAACTATGTTGACTTGCCGACGTGACTAATGTAGCGTAAGCTGACATGAACAAAATAAACTTATTTAACTCATAATTCAATTTGTAATTCAGTATTTAATTTGAATTTGTTCTCAAATTAAGATTTATCCATCACTCAAAGTTGAAATAACAGATTATGTGTCAAGTAGATTTAACTTGTTCGCATAATATTATTGATGTGATACTTTATTAGTCACATCAACAATTAAAAGAGTTTCACTAACGGTAGAAACTAATATCACAGTCTCACTAATAACAAAGATTAATTAAAACCATGTAAACCATGTAAGAATTTAAGCTAAATCTCAAATTTATCATAAACTCAAAACATATTTAACCTTAAAAACTATTATAATTTTTAAAAATTTTACTTGTATAGTATAAGAAAATGATTTTTTATTTCAAATCAGGATTATTTATGACATAGGCAATGCAATATTTTATACGATCACATACTAATATAAATAATTTTAACATTTTACTAGTTCTTATGTTATCCTATATCATACCAAATACAATCAAATCTTCACTTGTGAACAAACCCTTAGGTAGTGTTTAGTAAATGTCTAGGGACAAAAAATACGGAAACAATGGAGACAAAATCATGTATGGAGAAGGAGACAGAAACATAAAAATAAAAATTATTTTTGTCTTAGGATAATTTTTTAACTAATTTTTATATATCTAAAAAAGAAAAATACAGAAGAGATGTTTAAGACACAAGAGACACGTCTCTTCCGTACCTCCAAAAAGGAGAGAAGCATGAGACACATCTCTATCGTTGTATCTCCATATTTTCTATTCTAGAACACTTACTAAACTAAACCGTACCTTAAAGAACAAGAAACTATATATGCTAATTCATTTGGTGTCATTCAAAAACTCAAAGCAGTGTTTCGTTGTTTCTCTTTCCAAATTATTGAGATAATTAATGCAGAAAATGGTTGGAAAAAAATTATGGGTTTTGAACACTTGTTTAACAATTCAAAGCAAAATGTTTTACAAATATTAATATTTTTTATTACATTTTAAGATTTATTAATTTTATTTTTCCAATGAAATTTACTACTTTAGGTGGCTAAACCCAAAAAAATATTTCTGTTTGACAATGTCAAATTGTCTTGTTTGCTTGGACAAGTGGTTCTCCATGTAAGACACTTTTTTTTTTTTATTGAATGAGTCACTATCTTCATCAATAGGGAGAACACGAACAGTTTACTCAATTTCTTCCAAAAAAAAAAAGTAATTGTAATTTTATTATATAAATGAATGAATTATTGCCAAAATTATGTATATATGCTCATGGAACAGTGTCTCACTATTGATTTCCTTATGTCTTGTATCATATATGAGCCACGTCTTTAAATTAAGAATATGAAGAGTTATGCATGAGAATATCATATCTAATAAGAACAAGAACAAATAAAATCAAATTATTTGAATGAGTCCAATTATTGTATTGAATGAATGGTCAGTATTTGCTTCGGCCGGGTCGACAAATGCATTTAATTTTACATTTATATATATCGGGTGTATGTGCTGGCAATTAAATTTTGAAATTAACGTGTAACGGTGTAATGAATAGTGTCATGTCCTCTTTCTTGCATGAGCTTCTTATTTATGACCAAACACACACGCCTTCACACACACAATTTCAAGGTAAAGAAAAGAGAGAGAGAGAGAGAGATGGAAAAAAGCAAGGTGCTGATTGTTGGAGGAACAGGGTACTTAGGAAAAAGATTGGTGAAGGCAAGTTTGGGTCTGGGACACGAAACATATGTGCTTCAAAGGCCAGAGATACACTATGACATTGACAAGGTTCAGATGCTATTGTCATTCAAGGAGCAAGGAGCTAAGCTTGTGACTGCTTCCCTTAACGACCACAAGAGCCTTGTGAATGCTGTCAAGCTGGTTGATGTGGTCATTTCCGCCATAGCTGGTGTTGAATACCGCAGCCACCAAATCCTCCTTCAACTTAAACTTGTTGATGCAATCAAAGAAGCTGGAAACATCAAGGTCATATATATTATTAATACCCTCCTTCAACTTAAACTTGTTGATTATTTTAAAACAAGTTAACTATTCACCTACAATATTTCTTTCTTAATGTGTGTCCTATCTATGCATGCGTAGAGATTTCTGCCATCTGAATTTGGGATGGATGTGGCAAGAATGGGGCATGCCCTGCCTCCTGGAAGAGTAACATTTGATGACAAAATGGTTGTGAGGAAAGCCATACAAGACGCTGCCATACCATTCACCTACGTTGTTTCTAATGGTTTCGCCGGTTACTTTCTCGGCGGCCTCTGTCAGATTGGCTTCATCCTCCCCTCTACCGATTCTGTGGCCTTGTATGGAGATGGCAACGTCAAAGGTATAACTACTAATAATCCCCTCCTATTCCTATTCCTATTCCTATTCATTCATACACTATTATTATTTCTACACACACATGACTAAATCACGATGTAAAACTCTATTACAATACATACAACATGTCACAATTAATCTTTCAAATGTATGTATGTGAATGAATGTCTATGGAATTTGGCAGGGATCTATGTGGATGAAGATGATATAGCTATGTACACTATCAAAAGCATAGATGACCCAAGAACTCTGAACAAGACACTATACATAAGGCCACCTGAAAACATATTATCCCAGAGAGAGGTTGTCCACATTTGGGAGAAGCTGATTGGGAAAGAGTTGCACAAATCTCCAATTCCAGCACAACAATTTCTTGGTTCCATGAAAGGTGAGATCAATTTTTTATTATATCATTGGATCAGCCAATATTATTGATCATATAGTTCAACAGTTTGATTCTTTTGCACAATTACTTCTCTGTTTCCTTATTTAATCATGTACTACTCACTTTGTTTCTCTTTAATTTTCTTAAATCTTATATGTTTTCAAAATGTCAACAATGGTTCAATGTGCAAACAGAGCAATCATATGAAATGCAATGTGGAATGACGCACTACTACCATGTTTGCTTTGAAGGCTGCCTCACAAATTTTGAGATTGGAGAAGATGGTGTTGAAGCTTGTGGACTTTACCCTGAAATCAAATACACTACTGCTTATGAGTACATGAAACGATTTTTATAAAAGCATTCNTATATATTACTAAAGCAAGGTTTCATGATAGTGGATTTGATGTTATAGCAGCTCATTAGAGCTCTACTTTCCATTAATGCCATTTACATTGATTGCTCCCACTAATCCGTGTAACTTAATTGTTTTTTCAGTCTATGCGCATGGAAATATTTGGTTTCCATTCACATGTTTCACCTTCACTACTTTCAAAATTATCATTCATTCCACCTATCCCCAATAAATGTGCTACAGTTTCACTTTCCACCAAAGTTATCGTACATTTCCACCATAAAAGAGTTGTATGTTGTTAAAATGCATTTCATCCGAGTTCTGAGCATCTCCCGTTGTAGTCCGTCCAAGAGTCTCAACTTTAGTCCTATCCTTATTATATTGCTATCACATCATTGTCTCCTAATTAATAAAAATATCTTAAAAGTGTTTCTATTTTCTTTAATAGAGAGATAAACTTTAGTGTTAGTTATGATTTCACATCTTTTATAAATTAAAAATATTAATATATTTATAAAAGGCCTTATTATAAATGTTTTATATTATGCATTTTATTTTTGTATTGAAAAAATATATAAATGAAGTTGAAATTATGCAAGCAATTGAAATATTGATTCAGTAGATAGAATCCACCCATTTTTTTTAGAGGAGGGGCAGGTAGAATTTGTGTGTAAAGAATTTGAGGAGTGTTATAATGAATTGAAAAGAGTGATGAAAAAAGATGAGATAATATTAATGAGATTTGTTAATGGCACTTGGTATGAAAAAAAAATTAAAATGTTTCATGCATTGAAAACATTAAAAACTTATTTTTTCAATAAAATATTTTTACTTTGAATTTTTTTATCAAGTATCTTTCAGTCACTTATTAGCAAAAGTCTATTAATATTTATAAAGTAAAAATTAGTAAAATAATAATATATCATATTTAATAATTATTGGCTTTATACTTAACACTCTAACTCATACCATTTTTCCCATAGTTTTATTCATCAACAATGATGAAACGTGAAACCAAATGGTCATACTGGTGTGTATAAAAGAAGACAGATTATGTATAAAAAAAATTGGTCATATTGGTATGAATCAAAATTAAAAACAGGCATATCAGTGCTTCTTAGTAGCTAAATGTTTATGAGGCCAACGACAACAGCATTTGTGCGAATCAAAATTATGGAGTCAAACACAATATGTAAAGTCAGTTAACACAGACTTTTTTTAATTAAAAAGTCTTAAATATGTTTTTAGTTTATGTGAAATTAAAAGTTGTGTTTGGTTTTCAATTTTTTTTTATTAGGAATTAGTCTTTAAAAAAAAAATTTGGTAAATTTTAGTTTCTGTCACTAAAAAGAGATATTAAGTATTAACGTAATTATTAAATATGTCTATGTGACATGACATAAAATTTAACCCGGTTAAAAATAAAAATGAAGCATGATCATTTGTTCAAATAGTGGTGGGATGAGTCCTTGTAAGGAGGGACAAGACCAATGATATACTAAAGAGGGACTTCACACTTTAATTGGTGGTACTAAAAAGGATAATGCATAAAATTAGACAAGATATGAAATGTTGTCAAAAATACAATAATTTAATAATTTTGTTGTTCAATATCATTATTTAAGTAGCATTATTATCCTATTAAAAAATAGGAATAAATATTATTGTTTTGATCATTGGAGATTGGAGATGCTCCAACCCCACCATGTGACTCACAATCACTTTCCTTCTTTTTCCACCGTGACTGTGTGTGTTAAAAAACTTGTTGGCACTTGTCGGTTTTAGAATATGAGAATTGAATTGAATTGAATTGAATTGAATTTGAGAGGCGCGGCTTCGAAATGGTTTTATCCACTCCCATTTTTCTCTCTAATTCTCCATTTGCAACCCATTCTCTTCCAATATCAACCGTAAGCGACTCTTCAGCACTCACCATTTTTTTTTTCCCTTTCATTCTTTCTCTCTGTAACAAGTTAATCAGACATTGCTGGACATTCTAACCATATTATATTTACAAACAATGACAAAAAAAATGTTATTTTTCTCAAAACTTTGCTTTGAAGAATTGCCTTTATCGTCGTCATCATCTTACTCGATTGCTTGTCTGAGCCTCTAGGTTGTAAAGTTGGAAACTTTTTCCCCAAAAAATAGTGGGTTTATGAGAATTGGAGGAGTTACTTCTTCAGTGGCATCCAGAAATGGAAGAGTAGCTATCTGTTCTGTTTCGGGAGATGGCAGGGCCTCTGTTGAGACTGATGTGCCTTTCCCTACTGATTACTCTGTGCTTCTGGAACAAGTACGTCACGCGTTTCCTCATTCACCCTTTTTTTTTTGTTGATTGTAACATTAACCTTTAGAATTGATCGGTCAATGTAGTGGTGGTTTTGATTGTGTGTCAATCTTATGCAATGCAACAGTATAAGTAATTGTACTGAACCAAAAAATAATAATAATTTACAGTTTGCTGTCATGTACACGCCGAAAAAGATGCTAATGGAGCACTAAAAAATGTGTCTTTGTTAATGAACCAACCAACAGGCTAGAGTAGCAGTGGAATTGGCCATGAAGGATAACAAACAGCTTATGGTGAGTACTGAGACATATCTGATAGTGATTTTTATTTGGATTCAAGAATGAAAGTTGCACACACCAAACTGAGGAGCTATTATAGAGTTAGAGACTGTAATGAGCAACAATCTTATACAGGAGATTGAGTTTCCCACGGCAGGACTTGCATCAGTACCAGGTTGTTCATGTCTCAGTTTCCTTGTTTGTTTTTGTGCTCTTAGTTTCTCTTTAATTTCTCCTTTCTTTTTCTTGGTTGTAGTCCCAATTTTACGATGGTTTTAATATGTTTGCAAATTGATTGCTCTTGCTCTATCATGACATCAGGTGATGGTGAAGGCGGAATTGAAATGACTGAGAGCATGCAATTGATTCGTGAATTTTGCGACCGCTTCATTAGTTCTGAGAAAGCAACACGAACAAGAATAGTAATCTTCTTGATTTAGCTAATCATTCTTCTCTATGCCCCCTGACACGTGTTTGTGGATGCAAAGGCCTTGGTCTACATGAGTAAAACTGTGTGCTCCCTCACCTTTGTTTCACTTAACTTGAAAGTCGATTTTGGAGTTAGTTGGATTTGCCTTTTTTTTTTTTCTTTCAGAAATAAGATGTCTTTTTTATAACATATACAATATAACTAGGTTTACACTTTACAGTTAGTTTCAAGTCTCTTGTTCTATAACTTCAATTCAGAGCCCATAAACATTCATTATGATCACTGCACCCAGGATTCTTCCTTTGGGGATTATCATTAATTGGATTGGTCCAAATAGCTTTGACTATCTCATTTATGTATGTGGTATCCTCTTGCTTCATATGCTTGTAATCTACAAAGCTATTGCAGCAGTCGTAGAAAACTTTGTCCTGTTCTATAGAGATGGCTATTGCAGTCATAGTTGAAACTGATGCGCAACCATGTAAACATCAGTTTTTTCCAGAGGCTAGTGAAGTCGACTTTGCCAGACAATCAGCCTTTGGTGGAGCTTCTTTTAAGTTGGATTATCTGACAAAGCCTTCATTTTTCGAAGATTTTGGATTCGTTGAGAAAGTAAAAATGTCAGACAGAGTGAAGGAAGGAGATGAACTTTTCTTGGTAGCCTACCCATATTTCAATGTCAATGGTAGACCCAAACCTCTTTTATCCTTATAGTGTATAAACAATGCAAGTTTCATGACTACTGTTCCTTTGTATTTCAGAAATGCTTGTTGTGGAAGAACTTTACAAGGATGCGGTCTTAAACACTGAACGGAAACTGATTATTTTTAATGGAGAACTTGACCGCATAAGATCCGGGTGTATCCTTTGCCAAATTAGGCATATTTGAACTGCATCCACCTGCTCATATCCTTTTATTAAGGGTTCTTTCTTTTCAGATATCTGTGTTTGGTAGCAATTAGAAAATGAGATACCACGGAAAATAAAATCAAAGATGTTGTTTTGACAAACAAATTTTATGGCGTCTAAAGAGTCTCAATCTCCTTCAGGGACTAGTCAGAAAATAGTTATCCTTGAATGGATCAAGATTATCCACCATTCTTCTACCCTAAGCTTGCTGCACTTACCAAGACCCTCCTGCCTATGATGGAAACTGTGTATTACATTCACAATTTCAAGGGCCGCAACAGCGGAACACTTTTCAGGTCTGCTACCTAGTTAACTCTAATATATGTTGGAAACTGAGTATTACCTTTTATATTGTGTGTTTGCTACCTTAATGCTGAATGTTATGGTATTCTGGAAAATCCTAAATATCTTGCTTAAAGATTCAGATGGAGTTTATGTTGATAGCTAGACTCTGGTTATTTGATAACTGCTTATGCAACAACATTTTTTTATGGAATGTATATACCACTTGTATGTTGTGTGGTTATTACATTTTCCATATGTGCTATCCAGGACCTTGGAAGGTCCTCAGGAGAGTGGGCAGTAAATATATTTGTCTACATCAACAGGATGTTATGCCATCCCTAAAGGAAGTTGCACTTGAAATTCTTCCAACATCTTGAGTTCTAAAGGAAGTAGTAATGGTAAGCAATTCTGGTTTCCTTGTGCTACAATTTAGTGAATACTCTGCTCTCTTTTTCAGAGCTTCTATGCTGTTTTAATTTATGTGCCTTGTAGACAACAAATAACATTTTGTTCATGTGTCCGAAATGCATTCCATTTCTTGTGTAGAGAAGAAACAAAGTTGGCATTTATCTTTCTTAGTTCACCATACTTTTTATGATAATACAGAAGCTTATTTCATGCTAGTAGTATGGTTTATGAAGTTGCTTTATTATGTACTGATGAGCAACAGGGGTTGGTCTCTCCATCCTTCTGCACAGATTTATACAGATATCTAAACTTTCCAACCAAGTACAGAAGTTGTGGTCCAAAGAAATGGCGTTTTTCTATCAAATTGGTGGTCTTAATAATAGCTAGCAAGTTGCTACTTGTTGTACAGTTTGAAAAATTCATCTATGATACATGGTTTATATCTTTGTATAGTGCACGACTTCATCAAACAATCACTGAATTGATTTGATACGGTTAATCGAATCACTTCCTCTTGTGATGGAACTCGGAAAACTAGAAGACAATCCTCTTACTTTTTGAGGGGTGTTAGCTAGCATTACCATATGATTGTGGGAGATAGCTCCCTCAAATATCTGTATCTCATGTATTATATTATCATTACAATTTGTTTCGAATTGAACTCGGTCAACCATGAACGCAATTTCTCACATCTGTATCTTTAGCTTTCTCACTTTTACTGCAACTGCCACATGAACCCAGTCTACAGCATCTTCCACCCATCAATTTTTTTATGCTCCATTAAGTAAAAACAATATATAACAATACTTTTTCTTTTATTATAAGAACTCTCATTTATTTGTAAGGCAGGGGAGGAAACATAAAGAACTTAGAAATCAACTAATTCTGCTGCAAAAAATGTATCAAATCTTGAATTATATCAGTAAGACCCTCCACAAGACCAGCATAGTTTGTGAGCAAAGAGGAATCCTTGAAAGGAGGGGACAAGGATCCTCTAAAGTGAGGAGTCAAATCCCTCACTTTAGAGGGTAAAGTGAGAGATTTCACTATTGGATCAATAAAGTGATATGGATTCCACTTTTTACTTTATTGATCTAATGGTAAAATTCCTCACTTTAGAGTCTAAAGTGAGGGATCTCACTTTAGAGTCTAAAGTGAGGGATCTCACTTTAGAGGATCCAAATGCGTAAGGAGGGTATAAAGTTACCGAAAGACAACCTAGAACATCCATTCTGAAAGTATATGTATTAAAACTCATGTTGTTGTAGTGTCTTGACTTCAAATCTCGTTCTATTGCCAATGGCGTATGTGTAGTATAGTGCATAACTGTATCAAACACTCACTGAATTGATACGGTTAATCCAATAAATATTAAACATTTAGAAAGTGTTCCAAGCCTCCTATAGCTGCTAATGTCAATTAAAGTAATTAAGTTCTTCGAAACATTTAGAATAAAATATATATATCCTAATGTATTTGACTGCAATACTAACAAAGGTGTTGATGTATTTGGTAAAGATACATCCAGTGCTTTTACTACTATGGCCATTGTACACGCAACAAAACGTTGCGAAGTCAATTTTGTGACAAACAGAATTTACCCTTTTGAAAATCAAACGAAAAGATTTAAAAGAAAATACATATAACATCATATTATAATTCATTATTCCTAACAAATTGTAATTATCAAAACGTGTAAGCAAAAGCAGTTCTTCTTTAATTTAAAATTACATAACATACGCAGAATTAAGTAATGCCAAGGACTAAAAAGAGACTTTGGTGAAGTGGGGTCATCCTTCATCTACTTTTCCTCCATTATTTGTGAGGGACGACTTCATTGACTTGATCCAAAGGATAAGGGGTTGTGTGATGATCAGTGCCTTCATTGATACTTTGCAAATCAAACAACAAACTCCAAACTCAGAGCTTCTACCATTTCCTCTGCAAAAAAACTTGGCATTATGGCTGAGGCTGCTGTCACAGTTTTGCTGGAGAGCATGAGCTCTTTCATTCAAAAGGAAGGAGCTTGGATCACTGATGGGCTACCGGAAAGAACTGAAAAAGCTTTCGAGTCCACCATCCAATCCAGGCCGTTCTTGCTGATGCTGAGATGAAGCAGTTCGCTGATGAGGCTATCAAAAACTGGCTGCAGAAGCTGGAAGATGCAGCTTTATTGTTGGATGACATCCTACACGGGTATCAGCAACAAAAGGGTGGCTGGTTTAACAAGGTACACAACTCTTGCCATTCTTCTTTTGGTCTGAAAAATGCCCTGTTGCGATTAAAATGAAAGAGATGAGGGAGACATTAGATAGCATTGCTTTGCTGATGAAAGGAATAAGTTTCATTTGATGGAGACAATTACTGCCCACAACCTCCTCAGTCATTACTGAACCTCAAGTCTTTATGGAAGAGAACAAGATAAGGAACGACTCGTGCAAGCTTTGCAGTGATGCGGTGTGGCCTTGGAAAAACAACACTTGCTCAGCTCATCTTCAATGAGTTGAAAATTTGGGGGGTCTGTGTCTCTGATGTTTTCACAAGGTTAGAATCAATGAGTCCAGAATATCTTAAAAATCTAGAATAAAAAGTATCTTCTTATTCCTATAAATACATGCCAATGAAACATAAACACATGCCCTTGTAAGTAGATCTTTTGGGGGGTCTATATAACTACGCCATACCCACGAGGCCATGTTTCCATCTTGGGAAATTTAAAAAGTTCTGTTTGTAAGTTGTGATTTTTCATTGATCAATTCATGGAACCAACGATCTTGAAATTTATGATTATCACACTTGTAAATAAGGTTAAGAACAAGAGACACATACCCGGATCCATATCGTTGTTAGATGGAATTCTCTGATTATTTTCTCTCTCTTCCTTTGATTCTTTCAACGGTGAGAAGAGCGTTTTCTATGACAGAGCTCAAACACTAATAATTACACTGTTCCGCTATCATCACATATTTCTCTATGCAGCATACTAAACCTGAAATTTTTCACACACTCATATACTCAGAAATTTCTCCAGAAGGGTGGTCCATCCATTGGCAGTGTACCAACAGGATGAGAGTGAGTTTCCAGGTGCAGCAGGATTCCCGACAGGGCCCTATGAAGCAGATTCCGGTTAGGAAGGAGAGAGCATGGATTCTGTTATGATCAAAATCAATCTTTAATTTTGTGAAATCTGAGCTCGGGTGAAGAAGGTCTGCCTATGTTGGAAGGTTTCTCTTTGCCACCAAACCAAACCAGTAAGCAAACTTGTGTTCCCCAGAAATGGTTATTTCTATTTTTTGCATCTATGTTCTGTGCAAGAAATAGCAATACTGTAAGAAGAAGAGGACATGAATGGCCATCGCCCACAACAGCAAACAACAAAGGCATTTTGACCAAAATATTAGCCCATATTGAAGAAATAGATGACGAGAATGTGAACTTCACTCACTAACTCCTCTTTACTGAACTGGAAAGAACAATCAATCATCTACTTGGAGTTCTAGATTGGATGGACAATAGTAACTAATCTATAATCTATAAATAGATAACTTTTGTAGCATCTGTTAACCAATGTTCTGTTTGGATTAAAGCATTCATGTCTTCATATATTTGACAGCAATACCAACAACAAGGACTTAGGTTCGATTTCTCAAAAAAGACGTCAATTGAGAGGGTGGGAATATTTTGTGCAACACAAAAAGAAATATACGTCTTTAGTTGCAATTGAAAGAGTTGACAAATTCGAATAAAGAAAACGTTTTTCCTTTTGTGCTATATTCCCAAAAAGATGATGTGATTGAAAAGGATGAGCTAATCCACCTTTGGATTGCAAATGGCTTCATCTCATTTTGAAGAACTGTAGATTGCTGAATCCGAAGAGTAAGAATAACTCTGATGAATTCAAGGTCTTATCCACAGGTTTTGCCTCAACACAAAAGGACACTTAACAGTTGTTGCACTCTCCTCTTCCCACGTCACCACTCCACACTTCCAACACCTGAGACTCAGACCGCATGATTATGTTCCATTTCCACAAGGAGGGAAAATTGAGGGATTTTTAAATATTCATGTTGACTAACCGAGACTACGTTAATTATATTCTTATTCTTATTATCATTAAATCATTAACTCGTACGACAGTATTTATATTCTTATTTTCTTTCAACCATTAGATCTCTGCTTTTTTAATCATACTACAATAAATTATATCCATGTTCTTTTTCTTTTTTTTGTTTCAGTAACCCATTACACATTTGCTTAGCTCCATCAATGTAAAAATACAATCTTTAGTGATTGGATATTTCGAAAAGAAAAACTCAGCACTCACTCTTACACAAACAATTCCGTAACTGAATCAATTACTGATCATTTCCATCGTTCTTGCAGTTGGTAGCTTACAAAGAAATTTTTTTAAAACTATAGTTATACCTCAATCTCATGAAATATACATGAAGGACAATACCTTGACGAATTACAGATCCTATCAGCTTAACAATTAACTGAACTAAAGGCCCAAGAAGAAAAAGAATAAAGGAAAAACAGAAAAGAACAATTTCCTTCTAACATTTCATAAAATGAAGGGAAAAAAATTACAAAACAATGACCCTACATCCCATTAACAAAAAATGGTACACGAGCATATTGCAAACAAATGATTTTGTATAGAAGAACAATAGAAACAACTTGGGTTGGTCAAGATAGATCCGGATCAAGTTTTGGAACTATTGCAGATTTGAGTTCTAAATGAGATACACGAACAGCACCAATGAGCCTCTCAGGCAACTCATCGGGAGTATTTGCCTGTCAATGAAAACAATTGTCATAATTTTTTAGTACACTATAAATGATGCAAGTGAATGTCAATAAATCCCTTGTGAAAATTACCGCTATGCCTTTGAACTAGTATGAAAAGTTTTTGTACACAAACTTAGTAATCTGCTATACTATAAAATACCCACAACCCAAGTTAATTAAACTAAAGTCAAGAATTGTCAGCAAATGTGAAATCAAAGTCGCGACTGTGCTTTTAAAATATCAATACGTAAATTTTCACCCTGAAGACACTAGGATAGTTTCAGCTGCTTCCACACAAATCCAAAAACTTGCTTAGATGTCATTTCTAGTATACATAATCTACAGTCTACATCATAAAAAGCATACCTGTACAAGGAACGCCATATCCACCACCAATGTTGTAATCACACCAATGACAAGGCCCAAAACTCCATTAGCAACAGTAGAAGAGCCAATATCAACATCAATCTACAAATAAAAATTGATTGATTAAACAACTACGGAAGACAAGTGAGGGTACATACACGATTCATTACTAGGAATTGGGAAAATTCCTACAACTGAGAACAGAAAACAATTCATAAAGAAATTGAATGAAGCTTTACTTCTAAATACTTGGGACCACGAATATAGTTGCAATCGACTGCCTTTCCCAGTAAACAAGGTGTACTCCCAACACTCTGGCGCACAATCCATGAGCCCTGCATTTTAAAGTAGGAACAAAGAAAGAAGAGAGTAAAAAGGTATGCCTGTTTCTCCAGCCTTTAGGCAAAGATGGATTGTTACAAATTACATATAGAAGAGGAAAACAGAGAGAAGAAAAAACCATAAATATCAATAAAAAGAAGAGGGAGATCAGCCTATGAAATCAAAATATGGTACTCAGACATTCACAAGTATGAATGAAGCCAGACCAAAACACATATGCATCAATTTGGCGGTAGCAGGTAGCAGGTAGCAGGTAGCAGGCAGCAGCATATATCTATTTCAGATGGCTGAAACTTCGCAAGGAATCTCCACAGTGAGATGTTCAACTGTGCTTGAAACCAAAATTTCCAAACTAAAAATTTAACTCGCAAACACTCAGGTACACTCTTGAGTTGACCAAAAAATAAATGCCAACCCACTTCAGAACTCACTTGATATACTCAAAATCAATAAACTCTGTCAGCCAATCTTTGAGACAGCTATTTTGCTTTCACTCACTATGCTATGCGCTAGGCAGAAAAATCCCACCCATCTATTTGTTAAAATTTAAAGGAAAAAACCTAGAAAATAAGGTTATATAATGTTGCTCAATTAACCAATGCTTGGTTGGTTTAAGTGGTTTAGTGCTTGTTCCCGTAAAGCAAGATCGCAGATTCGAGTCTTGAGAATGGAAAAAAACTAGGGCTAGGAGAGCTATACACCCATTGTGGGCCAACCCAACTCGAGCCAGATTAAGCGGAACCATAAAATTTACAAATCTTGTTGCTTGAATTAGAAAATAAGGATACTAGGTTTTTTCAAACCTATTTCTATTTTTTCCATTTTATGATTACTTTTTCAGCGAAGTTTTGTGATGATATCAATGTAGGTACTTTTCATTAGCACAGTATCTACTAATCTTATAAACTCAAGTGAGCTAGCTCCCCAGTTGAACTTAACCACCCCCACAGCTGAGAAAAAACCAACATGAGTTCTTGAGTTGATTAGCTTCCATGTAACATGCAGTATAGAGACGCTATAATATTAATGACAGGAGAAAGTGGGGAGAAAGTTTCCTTTCTCTTATAATTATTAAACAAACTGTAAATCTGAAGAACAGCAGAAAGGAAATTGCCAACGAAAAAATATAGAAGACATTAAAGCATCCTCCAAGGGGCAAAATAATGAATGCAAGAAAGAGAGGGTGAGCCTCAAAGCAACGGTAAGGTTATTGGTATGTGACCTGGAGGTCAAGGATACAAATCCTAGAAATAACATATCCACTTCCAAGGGTAGCTCTACATACGTCTACCCTCCCTAGACCCCACTAGACGAGAGCCTCGTGCATTGAACTGGCCTTTTTAGCGAATGCCAGAAACAAATGGCAAAGTACACAACATCATGCATGCTATACACAAAGGACAAAAGTATCACAACATGCCCATATAAAAAACTACATATTGCTAGGTGCAGATGTGGTAATGATGAGCAACAAGGATACAGCCAAAAATTAAAAAGTTAACTCGCAAAGGCAGTGAAAATTGCCAAATAAATACCTTAGGGACTGATGGGATGAGCTTCAACCTGCTGTTTCGGAATTCATCATCACCATCAACAAAACGTTGCAAGAGGGATCCAGGAACTAATTCCTTTGTCACAAAATAGAACACCATACTATAGTGTGTTGATCCAGGCACCTACAACCAAACAACATTCATTCATTTACTATAAAACTCCAAACAATTAAACTTTATAGTTGACTCATATGAAGCAAGTAAACTCACTTGAAGATTAAAGATAATGGAGAAAAACCCCTTTTCTGATGCAACCTACATAAAGACCAAAAGGACTATTGTCAATGAAAGCCCCAAAAGAGGGGAAAAAATAAACAAGTTAAAAATGTATTGATAATATATACAAATACATCCTTTCATATATGCAAGAAACCGAAAGGCTACTATTGGTATGTAATTATTTTCACACATCACAGTAATATGACAAACCTACCAATAAACTTCATCAAGTAAACATAACATGACAAAGTGCTAATACTCACTTGAGCTGCACAACCCTGACGCTTAGCCACATGGTCCATCCTTTTTGAGTCCTTGAACCAATCAACAGCAACAAGATCCAGCAGATGTTTGCCAGCAGGAACCTTTACAGTTCACCCGTAAACAAATAAATACACACCCAAATAATGATAATTTTATTATTCAAAATGAGTAAAAGAATAATAAGAGAAGACCTTTGACTTGTCATAGCAAAAATGCTTGCTTCTGACTCTGAAGTTATTTCCATCAGAAATTTTCCAGCAGTCACGAGCATTATCGCGATCATCACGACGCAAATTACCCGAAAATGAAGACAAGTCAATTTCATTCTCTGGTTCTTCTTCCAAGGCTTCAGTTCAGGAAAACATTATGATTAGATATAATCCAGCCTCTGCTGAGTGCATGCATATGCATCTCTGTGCACAGGTAAACTGCACACGTGTTTATCATTATAATTAGGATATTATTAAAAATAAAAAACGAGGTATAGGAAGCAGCAACCTGTTTTACTGACATCATTGCCAATACCAACTGGGTAGGCCTGAAGTATCAAAAAAAACTATGCTTAGAATTTATGAAGCAAATCCCAAAAGCATAGAGATGGGAATGCAAATACAACCAACCTCTTGCTCAGGTTCTGCTATTTGAAAATCATCTTCTTCATCAGAATATTCATCCATCAAGGCAGAATTTCTGCCAGCAGCATTTATTTGATCAAGAGACGAAGGATGAACAGAAACATCATTTGGCTTCTGACTTTTCTTTGAAGAAACTGATGTAGAGGACATATTAACCATGACAGGAATTCGTGGAGGTGCATTCCTTTCATCTGTTTGGGCAAACCATTCACGCAAACCTGCAGAAGGAAAAGGGGTGGGGGCAGGGGCGAAATTTTAAAACTCATTGCACATCAAAGCCTCCAACAAAATAAAGAGACCTCAAATGAAGAAACCTTCCCTCCAAACTTTATATTACAAAAAGAGAAGCGTATAAAAAGAAATGATAACAGAAGGGATAATTCTATAAGAAAATTCCAAACCACACATACAACAATCAACTCACCGGCTACACTATTCAACACTTGACGGAGACAATGTTGCTGAAAAGATGATACGTAACCCACACCCCATCCCTTCAGATCAATCTGCATAAGATGCTGCACTTGTGTCCTGGGTCTCCCATTTCGAGGTTTTAAGGGGGAAATATTAAATCCTCCACCTGTAGAAACCAGTTCTTAGACCCAAAAAATTCCATATGGCATGCTTTTCATCAATAATTTTAGATGACATGCATCACACAATCGAAACAACATTAATTCTTCAATAGAAACTAATTCATGCTGATGGTAATGAGAAATAAATGACAAAAAAAATGTTATTATATAGATTAATACCCAGTTCAAGCTGACAGAAAAGGTTAAGAAAATTATGAAACTTTAGTGTTCCACTTGGTTCAGTATTAATCTCTTTGGTCATGGAAATACTTCTCCAGTTCCAATGGATTTAACAAGGGAAACTTCAATTCTTTGCAAACAAAAATGTAAATGCGCTAAACAAGCATCTTAGGTAGCTTCTCCAAATTAGTATATAAGCTAAACAACAAGCATCCTAGGTACTTTTTCCAACTGATTAACTCTCCCTAACCCAAGGTTATTCTATCTATTCAAGATGATTGTTTGACAGAATAATATATTTTGATGATATTGACAGATTCCCTAGCATAACCCCATGGGTTTTAGGGTTCAACAGAGGATGGTGTTATATGCTTCCATCATCTACATTAATTTCCCTCCTTTTTTTTATGAAAAAATAAATTATGTTACTTGAGGGAAAGGGCTAAAAGCATGGTCCTCCAAAGTAGAAAACATAAAGGAAGTACAACAAGATCAAAATTTGCATCAGAGCTACCCAATCCATACAAGTCAGAAGAGGCAACCCCCTGAAAACTAATGGCAGAACACCACATAGAAACCATATGCACAGTCCTATTTCATAATAAATTGAGGGCATCGATACACCCTTGACAATATGGATCAATCCCACTCAATTGAACTATGGAAGATAGCATTAGATCTAGAAACAAATGGATCTTACTCTCAATATGTGCCCGAACACACCCTGGTTGTGGACCACAGTTCTCATGTTCCCTAGAGCGAAATAAAA
Organism: Nissolia schottii; assembly: GCA_003254905.1. Classification (NCBI taxonomy): domain Eukaryota; kingdom Viridiplantae; phylum Streptophyta; class Magnoliopsida; order Fabales; family Fabaceae; genus Nissolia; species Nissolia schottii. Next base: position 21,117 of record QANU01000796.1, read on the forward strand.
CAACTGCAAGAAGAAACATAAACTCAAACTTCCAAAATAAAGAACATAAGTCTTGCTAACGAGTGCCCTTAAGACACCGGTTAAGGAGCATTTAATACCCCCGATTAAAAGCTTCTGATTGCTAAAGGAAAAAAAAAAGTAGTAAATGTGTCAGGTTCCAAATATAACAATTTACTTACTTTTCATTAAATTTAATACTTATTGCTCTTGTTGTTGTTAGATATAAAATTGTTCATGTGCCTCTACCTAATAGTTTAAGCTTTTGGGAGAAATTGTTCAATGATGGTATCATAGCCTCTATATAACCAAGGGGTCTAAAGTTCCATCCTTGCCCATTCTCCTAAATAGAAGTTAAACTTCAATTGAATGTAAGGCGGACCTCTGCATTTTCCAAGCTACTAGCCCAATAGGCTATTGTGTGAGGGATTGTGTTAGATTTTAAACCATTCATGTGTCTCTTCCAAATAGCTCAAGCTTTAAGGAGAAATAGTTCATGACAAATACCTTAAGGGCACTCTTTAGCATATTCCATTAACATATACTTGAAATTTTCGACAAAAATCAAAATGCCTACCATAACTTCCATCATCATTTCGGCGCCAGTAACGTACATAACAAAGATCACGAGGCCACACAAACCTGCCATGATAAACACAGCTCATAGGGTTCATAGTACAGTCAATGACTTCACTTTGCGGATGTGCAACCATTTTTTAATCATTCATAAAGTCTTAAATCATGTTTACATAGATACAAAGAACACCCAAATTTTGATGGGAGCCAGAATATAGGTTGACAATTACATGACAATTACATGTCCAGAAATAAAACAATTTATCAATAAAACTTTTGACACAAGATATAGGCAAATTTGGTTTTCCTGCAAAAGACATTTCCATTCCTTTAAGCAAAAATGATAGATCAACTTTGCTCTAGCATAAGCTACAAATTATTATAAATGACAGAAAAAGTTAGATTGTCCTTACATTGGGAACCAGTCTAGCTGAAGTCGGTGATAAAGAATTGCTGTATGCCCATCCACCTCCTCAACTAAACTACCATGTTGGAAACTGCAATCCCATCTGCAGGCATGTAAATAATAAGAGGCAATTAAAATTTCTTCACCAGAAAAAATTTAATATATATATATAGTAGTATATACACACAAATTTGCAAAATTATGGAACACCAAATATCCAAAACACATAAAAAAAACTGTTTCTTTACTTCATGTCGTTATCAGTAAGAGTAAAGGCATGTTTAATCTGCACTAGGTCCAACACCAGCTCTAAGCCAATTTAGAAAGCACTAGCTTTAATGGCAGAACAAAAAAGATCAAGGATAATACAGACTGTATCCAATGTAAATCCAAAAATGAGCAGATGGGTTTTAAGATAACCATCAGAGCAAATTTTCGCAGAAAACTACATACGTGGATATCAAAATAATCAACACACACAAGAAGATTCCAACTCAGTGGCCAACCAAATAGTTGGGTAAATTAGGTACCCTACCTATACTTTTTCTTTAAAAAAAACATAAAAGAAATAATTAACCTTAGTAAAAAAAAATGAAATAAACCTCATCCTGGAGTATAAATTATGCATTTATAAATAGCTTAAAATACTATAGATAGTTTTAAATTAACTGAACTGGTCGCAAAACAACTTCTGAACATAACAGTGTGATGTCTAGGATCCTGCCTACTTAATATTCCAACGACTAAGTTTATGTTTTCATATTCTTTGACTCAGTATTTGATCGCATGCCCTAGCACATAACACTGTACTCAGATCATACCCACGACCCCACTATGCAACAAGATAAGAGGTTCCAAATTAATCATTCTGGTTCCAAACTAACCATTCTCCTGACCTTTGGATAAAAGATCAAACAAATTTGCACCTGACGGCCCTCACCATACAGAATGGTGTTGATAATGGAAACAGACCTTCAAGGACTAAATGACAATACTACACGGATTAAATGACACTATTGGACACCATAAAAAACCAAACTTTCAATAAATTTCTTTAGATTAAGGAAATATTTAAGGGGACATTCTTCCCTCTGACCACTTTTTACTCTAGGGCCTCTGCTGCTGGTCTCCCGACTTTTCTCCTCACATGAACAGACCACGTTAGACGTGTTTCAATAAACTTCTCAATAGAAGTTGCGGCAACACTCACCCATCTGACAGAAAAATTGCTGCTGTTCCCAGTAGTGCAAAAATATATAAGTAGCTGAATTTGATGCTAGCTCCTAAAATGCCCTTTTTGCTCACCAGTCATAACATAAGAATGCCTCATTTTTCCCCTTTCCCAGACTCTCAGTTCTTTTAATATTTGAACTATTTTACCCCCCTTTAGCATCAAATTACTGAAGTTAGACGGCTGTCCTATAAGAGATTCTGTTATTGACGAGACACTAGAGAAGTTCCTGCCTGAATGACAAAGGCTCTCCTAAGTTACCAAGAATAGCCAACCCCTTCTGGAGCATTGCCTCAGCACCTTAAGACACACTTTTTGGTGCCTTGCACAACAATGTCCCGAATAAAGTGACTTGTAGAATCTCTAAAAGTAGTATAGATGCATCACAATCTCTAAGTGTCAATTTTAACTGATCTCTCCCTTTCTAGCAATATTTCTCCAGAAGAAAAAAAAAATAGTAATACACTGCCATAAATTATACAACAATAGCCACAAATATGCAGCAATGAAAAAGTCGTGGTAAATATGCAGAACACCTACTCAAACCGCGTCCCATCCATGCTCATCACGAGCTCAAAAATTTCTTCGCAAGTGGCTTCCACTACACCAACTGCCTTCATAGCTCTACTGCAGCTCCTTGGCTACATAAAGAAGAAAATTGAGGATGGTTATGTTTCCCGAAACAACTTATGAAATGGTAGAATCAGCGCACAAATGAAGAAAGAAAGCAAATAGCATACAAGGTAATCAACTTCAAGAAGTTCTTCAAAAATGCGAAGTCCTGTCAATTTTAGAAGGATAATTAGCTCGGTTAATACAATTACAATGTATCCAATCAGTAAAGCACTAAAACATATCCTGGATAACTTTCTTTCATGTCATCAAGGCAGTACATAGCTCTATCATGTAAACAGAAGTAACAAACCATCTTGGCATTGTAAAAGACGCCAATGCTTTCTTGAGAATGCTTGGTTATTGATATTCTGATTTGACAAATCAGAATCTATCTCCCTTGTCCAGTCAAAAATTGATTCTGGAGGACCTGCAGCTCAAGAAAAAAAATGAAAGGTTTAAGAATAGATTGCAGCAGAGTAATTTGAGCCCATAAGCGGAAGGTGGCAAAGTATACCATTTCCAATTGTTGTCCTCCTTAACAAATTTGGATGAGGCTCATCTTCATCCTCCTGAGCACTGAACCTAGTGATTAAACAAATATGTTAAATATTGTAAATAAATAAAGGAGGATAAGCAAAATAAAATGAGCCCACAATTAACTACAGTGTAGCTATTTGCTCAACAGTGCAACAAAATGCATAAAGATTAATAATGTTCCTTTATGCCTCAATGAATTATTTCAGTAGCATCTCCAAAGAAAGGACAACAGAATGAAACGAAACAAAACAATCACGAAACAAAACAATCAGAAGGAAGACAGGCATAGTGCAGATAATCACAATATGAGAAACAGTGGCACAAAAAAAAGGCAAACTTCAAAGTTGTCTTCTTCCACAAACATTACGTAGGAAAAAGCAAAGCATAAATACTTACTGGCTTTCCCTGTCTGAAGAAGAAGCTGTCTTACCATTGTCCATCCCAGATTTGTATTCAAAAGAAATATATTTGTTACCATTTGATGGTTGTGCTCCTTGATGCTGCATGCATTGAAAGTTGCATACCGTCAACTTACACAAAAGCAAAGCATGTCCTACTAATAGCTTCAACTTACATACACAACAGGAAAGCATAACCTACTAAGACAAATTCACAAATTAAGATTGCAATGTATCATTCAAACATGTATCAAGAAAATGCTTTTCATGTTTCAAATCAATATACATCAGAGAAACATAAAGACCAACCAGAAGTTTAGAAATTGAGTGTTGTTCCATATTCAAAGAACACAATAGGATTATGCAATCTGATGAAACAGACCTGATCAATGACATACTCAATCTTTTCCTTCCAGATTAGTGCCTCTTGAATGTTAAATGCTGCCATCTGCTACACCCACCCAAGTAATAAAATATTTACACAGCATCAAAGATAGCAAAATCAATAAATAAATAAACAATTAAAAAAAAGCTCAATAACTTACTAAAACAAAAGGGCATATATAACAGTAGATATTGAAGCATACATATACACCAGTTATATGAACGTGAGGAAAATCCACTCACCGTAATTCGATGGTACTTTTCTTTCTTGTTGTAAATAGACAAAACATAAACCATCTGCACAAAAGTATATTGACAAATAAATAAATGAATATGGACAAAAGGGACTACCATACGAAAACTCAACATATGCCACTTTCAAAATAGCATATATGATCAAATTGTTTGCAACATGCAATCAAAATTACTGACATGTGTTTCACAGTTCTGAAATCATTCATTAAAACAATAATAAAGACGGAAGGAATTCTAACTACAATTTACTGGGAGTAAGAATTATCTGGTCAATGGTCACTGCAAGCATCAACAGGAAACATGCATACCTCTCAATAAAGTGAATTGGTACTCCTAAAACTGTAAAATTTAGTAGATAGCATATGCAAAATTATTATCTACGAAAACACAAACAAAAAATGCACAATAACTGCTCAGCCTGTAGGGTTTCATAATTGATTTTAATCAGAATGATGGCACTAAACAGGATTAATACGAATAATATACTGCATTTGCATAGGCCTACCTTCGTATCCCGATGTGTTTAGTCAAGTTCAAAATTAACTGCACATTTGCTTTTGCACTGTCCAACTACCAGCTGCATTTAGAGTAAACTTTCGGGGTGTTTTTTGGTGAATATTGTTTTGTGCACTTAAAGTCTGAACACTTACATTTCATTAGGTCCAGAGGTTTTAGCTGGAAGGACAGACAAGCTAGTGGCAGTATGCAATTTAGGCACTTTGGTATATATGGTTATAGCCTGGAGGTGCATGCATGGATTTTTAAAGAGTAATTCACACATTCCCCTCCAAATTACGCATCTCTATCACTACTCTTCGGAAAAGTTTTAGGCCAGAGGCTCCTTTCATGTTTCTTTGCTTTACCACATGCCATTTAGCATTGATGAGCTATCTTTGCACGCATAAGTAAATAACATAGCATAAATAAGTCCTCATCATCACCACACTCCCCCAATCCACTAGTTTACATTTCCCCCATTTCATTTCCTAACAGCATTAAACTTAACACAAACATGTCTTTCGGTTACACACCAAGTACAGTTCATGACAATCGACCATTTCAAGACAAGAAGCCTCCCACAGTATCCAAGTCACCAACCAAAAAAAAAAATTTATATTATCATATTATAAACATAAACAATAATTTTAAAAAATTCAGAACTCACATGTCCATGATGGGTCTTCAAGCCTCTATCCTCCACTCTACAGTTGCCATCAATTAGCAGTGTCTTAATAGGAACCTAAAAAAACCATAAACAAACTGTTCACATCGCTATGCTTTTCTACGGCAGCCCCTCCTCCCATAAAGGGAGGGGGAAAAAAGAAAAGGAAGAAAAAAAATTGAGGAGAAAAGAGTTCAAAAAGCACAAATAAAGAGTAGAAAAAGCAAGCACGCAAATTCGCCATCCCTTTTCCACACGGACAAAAACCATCCCAGAAGACAGAATAATCAAGTTCCATAAAGTAGATTCTATGAATTTGAAAGCAAACTTCAACCATCAACGAAAATTCTACCAATAAAAAAAGAGGAGCAGGAATTTTATTATTTTCTCCCCCCCCCAAAAAAAAAGAATCAAAATCAAACAAAGTAAACGACGGAATCACCTGATTATCCTGCGGTTTCCTCTTGTAATAGGCGAGCAGCCGCGACTCCAGCACGAAGTACCTCATGTGGATGAACGATCGCCCGATCTTCCGCCGGCCGTACCGAACCATCCACCCTTCATAAACCACCTTCGACGACATCGTTTCACCAACACCAACCCGAACACGAACGCGAAAACGAAGACGAAATTCAAACTATATACTTAAGAAAAAGGAAAAATTCGAACGAAATCGAAGTGGTGCCGGAAGCTGGAGAGGTAGAATCTCTGCTTCGGCGAGATCGGCAGCGAGCTAGGTGACCTGGCAAGTCATCGCCGGCGCCGGAGACGGAGGATCACGGTACCGGCGATTCCAAGGCCCGTTTGGGGGAATCGCGTGGGAGCGAGAAGCTTAGGAGTTGAAATTCGAGTTCGGCATTGGCGCTAATTTTTTGTCGAACCCTTTGTTGGTCCTCCTTCTTCGGTTGCGATACTCCGGGATCGGCGGTGACAAGGAGAGAGTTGAAACGACAGCGTTTTGGGGGAAAAGGGTGGAGAGTGTTGGGGGAATTTTGAGAGAGAGATTCTAAGGAGAGAGCGAGAGATCCCACGTAAGTTAGAAAAGGGCGTAACCTCGAGAAGGAATGGACAGGTGGGAGTATGTGATTGGGCCGTGTGGGTTAGGTGCGTGTTGGCGCCGTGATGCTTCCCTTTCTCCTATTTTTGAATGGAGCTGGCGTCCTCTTAATTCTATTTTATTATTTTATTTTATTTGGAGAGGAAAAAAAATATGAAATGAGGAAAACGTCCATCTCTACTTTAAGGTCGAAATGAGATAATTTTAATATGTATGTTTTAGAGATTAATTTACTAATTAACTAATAGAGAAATTTAATAATAAGTACAATTGAGTTGATAGTCTAGCGATTACTCGTACACTTTGTCATCTTGAGAGTGTAATTATGTCTCCCATTTTCCTTTATCATTGTCTTAATAAAAAAAAAAGAATGGGGATGTTTGTTGGTAGATAAAATTCTTGTTAAAGTGACAATTTCGATTCTTTAACAGTACATATGAAATTTGTTTGAGATTAGCAATCATTATAATGTGTTGGGTTTTACATTTTGCTAAATTATATTTTGATAAAATTGATTTTGTGTGTGTTTAAAAATATCATAGTTGACTCTAGAATCAATCTTGACACTTTATGGTTAATTTTAACAATTCCTCTTTTTGTTAGATTTACATTCTAAATTAATTGTTAAAACCAATTCAAGCCCTTCAAATTGATTTTATAATAAGTAAATATTTATTTCTTTATTTAAACAAAAATTAGAGAAATTAACAAATATATACATTAAAATCATTTTAACTAAAATCAATTTTAATATAATTAATTTTATTAAGAATTAATTTTACAAAAGCATTATCAAACACACATTTTATCATAATTAATTTTGGAATAAAGTGGTTTATGTTTAGCGTGTTTATTGAAAGTTGATTTCATGTAACCTTAAAATCAATTAAATAATATTTTTAGTAAAATGTATTCTAAAAGTTATACAAATAAATTATTTCAACAATGTAATACAAAAAAAATCACTTTTTCATTAAAAAAATAATTAATTTTAGGTATGTCATACAAAATAAATATTATGTTTGTTTGTTTCAGACTTTTAGCTTCTTTAACAAAAAAAAAAGTTTTCAAATATTTGAATAATTTTTAAAAAATAATGTGATGTAAAAATATATGTATATATTCAGCTTTTAAATATAAATTAAAAGAAATAGTTTCTCAGATAAAAAATTATTTTAGGTTTTTTATATCTTTAATAAAAATTAAATTTTAATCAATTTCTTAACCCAAAAAAATGCATATAGATGTAAATTTGCTTAGTGTTAAAATGGTTTGATCAACATTAAATTCTTTTCTACTCAATTTGAGATAAAATATGTGACAAAAAAATGCATATAGATTAAAAAATAAAGTAAGATAAAATAAATCACATAATTTTTTTTTCTTACATCAAAATGAAAATTCAACCCTGCACTACTGATTTTTAAATTATCTAAGCTTTTTTTTATTTTATTTTAGGAGTACGTGATCAAAAAGGGTTTGGGTCCCACGTGATTTTGTTGTTCTGTTGATGACGAATATGACCTTGGATGTGAGGGATTATATATTTGTTTGTATTGAGATTATCGTCATTATATTGTTGTTGGCCTTGGCCGCTGAATTACACTGTGTTTAGATGATGCAAGAGTAGTGGGGATTTGGAATTAATTTATGCGTGTGACTGTGGAATGTGGAGCTAAGGGGGTTTTTAACTAAAATATCACTAATATACAAATAAATTATCAAAATATTCTTGTTTTCAAACATTTAACAAATCTACCCTTGTTTTGGCTGACATGGCATTCGCGCTCTATGTGGTGAGCCACGTCAGATTTGCCAATCTGCTTGGCGAATAGTGCTGAGATTCGCCAACAGAGTTGCCAAATCCAACAAGGATTCGCCAATAGGGTTGTCAAATCCAATAGTAATTCGCCAACCGGTTGGATTTGGCAATCCTGTTGGCGAATTTAGACTAACCCTAACCCTAATCAAATCCTAGCCCTAAGCCATAAACCTAGCGAATAGAGATATGGTTTGAATGGATTTAAGGTTGTGGGTATAATTACGTTTATAGTGTTAGGGTTATTAGGGTTTAGGGTTAGGATTCATTAGGGTTTATGGCTAGTGTTTGATTAGGTTTGATTATGGTTTAGGGCTATGAGAATGGTTAGGTTTATAGGGTGAGGGTTATTAGGGTTTAGTGTTAGGGTTGATTATGGTTTAGGGTTAGGATTGATTAGATTTGATCATGGTTTAGGGCTAGGGTTTATTAGGGTTAGGGTTGTGGGTATGGTTAAATTTATGGGGTTAGGGTTATTAGGGTATAGGGTTAAGGTTGATTAGGGTTTAAGGCTAGGTTTTGATTAGGGTTTAAGGCTAGGGTTTGACTATAATTAGAGTTTAATTAGGGTTAGGGTTGTAGGTATGGTTATGGTTATATGGTTAGGGTTATTAGGGTTTAGGACTAGGTTTTATTATGTTTTAGGGCTAGGGTTTGATTGGAGTTATTGTTTGATTAGGGTTAGGGTTGTGGGTATGGTTAGGATTATTAGGGTTTAGGGTTAGGTTTGATTATGGTTTAGGGCCAAGGTTTGATTAGATTTAGGATTTGATTAGGGTTAGGGTTGTGGGTATGTTAAGTTTATAGGGCTAGGGTTAGGTTTGATTATGGTTAGGGTTAGGGTTAGGTTTGATTATGGTCAATGCTAGGGTTAGGTTTGATTATGGGTTAAGGGCAGGGTTTGATTGGAGTTAAGGTTTGATTAGGGTTAGAGTTATGGGTATGTCTAGGTTTATAATGGTAGGGTTATTAGGGTTTAAGGTTAGGTTTGATTATGATTTAAGGTTAGGGTTTGATTAGTATTATGGTTATGTGTATGGTTAGGTTTATAGGGTTAGGGTTATTATGGGTTATGGATAGGGTTCATTAGGGTTTATGACTAAGGTTTGATTAGGATTGATTATGGTGTAGGGCTAAGGTTTGAGTGGAGTTAGGGTTTGATTAGGGTTAGGGTTATAGGTATGGTTAGGGTTAGTAGGATTTATGATTAGGGTTAGTTAGGGTTTATGCTAGGGTTTGGTTAGGTTTGATTATGTTTTAGGGCTAGAATTTGATTGGAGTTAAGGTTTGATTAGGGTTAGGGTTGTGGGCATGTTTAGATTTTTAGGATTAGGGTTATTATGGATTAGGGCTAGTGTTGATTAAGGTTTAGGGCTAGGGTTTGATTGGAGTTAGGGTTATAAGTATGGTTAGGTGTATAAGGTTAGGGTTATTATGGTTTAGGGTTAAGGTTAATTAGGGTTTAAGGCTAGGTTTTGATTAAGGTTAGGGCCAGGTTTTAATGAGGGTTATGGGTCAGGTTATAATTTGCCAACTTGGATGATTTGCCAAATCGATTGATTAGGGTTTAGAGCTAGGGTTTGATTAGGGTTAGGGCTGGTTGGCGAATCTGATGTGGCTCGCCACGCAGGGCACAAATGCCACATCAACCAAAACAGGAGTAGATTTGTTAAATGTTTGGAAACAGGAGTATTTTAGTAATTTGTGTATTAGGGATATTTTAGTAAAAAAACTCGGAGCTAAGCATGACAGTATCAAATTTTTTTTCTTCTTTTTTCCTTTTTTGATTTATATGACATTATAGAATTGTTGAATTTCAAATGATGGGTTACTCTACTAGGTAGACTAAATAGTAAAAAGGAAAAAATTATTAGGTAATGACAAGTTTATTACCTCACAATAAAGATTGTATGATTTATAAACATAGTTATTAAATTCAATTTGATGGTTGATTCGACCACTTTATCTAGTCAGTGGGTCATTATTCAGTAGGTGAGTTATTGGATCACTCGCTAAATCGAATTTAATTAAAAATATATTAAATTAAAATTTAATTCAAATAAACGTATAATATATATAGTTATTGAGACTTTATATTAATATTGAATAAATGCATTTATTTGTTTTGAATTATTATATATAAAAATTTGTATGATTTAATTTGGCCATAAGATTACTACATCTCTTAGTTTAATGAAATTATATAAATGTATAAAGATACAATTTAATTCTAATAAACATAGAATACACACACACACACATATATATATATATATAAAATATTTGAGACATTATATAATAACAAGAAGAGAAACTTTGTGTCAATAGAGCATGCCTATAACCTTGAAGATCAAGGTTTGAACCTAATTTGTGAATTCACTTTGTACATGGGTTCTTGAGTGGTCACGGGCCCTGATTTGACTAAACTTAATTTAAATTTTTAAAATCGGGGAAGTATTAATTAATAAAAGAATTATTTTGTACTATAGTAATAATTTTTATTATCTTTTTCAAAAAATAATTATTCATTTTAAAATAATTGTTTTGTAGTAAATAATTTTGTTAATTATTCATTTATAAAAAATTTAAATATATGTATATGTGTTATAATATTATATAAATATATTAAATTTTATTAAATGTTTTTTTATGCAACCCATGGAGTCCACCGTTGACAGTAGTGACAATTCCCTTGCGAGTTTACATGAAGTGGCAGATTGTTTGCTAGGAAATATTTTTTCATTCCCATGAGTGAGAGTTGAACTCACACCGACATGATTAAAAGACAAGATAAGTTACCATCACATTACACCTTCGAGTTAAATTTTAATAAATATGATTACAAACAAATAAATGAGAAAGAAAAGAAATCATATCACATCCAATGAGGAGAAAGGCATTTAATGAGTTTGGAACTGATAATTCTTAAGGTATGAACTAAGACTTG
>QANU01000796.1:37009-49977 GCA_003254905.1 Nissolia schottii
TCAAACATAAATAAGTTCACAATCTTTATACATTTTTAGTGGACAAACTTTGTAAAAATTAGTTCACATACATGTGTATACACACTTTTATACATTCTAATGCATAAACTTTACATATATGCATACTACTTAATGCATAGTTAAGTATTTTTGCATAATATGATATCAGATTTTTGTGCACAAACATTATATAACGATGTGCACAAACATTATATGACCTTATGCACAAACATTACGCACTTGTGCACAACATTGTGAGTTTGCTCAAACATAAATAAGTTCACAATCTTTATACATTTTTAGTGGGCAAACTTTGTAAAAATTAGCTCACATACATGTGTACACACATTTTTATACATTCTAATGCATAAACTTTACATATATGCATATTACTTAATGCATAGTCAAGTATTTTTGCATAATGTGATATCAGATTTTAGTGCACAAACATTATATGACGATGTGCACAAACATTATATGACCTTATGCACAAACATTACGCACTTGTGTATAACACTGTGATTTTGCTCAAACATAAATATGTTCACAAAATTTATACATATTTAATGGACAAACTTTATAAATGTTAGTTCACATGCACAATACTTCACAAACATGCACAAAACTTTATAGATTTGTATAAAACTTAACCTACAGTTAAGTATTTTGCAGAATCTGATATATGTGATTTGAGTGCACAATATTTTATATGGGTATGAGAGTGAAGAGGGCAATGAGAGATGACAGTGACGAGAGTGAAGAAAGAATGAAGGATGAGAGTGATGAGAGATGAGAGCGGCGAGAGAGAAGAGAGAAAACAAAAGAAAGTTGAAACAAGAAGGTTTTGAGATATGTGTGTTTTTGACGTGCGAGTGGGTGAGAGTGAAGTGAGTGGTTATTTGATGAGACCTACTGTATTCTTATATAAATGTATGTATGGTGTATGAGTTTAGGATGTACTTGTAGCATAATTGATGAGATAGTAACGAATTTGTTGGCACAACTCACAGGTTAGGCACTGCAACTTGTGACCTATCACCAGCACTACATTGGCTGTAGTAGGAAGCACTAATTCCATGCCCATTTTAAACTTTTCAATGTTAGCAGCACTAATTTAAAATTTTAATAACATGGTTGGTTTCCATTTCGAAGCTTGTAGTTGTATTTGTGCATACTAAAAGCCGAAGCCAAAGCCAAGACTGAGACTTGTGATCTTGAGCCATGACCGCCCACCACGTTTTTTTTTTCTTCCTATTATCAAACACATGGAACGTCAAATTATTTGATCGAAATATGTAAAGGTAGAAAATCAACAATATTCTTCTTCAACGCATGAGACAACCATGGGTTTAATCTCAACGTGTATCTTTTATAATTTTACTTAGTCACTTAAAAATAAAAAACTCATATTGATTTCTCAGTTAAAAAAACTGAGAAAAAAAGCCTCTTACTATTTAATTTTTAGATAAGTCAACCCTTCACAATTTAATTTTAGAATAAATTGATCTATAATAAATATGTGATATTAATTAATGTGATTGAAACTTCGAATGATTTATTTTTTTATTTGTTAAAGATTAATATAAATTTTATATTTATGAGAGACTAACTTGTCTAATCTCTATTATTTTTCAAAAGTAAAATTAACAAGGTCTCTTTCGGATCGTAAAATTGCGAGTCTCTCATTGGGGCTTTACTCTAAATTTTAATAAAGCAGACTAAAATAAAAAGGAAAAAGTCTAAATTGGCCAGCTCTCTCCCCTTCTTCGGCCACCGAATGGGGCCCACTTTGATTTTATTCCTTTCAATATTTGATGTCCTTTCCTAACCAGCTAGGTTCCATTCAGCCCTTTTCCAACCAAACCTCATGAGACCTCAACCGCTATGATTAAAATTATTAAAAATATTACGTAATAATATGTGATTAAATTCCCATAATAAAAAAACAAGTGATTGGAATATTTGCGGATTTTTACCTTTTTATGGGTTGAGTGAGAAAAAAAAATTACAGATGGAATACTTGAAGCATTGTTACGTACCAAGGTTGGGTTATGCATAAAAGTACGCAGGAAAGTTCGTTGCCCCTTTTGTTAATTCAACAAAAGTTTTGATTTTTGGTTCACCGTCGACCTTTTTTCTTCATTAAAATTTTGTACATGCAATTAAAATATATTTAATATGAATGCCAATAACATTATTAATTATTTAATTTTAATATATATTTTTTAGTAATATAAATTAAAATAAGTCAAAATAAGTGATTAATAATATATTTAGATTACATGTTAAACGTACCCCAAGATGCTCATCCAAAATAGCCTTCACTTTAAGATCGATCCCACAAAACAAAACCCCATCCATCATCGTCATCACGACGTTGTTCTTTGTAGTTTGCGCTGCCACCCACCCTTCCATCTATTTTTGTATTTCGGTCTCTGCTTATTAAATTCAGTGATGGTGTTGTGATTTGGGAGGGAGAGAGAGAGGATTCTGCTTTCTGCATACAAACCAATCACTACTGCCGTAAGTAAAACACCCCTTTTTTTAATGTTTTTTTTTTTTTTTTGGCTGTTCATCATTGTTTTTTCTCTTTATGATTGTGACCTTTTTGTTAGAACCCCATTATTCAGTGTAAAGTTCCTAATTATTTGACTTATGTAGCTTATAAAAATCTCAACCTTTTGTCTCTGGGTGAAATGGTGAAATGATAGTGTGCCTTCTTTTTTTTCTTCATGAGTACAAGATGGGTTTAGACTTTGTCGGATTTGTGTAGGATTATGATTTTGATGAATCTATGATAGGAGCAGAAATTTTTCTCAGTTGTTCATGTATCTCCATGCTTTCCTGAGTTAATTTGCATCAAGGAGGGAAATTTGAGGTTGATTTTTTTGTTTTCCTCCTTGAAAAATGAAGATTCATTTGAAGTTGACTCTGAATGATAAGTCCTTTTCAAAGGGAATCTCTAGAAGCACTGAAGCAAGATTGGGGTGGGATTGCTTGATTAGCAAAACTCTTAGTTTTGTTTGTTTCCCGGGAAAATTCAAGGCTATGGAGGATGTCTTTGGAAGGCTGCCTTATTCGCTCTGGCAGTAAAAAAAGAAGAGGGCAGCCTAGTCTAGAGCACGAGACTCTCATCTAGTGAGGTCTGTGAAGAGATGTATGCAATCTTACTCCACAAGTGTAGAGATTGTTACCAGAATTTAAATCTTAGATTGTGAAAAGAAATATTTTAACAATTTAAGTTGTAACAAAAAGTAATGAAGAATCTACATTTTCTAGCACACCAGATATAGCTGACATGGGACTGGAAATCACACTTTAGTTGTATGAACTTTGGAAGTCTTTGGCTGATATATTATAATATTGTCCAAAAAGCTGCTGTTCTATGTTTGAAAACTGACAGTGCTTTTTATTCACAACAGGATTGATTGGTTGGTTCATAAAGAAGAGAGATCTTTCTGTGATTTTCTATCTGCTCTGTGCATCTAAGAAACCATTCAGGTGCCGTTGATTTAGGTGCTAGATAGGAGTGGTGAAAATTAATCAATAGCCATGGGATCTTTCGTGGGTCATGCATTGCCAGGGACATTGTTTTTTCTAGTTGGGGTGTGGCATATATGGGGCTCTGTGGTTAGATATGTTAGTAATCGGAAGGCATTTAGAGTTCGGGTTTGGAATCCTGTTCCGGGGTTTGATGGGAGGCTCAAGCACCTGGAGCTCTATGTTATCCTAGTTGGTTCTTTCACTGACTTGTGCATTGAGTTCTTCTACTCAACACACCTCAAGTTTTTTGTTGGTGGAGTACTTAACCCCAGTCACATGAATAACTTTGAGCACTCAGGAATGCTTCTTATGTTCTTCATCTTCAGTGTTGTTGTCCTGCTTACAGAAAAAACCAGGTTAGTTTTCTCTTTTCTTATTTTGTCAACTTTAAAAGCATTTCCCAATTTCTAGTACCTAATTAATAAGGACAAATTATACTGATACAGTTTGAATTGTTATTTATCATTTAAGAATTAAGACTGCTTATCTTATATTTAATAAGTTGCTTAGTCAATCCAAATCTTGAATTTTCTATTTTCTCCATTTTCTGATCCCAAAAATGGTGGATTCTGCCCAGTTTTATAAGTTACTTACCTCAGCAGGAGTTAAATTTTCTTTTTCAATCATTTCATCTTATCTACTTTGGAAAGGTAAAGTAGTGCAAAATGATTGTGTCAAAATGAAGCTTTAGTGTGTTGTGGACTTGTGGACTCACTATGTGCTGAGGTACCACCAATTGAAAGTGAGTTTTAACCGGGCTATATTGTTGAAAACAAATTGAAAAAATAATAATAATTCTGATTGAATCAGTTAATAAATTGGTATGATAAATACCCCATGCTGTTGATGACAGTGAAAACTTAAGACAAATGATGCATCCTTTGCTCCCTGTGGCACAGTGTGGTTCACACAATTTTCCTAGACGGCGGAGTGTGCAAAAAAAAAAAATGTAGTTAGTTGCTGATTCAATCAGTCAATCATTAAGAAATTAGATGCTATGAAAATTCAGAAAGATCTCTGTGCATTCTCTTCTAAGAATAACCATCTTATCATGAAATATATTCTTGCAAGTGATAAAAAGTGATCTAAAAAATTCAACCATGAGAAGTTAGCTGAAAAAGAAGGCAAGCCTTGTCCAACGTCTGTCGTGAGGGAATGTGATGCATTCTTCATGCACACTAGAATTTGGTTCTCATGTTTGATATGATATGCTATTATGCTTCATGCCAAGCCTTAAATTCATCTGTTATAGTCCAGCATCTGTAACTATTTTGACAATGATCATGATCTCTAACTTATTGGATATGAATTATGTATTTCAAGCATATGAATATGCCTTGCTAACCATCTTCCCCCTTAGGTTTGTTCCCTTGCCGGAAGGCGCTCTTTGTTTGATCGCCGCCACGGCATTCTGCGCAGAGTACCTCCTCTTCTACTTCCACTCAACAACACACAAGGGCCTCGAGGGCTACTACCACATCCTCCTCGTCTTCCTCATAGGGCTATGCATCCTATCCTCGGTCACTGGAGCCCTCATGCCAACCAGCTTCCCGGTCGATTTAACCAACGGCATCGCCATAGCGCTGCAAGGATTCTGGTTCTATCAGACTGCATTTGTCCTTTATGGCCCCATGATGCCAAGTGGATGTAAGCTTAGGGACGATGAGATAACATGTCATTCTGTTGAGAGTGAGGTCAGGGGTGAATTGCTTGCTAACTTTCAGCTCTTTCTCTCTGTCCTTTTGGTCCTTTTGGGAACTGTTGCATCCTATGGCTTTGCAGCTTCAAGATATGGGAATTCTCACAAGGGTTTGCACACAATTCAGGCTGAACTAGATCAAAACTAATGTAGGGTATATGATATTTTAGTCCCTTTTTTATATTTATTTATTGATTTCTTGTGACAGTGTAATATATTAGCAGCCTAGTTTATTCGACAACATGTATATTGAACAAAAGGAATACAATTTTTTGTGAGGTGTCAATAAGTAACTATAGGAAACAATTATAAAAATGAGTTTGGTTTTTGGCCCCCTTGCATCATATTCTAATGCATCATTACTATTTATTTATTTAGCTCGTGTTGCAAACTACCATGATCATTATTGGACAAAATAATAGACAAATGAAGAAGCAACATGATGTGGGCCACGATGCCTTCGTTGATGGAACATTTGATGAGAGTTTCATGTTATCATGTCAGTATATAACAAAAGTGTTGCTCCCTAAATGCAACAAGAGATGTGGATCATTTCATTTCACTCTAATGAGTACTCGGGAAAATGCAAAGTTGGCCAAGAAAAATGTTTTTTTCTTTTTCAGAAAACTTTTAGAACAAAACCTTTTTATTCCCTCGTAGCAAGGGTTGCATGCTCTACGAGCCAAATGAAAATTAGAAATTGGAAGTGCGTGTCAAATGGAAATTAGAAATTGGTATTAAAAATTGCTTGGATTGTGGAGTATGTAAGGGTAAAAGTGAAAATAAAAAATTGGATACCAACTTACAGTTAAACTTGAATATCTTCTTTATTTAATGTATAGATATTTCACTTCTTTTTTTAGTTTCATTAATCAAAGCAAACCACCAAGAGAAGTATAAATATCTGAGTACATCAATATGGCCACTTAGTTATAATACACAACATTTGGCAAGCGTTGAGCAAGGCTTGTTACAATCCTCATAGGAAAAACTCAACAGGACAAAACCCCTGATTTTTTAAGAAAAAAGTATCCAACCATAACCAAAATCAAGGCACCCTTAGAGCGTAATCAATCGGAGTTATTTACAAATTCAATCAAAATAGTGTACAAAATAAACCAAAATTTTTGAATTTATGCCTCAACCAAAAAATTACTTGAGTGAATAATATTAATAATACTAATAAGCTTTGGATTTCACTCAAAAATGAGTTTCGGAAAAGAGTAATTTTCGTAGCTTATGACTTTTTTTCATTAAAAATGACTTATTAGATTAATAATCATCTTTCATAAGCGATTTGTTTTCTTATTCAATAAAAACAAAGTTTTTCGTTAAAATGAATTTTTAGTAGGCTATAACTTTGGATTTTCATGTAAAATTGATTTTTGGTAAAATGTAATTTCTGTAACCTATGACCTTGCATTTTTAACTAAAAATGACTTCTTAAAATAATGGTCATTTTTCATAGGCTACAATCATGTTTTCTTCGATAAAAACTAACTTTATTGGTCATAGGCATTTTTCATAGCCTTGAATTTTCACAAAAAAATGATTTTTAGTAAAGTACGATTTTCGCAGCCTATGACAGTTTCTTTTTCATTAAGAACGACTTATTGGATTAAGGACCAAGTTTCATAAGCTATAGCCATGTTTCATCGTTAAAAACAAACATTATCGTAAATAGAAATTTTTCGTAGTAACTTTAGATTTTCACTCAAAAAAGATTTTTAGTAAAGTGCAATTTTTATAGTTTATGACTTCCTCTTTTTCATTAAAAACAATTTCTTGGATCAATGATCATCTTTCATAAGCTTGTCTATATGATAAAAATAATTTTTTTTCGTTAATATGTATTTTTCATACGTTATAGCCTTGAATTTCAGTATAAAAATGATTTTTTGTAAAGTGTAATTTTCATAGCTTAAGACCTTCTCTTTTTCACTCAAATAGACATAGATTAATGATCATCTTTCATAGACTATAACCATGTCTTTTTCGTTAAAAACAAAATTTATTGTTCATAGACATTTTTCGTAGGCTATAACCTTAGATTTTCATTAAAAAATGATTTTTGGTAAAGTGTAATGTTTGTAGCCTATGACATTATATTTTTAACAAAAAAATGAGTTATTAAATTAATGATTATCTTTCATAGGCTATATTCATGTCTTTTTTTTTTTGTTAAAAACAAACTTTATCAAAAATAAATATTTCTTATAGGTGTGGCCTTGAATTTCTGCTGAAAAATAGTTTTAAAAAATATGCATATTTCACAGCCTACAACCTTTTCTTTCTCATCAAAATTAATTTCTTAGAGTAATGATCATCATTTATTGGCTATAGCCTTATCTATTTCCTTATAAAGAAATTCTTTTATTACTGATATTTTTTATAGGCTACATTAAATTTTTACTAAAAAATGGTCTTTTGGAAATAGACATTTTTCGTAGCCTATAACGTTCTCTTTCTCATCAATACTGATTTCTTGGAGTAATGATCATCATTTATACGCTATAACCTTGTAGTATTGATGAGAAAGAGAAGGTTGTAGGGTATAAAATTGCAAATATTCGAAAGCCATTTTTAATTAGAAATTCAAGGTTACGTCCTATGAAATTTGATCATTAATAAAAAAAGTTTCATTACAATGAAAAAGACAAGGCTACAACTTATAAATGATAATCATTATTCCAAGAAATCAATATTGATGAGAAAGAGATAGGCTATGAAAAATGAAAATTTCCAAAAACTATTTTGAATCATAAATTCAGGGTTATGACCTATGAAATTTGTCCATTAGTAAAAAAAAAAAGTTTCTTTACATAAAAAAAGACAACGTTATAGCCTACAAATGATAACCATTACTCCACAAAATCTGTATTTACGAAAAAGAGAAGGTTATAGGCTACGAAAAATGCACATTTTCAAGAACCATTTTTGAGTAAAAATTCAAGGCTAGCCTATGAAAATTGACTAGTAATAAAAAAATTTCTTTGCTACAAAAAAGATAAGGCCATATCTTCTAAATGATGACCATTACTACAAGAAATCACTTTTGATGAGAAAGAGCAGGTTGTAGGTTATGGAAATGCTAATTTCAGAAAACCATTTTTGAGCAGAAACTCAAGACTATAGTCTATGAAATTTGACCACTAATAAAAAAGTTTCTTTAGAACTAAAGAAAGGTTATTGTCTATAAATGATAACCAATACTCCACGAAATTAATATTGATGAGAAAGAGAACGTTGTAGGCTATGAAAAATTGAAATTTCTGAAATCCATTTTTGGGTAGAAATTCAACGCTAATGTAATTTTCGAAGCATGTGACCTTCTATTTTACATTAAAAAGGACTCCTTAGATTCATGGTCATGCTTAATAGGCTATAACCATGTCTTTTTCGTGAAAAACAAAGTTTATTGTTAATATGAATTTTTTGAAGATTATAACCTTGAATTTTTTCAAAAATGACTTTCACTAAAATAAAATTTCTGTAGTCTATGACCTTCTCCTTTTAATGGCTTCTTAGATTAATGGTCGTCTTTCATAGGTTATAATCATTTCTTTTTTGTGAAAAATAAAGTTCATCGTTAATAAGCTTTTTTTGAAGTCTAGCTTTGGATTTTCACTCAAAAATGTTTTTTTGCTGAAATTTCAATTTTCATAGGGTATGACCTTTTATTTTAAACTAAAAGTGATTTCTTAGATTAATGATATCTTTCATAAGCTATCGTCGTGTCTTTTTCATGAAAACTAAAGTTTATCATTAATATGCATTTTTCATAGGCTTGTCTTGAATTTTCACTAAAATATAATTTTTAGAAAATTGCGATTTTTGTAGCCTATAACTTTTTATTTTACACTAAAAATTACTTCTTAGATTAATGGTCATCTTTCATAGGCTATATCTATGTCTTTTTTCATGAAAAGTAAAATATATCGTTAATATGCATTTTCATAGACAAATAACCTCGTATTTTCATTGAAAAATGATAATTGGTAAATTGAAATTTCTATAACCTATGGCCTTTTATTGTTTCCAATAAAAGACTACTTAGGTTAATTATCATCTTTCATAGGTTATGATCATGTTTTTTTCATGATAATTTTTTTTATTGTTAATATGCACTTTTCGAAGCCTGGGATTATCACTAAAAAATGGTTTTCAATAAAATGCAATTTTTGAAGCCTATGACCTTTTATTTTTAACTAAAAACAACTTCTTAAATTAATGGTCACCGTTCATAGTTTATAGCAATGTCTTTATCATGAAAAATAAAGTCCATGGTTAATATGCATTTTTCGAATGTTATAGCCTTGGATTTTCACACAAAAATGATTTTTTGCTAAAATACAATTTCTTTAGTGTATCGCATTCTATTTTACACTAAAAAATACTTCTTATATTAATGATCATCTTCCATAGGCTACTGTCATGTCTTTTTTGTGAAAAAAAGTATGTCGTTAATATGCATTTTTCAAAATGTATAACCTTCGATTTTCACTGAAAAAAGGATTTTTGGAAAATTACAATTTCATAGCCTATGGCCTTCTGTTTTACACTAAAACGACTACTTAGATTAATGATCGTCTTCCATGGGCTATAACCATGTCTTTTTCGTGAAAAATAAAGTTTATCTTTAATAGGTATTTTTCGACTGAATTTTCACTCACAAATCATTTTCGGTAATTGCAATTTTTGTAGCCTATGACCATCTATTTTTCACTAAAATTGACTTCTTAGATTAATTGTCATCTTTCATCGACTATTACATGTCTTTTTCAAGAAAAAAACAAAGTTTGTCGTTAATAAGCATTTTTCGAAGGCTATAACCTTATATTTTCAGTCAAAAATGTTTTTTGATAAAATGCAATTTCTGAAGCCTATGACCTTCTATTTTACACACTGATTAATTGTCATCATTCTTAGGCTATAACCATGTCTTTTTCGTAAAAAACAAAATTTATCATTAATACACATTTTTCAAAGGCTATGATGTTGGATATTTGCTCAAAAATGATTTTCGCTAAATTGCAATTTCTGAACCCTAAACCTTCTATTTTAGACTAAAGTGACTTCTTAGGTTAATGGTCATCTTTCATAGTCTATAGCCTACATTTTCATGAAAAGCAAAGTTTATTGTTAATATGCATATTTTGAAGGCTATAGCTTTAGATTTTCACTGAAAAATTATTTTCGGTAAATTGAAATTTCTGTATCCTATGACATTCTATTTTTCACTCAAAAAGACTTCTTAGGTTAATGATTATATTTCATAGGCTAGCCAAGTTTTCGTGATAAACAAAATTTATAGTTAATATGAATTTTTCGAAGGCTATAACCTTGAATTTTCACTCAAAATTGAATTTCGATAAAATGCAATTTTCGTAGTCTATGACCTTCTACTTTTTACTAAAAATGACTTCTTAGTTTAATTGTTATCTTTCATAGGTTATAGCCGTGTCTTTTTCTTGAAAAACAAAGTTTATCGTTAATACGCATTTTTCGAAGGCTATAACCTTGGATTTTCACTCAAAAATGATTTTGGCTAAAATTGCAATTTCATTAGCCTATGGCCTTCTATTTTACAATAAAAATCACTTGTTCGATTAAATGTCATCTTTCGTAGGCTATGACCATGTCTTCTTCGTGAAAAACAAAGTTTATCATTAATATGCATTTTTTGTAGGCTATAACATGAGGTTTTCACTCAAAAATGATTTTTGATAAGTAACAATTTCTAAAACACCCTAACTAACTGTTTACGCTTAAGTCGCAAACAATACTCACTAGGCTGTTTTCTGCTTTGGTTGAGTTATTTCTAGCTCCTATTTTTAGCTTTGCAAATACTTCTTACTCGAAAATATGGACCATTTTGAACTCTCTCCTTTTCTTTATTTATTCATAAATTATGAGTTGTGCGTGTTCGAAGAGTTATATACATATACAAGCGATAACTAACTGAGGGGATTGTCATGCAGAATATTTCATAATATATATATATACACACAATTGCGGGGTCCATAATACAATTTCACATTTGAGTAATAATACATAATTACACATAATGCACATAATCATTAATGACCTGGATAGGCCATTTAATTGTTACACAACCCAAAACAATACTCGTCGTCTTGCGCGGTAAGGGGAAGCTCCTGTTGTTCCTCAGGAATCCTCCAGCTTTGAGACCTCAAGCAGTCCCGCGATGCCTCGTCCTCTCAGGTGTGCTGGTTGTACCCGTTTGGAATCATAAAGGAGTGGGGGTGAGAATGTTGTGTTCTTAGTGGGAGTCCGTAGCCCTATCTATCATTCTATTACTCAGTTATGATCCAAGCCACTCAGGAGATCTCTAAGTGATCATGCAAAATAAACTCCTACTGATTATTATCATTTATCTAGATCTTGAGTAGCTTTATCTACGTTACAAGGTGACTGGGGAATCTACTCTTGCTTTCCTAATTATAAGTTCTCGTGCTTGCTAGTCCTAATCGTTTGGCATCGTGTCCTATGATCATGCACCCACGTAACTTATACTTGGTGGGGTAGTCTTGTGATGTCGTTTCACTCGACAAGGCCCTGCGCATACGTGCATATACATACTTACATACATGCATACATACATACATACATCTCATATCTTATGCATGAAGGGATCTGGGGTTCTCTTACACGTCTTNCATACATACATACATACATACATACAGTTCATACATACATCTCATGCATGAGGGGGATCTGGGATTCACACGCCCTGTGGCTACATCCTTCTTGTTACATCAGTCATTCCACCACTTGTAGTTTTGGCCATTCAACTACAACCTACTTCTGTTTCCGTATCGTTGACGACCAGGCATCGTTTAATTTGAGTGGCAACTAGTCACGGATGCACGATGTCATACTTACATCAACAACGATAGGAAGAACCATCCAACTGCTGGGATGGCGAGGGGTCGCCCTATGACTCGACCTGCCGCGGACTCGTGGGTTGGCCCTTGGAATCGACCATGCATGACTTTGCTCATCTTATTCTTTGGGGGCCCCTTATTAGGTCAAGACTTGGCCTAGCTTTATCATGGTCTAGCCTATGCCTATCTTTATCATGGTCAGGCCTATGCCTGTGTTTATAAAATCAGGCCTGGGCCTGGATTTGTCTTTTCTTTGACATGAGGTCATGCCTATGCATGCGTTCATCTTTAACCAAGGACATTCGAATGATCTTTCCTTAAACTCATTCATAGCGCTGTTTCTTGCATATTTCTCACAGGTTTTACGTAAAAACTCATTTAAGCTTTCCACATGTTCCAACAATCACTATAACACATTTTTCTAACTTAGAAACGCATAAAATCATCTTGGCATCTTAACAAGCATATCTTCTACATCACATCTATTACATTATATTTTCATATACTATACACATAACATACAAACAGTCGCCAAGGAGGAGAGTAAGCTAGGGTTACCTATCTCCAAAGCGCATTTGGAGACAGTGAAAGTTGTGAGAAACTGCTCCCACGAACGTTGGTGCGATCCTGCTATTCTTCTTGAGTCCGGCAGCGTAACCGCAGAGTACTCGAACGGAACAGAAATATTTGGAAACAGATGAAAAATGGAAACTGAATCTGAAGCCACAGGCTTGGCTATTTATAGCCAAGGCAAGGGCAGTTCCCTTCTGGCTTTGTTAACTATTATTATTATTATTATCATCATCATCATCATCATC
>QANU01000796.1:61252-216313 GCA_003254905.1 Nissolia schottii
GTGGGTCTGGTTGGGTTTTGGGTTATGTCACGTGGCGCACCGCATTAGCGCCACGTCAGCCCAGTCAACCCTCACCCCACCCCAGGGACTAAAATCTAATTTTACAATTTTTCAGGGACTAAAACTTTTATGCAGGGACTAAAATCAAACTTTCTAATTTTACAGGGACTAAAAACATAATTAACCTGATAGCACTCATGTATGTCCGATCAAGGAAGAACCTGTTCAGCGACATAATCCATAACATGCTTTGGAGAAAGCACGCTTCCAACCTTCCTGACCACAAATGCCACTGGCACCTCGCCAGTTTCTTCATCCATGGCGCTGAAATGGAAATTGGAGCAACAGTTCAGGTAATAGGTAAATCGCAAAAGAGGAATTTTAAAAAGTATCGATGAATGACATGCATATCACATAGAAACATGCGTAGACGTTTAGATCATTAGGAAAAAGCTTTCTCAGTAACCAATAGACGGTATACTTGCAATTTGTAAAAGCAGTTGTTGAACATCCATAGATACTTACTTCAATCAACTTCATGTGACACAAAAATTAATGAGTTCTATACATAGTAGCAGAAAGGACAGAAATTAAGTGTTCACACATACCCCATAACAGCAACATCAACAACTTCTGGATGCAACATTAATACAGCTTCTAAATCAGCAGGGGCAATCTGTTACAGATCATATGCCAAATAAGAATATCTATACAACACATAAATCTAGTTAAAAAATACTGGTAATATGGAACACCATATCCTGTGTGTGATTGAAGGTTATTTTATATAGACAAATATTTTAGTAAAATGCTACCCCTACCTACTGAAATGTAAACCTTCATATAACTAGGCATCCAAGATATTTATTATAGGGTTTGTAGATTGTATAAAACAGTGGTGGGTTTTCTTCTGAAATATCTACTGAATTTCCCCATTTATTGGTCAGAATTCCTATTTTTGAGTTTTGACTGAACTCATTCAAAGTCACAACTCACAATCTAGATGAATTGATCCATCCCTCAAGCATTTTAACACAAAAAGCTTATGCAGTTATTCACTATGTGAAGCATGTGCTTAAATAAATGCTTGATACTTTCTACCCGAAATTTTATAAGGAGTGAATTATATTTCCCTGTTCTACAGTTATACCTCATAGGTACATAAAGCTTTAGTTCCATACAAAGTGTGTTTCTGTAAACTTATTAGTTGTTTATTACTGATTTATATATGCACATTGTATAAGCTGAAGCAAAGTTGCTATTCATTGAAACTGAACCAAAAACAAGATACCTGAAAGCCCTTGTATTTGATAATATCTTTCAAGCGGTCTGATATATGCATATACCCGTCCTGATCAAAATAAACAACATCTCCAGTATGCAACCAACCATCTTCATCAATTGTTGACTTTGTGGCTTCCTCATTATTCAAGTACCCTGAAAAATTAAGGCGGGAAAATGGATTAACATATTTTGATTAGAATAGAAATAGAATAGGCAATGAAAAGCATTAATGGGTATAGGTTTGCCTTGATTCGACTTCGAAACATATAGAATATATACGTTCGCCTCTAATATAGGAAGTTGACACTAAAACAGTTGCCTTGAAGAAAATTTTTAATTCAATTTTATCTATGCTAAATTGAAAGAAAACTTTTAGTAGCATTTTACTGATAAGGAGAAGGCAGGTATCTTGCAACTGAATAGGATACATAAGATTGTCATTAGACAAGTAAAACTAAATTATGCATTCAATTCATATTTTAAAGATAGAACTATTGTAACAGACAAGTCATAATATCACTCACTAGAAGAATACTAAACATAAATGGTGCTTCTAAGCCGAATTTTGGTGTACATGAAATATCATCGACCGTTATATACATATTATTGTATAAACAACATGTCTACGAAACTTATGACATTTTCTCAATGAAGCAGGCTAAGATTTTAGACATGGCAATGTAATAAATAAATACTTTTCATTTTACATCTATTTGGGCAAACACAGATGTTTACCTCTCATAATTGCAGGCCCTCTCAACCAAAGCTCACCGCTGCTTCCCGTGGCCAAAAAATCACCACTATTCCAGTCTACTACTTTTGCCTCCATGTTTGGAGCTAATAACCCTATCGAAGAATAATTGTGAAACCCTTCAGTATTGAAGCCACGTGTTCCCACTGCAGTGGACTCAGTCATTCCATAACCCTAAAAAGAAACAATCTTACAGTACATTCTTCAAAATCTGGAAAAGCAAAACTACCATATGAAAACAAAAGGGTGGTCCAGCATTGGTATTTGATTGGATATCAATGGGACAATAAGAGTATTCATATTAGCTATAACACACAATAAGGTTTCATGCTCAGACATTTTTCAACATATCTCTTGCATAACAAACAGTACAAGTTCATTAGAGTCTTAGAAAAACAATACATTCCAGAGTTCCATTTCATTTACCACAATTTCTCATAACTGAATGAAAAGAGGTGAAATTGGCATTCAGTAAACAAAAACGATCACAAAAGATTAAAAAAAAGTAGTGACTCAAGCAATTAAATGGATGGTGGCAGATGATTCACATTCTTTAAACAAGACCATTTTGTTCTGAGTTCCTTACCTGTATAAAATCGACATGGGGGAAGGTCTGCACAAAGTCTTTAATAACACTCCCACTCAAAGGTGCTGCGCCACTGGAGACCTGTATCAAACTCTTCAACTTACTTCCATTAACACCCTTTGCCCTCTTTGTCAGCGCTGTCAACATCGGCGGAACAACCGGGAAGTGTGTAACTTTGTACTTGTCAATTGCCAAGATAACCTCATCAATGCCAAATTTCCTCATCACAATAATTGTAGAACCCAAAGACAGCAACCCCAAAGCAAAGAGCGATAAGCCATAGACATGGAACATTGGCAGAGCAGCTAGAAACACACTCTTCAAGCAAGAGTATTCATATTGAGAAGCCTCAAACCTCACAAAAAGCTCAACCATAGACACAAGGTTCTTGTGGGTTAGAACAACTCCTTTGCTCACCCCAGTAGTCCCTGAGGAATACAATATAGCAGCAGTGTCTTCCTGACGAATAAGCGGCCTCTTCAGCAAATCAAAATCACCAGAAATCAAGTTACAGAAACATGAGAAACAACTAAGCCTCAAACCTTTTTCATTTTCAGGCACAAAAACAATGGGAATGCCTAATGGCTCCAGTTTCCTGACATTTTCAGGCACAGTAAACGCCACACTCACACCACAATCATTGAATTGCTTACATATCTCAGAGACACTGCCGAGAGGGTTCAATGGAGTAACAACAGCACCTAGATACAGAACACCCAACAACACAATGGGATAGTAAATGGAATTAGGAAGCAAGAGCAAGACCACATCACCTTGCGAGACACCCATCTTGTGCAGACCAGAGGCCATGGATTTCACCGAAGGTTGCAACTTTGGGTAGGAAACGGAACACCCAGATGAGGAATCAACGAGGGCTGAAACCCCATCATGGGGGTGAGAGAAGATGAAGGAAACAATGTCAGTAAAAGGGTCTTTGGGAAGCTCCAAAGGGGCGTGTGTGCTGTTGTAAATGCCGGTTTTTGGTGAGTACCAATGAGGGTGTGTGATGGTGCTTCTGTTTTGTTGAATGTCAAGGCTCAGATTTGCAGCCATATTGGTTCTGGTTTTGAGGTTCAAGAGGAGAAGTGTAGTTGAAGGAAGGAGAAAACGGGGTGATTGTTATGAAGAAATGAGGCACTGCCGCAACAAAAGGGGAAGAAGAAGAAGAAGAAAAGGGGTATTTTGCTTTTATAGTTTCAATTCAATTGAGAAAAGCATAGAACCGCCATCACTGAGAACGGCTTGAGAGTGAAGCCAAGGCACATATACACTGCAATGTTAACATGGAAACGTGCCACTGGAAACCATCATATGCGGTTGTGTGGGACGGGGAATGGAATGTTTCCTTTGTAAAAATAGAAGAATAAACATACTAATAAAATAAAGGATTTATTTATGAGTAAATGCTCTACCCCCCCNGTCTCTCACTGTTTTAAAATAGACACATTAATCTTTCACCATTAAAAAATATATATATTAGTTCTTTAATTAACTCACAGTCTTTTATTTTGTCCAAAATGCACACTTCGACAGTTTAACCAGCTAAGTTAGCTTCGCAACTCCCTATGCTACATAAAATAGTGCTGGTTTACTTAACTCTAACTCAAAATTTGACTTCGACATAAAAAATGAAATAGTTCAAGTTCAGACCACAAAGACACAAGGACGGTAAAGAAGTAGAGACATAGAAATTAGTGCATAAGTACATTAAAAGAACGCCATTTTATATTCTGATTGAGTTAACAAAGTTAACTCAATGAATTAACAATTTATATGTGTATTTTGGTCATTTTTTTAAAAGAAAAACTATGAATTGAAGGATTGATGCGTTCCATTTTTATATATTTATGGACTAATGTATTTCTTTTAAATGGTGAGAGATTATTTTATTTCTCTTATAAATGGCGGGACAAACAAGCGTTCACTCTTTATTTTTCAAGGGTTTAGAATTTTTAAGAATAAACCCCTATTTTGGGAGTGATTCTTACCTCCACCATGGTTATTAAACTCTTGAGTTTACTATTTCATAACATAAAACGAGTTAACACTCATGTAAACTCTTTTTTGGTAAAGTCATACGAGTTTAAGTAAACTCTCGATTTTACTAGCGAGTTTACGAGTTAAAATCTACTTACAAGTTTATGAGTTTACCTCAAGATGTATAAATTTGGTAGCTTTTTTAGATACTTAGTTGATTTTATGTGTGCTAGACAATATCTATTGAGTTTGCTAAGCCAATTTTAGATATTTATCATAATTGAGCTATGTTTTATCAAATTATAAAGTAATACATATATACAATAAAGTATGACATAACTAAATGTTATGCATTAAAGTATATTTTATGATATTTTTTTCATTTATTTTATTTTAAAGTTAACATTATTCAATGTCAATTATGAATACAAAATTTAATCATGTTTAGTTCCTAATTATATTGCTTATAGCATATTTTTTTTACATATGTAAATTCTTACGAGTTTGCTGAACATTCACAAGTATTAGATTTGTTCATTTTTATATTGGGGTTTATTCATTCTTATTAGGTAGGTTTGTTCACTGCAGTTATATGGGTTTGTTCATTTTATATGAACAGGTTTGTTCATTTTTTGCATTGGGATTTGTTCATTCTTTCTTGGTGAGTGTGTTGGGTTCGTGAATGCCTTTCATGGTCATTGTGGGTTGAGCGTGACAACACCAAGATAAGCCAGCTGCAAGGAGGACATGATGAGGACGTGAGAACAGACGTGCGCGGACTTGAGGTTGGATGTGAACACCGTTCGGGGTGGCGGTTGAAGGACATGAAGGGGGATGTGAACGCCGTTTAGGGTGGCAGTTGAAGGACGTGAGTGAAACACCCTAGCTAACTGTTTACACGTACGTCACAAACAATGCTCACTAGGTTGTTATCTGCTTTGGTTGGGGTTACTTTTAGCCCCTACTTTAATTCTGAAAATATTCTTACTTGGGAAATACGGACAATTTTAAAACTTCTTTCGTTATATACATATGATATAAAATATGAGCCGCGCGTCACATAGAATTTATAAAGTAAACGCTAAAACTTTATACTTAACGGATAATTATTCTAACCTAACCACATCAAACAATCAGCATACAAGTGGTCTGTGGCATATATTCACAATCATTTACATAGGTAGTCTCATAGTTAATACATACATGTACTTTCTCGCGGTAGTGTAAAACATAAACCATACTGACTAAAGGTTGACCGTAACATCTTTAGTCATGCGACGACTATCCTATTCCTCCGTTTATTTTCTTTAAGTCTGCTTTTCCACGTACTGCGCTGACGTCTTTGTCATGCTTACCTAGAACCATAAAGGAGCGGGTGTGAGAACTCTGCGTTCTCAGTGGGGAAACCTTAGTCGTCATAACTTATTTTATACCCATTTATGATTCTGCCGCTCAAGGATCTCTAGGTGTTACAGTTATACTAAATCCCTACTAGTTATGAATGTCCATACTAAGTGTAACAACCCGACTTTTTCCTCAAGTTAAAATGCTATTTAAGGCAAAATAAAAAATATAATAATAAGGAAAAGGCAAGATAGAAATAGAATAGAATTCAAACATTAATTTTATTTCTGTAATATTAGTTGAAAATAATCCTCTGACGGTCTTGTGACGTTCGGTGATGTCTGGAGCGTAATTAGGGTTTTATGGTAATTTCCTTATGACTCACCGGAGTCTGTAAAATATATTAATATGAAAATAAATCAAGAATATGTCAAGTAATATTTTAGAATTAATGAAGGGAATTTTTAGAGCGTAACGGTATGCCCGGAATATTTTTAGGACGTCCGGACATAAACAATTAATGACCAAACATAACCTAAACTACACTAAAGGCAAAATAGGAATTTCACATGGCCAAGAGACCAAAAAAAAGGCACGGCCAGCCCTTCCCCCATGCAAACCCGAAACACACACACCCAAAACACTCCAAACTCTATCTTTTTCATCTCCTAAAATTCTCTAAGACCTAAAGCTCCCAAAACTTCACCAAATTCAATTATCATCCTTTGTTTCATCATTAAAACTCACTCCTAAGCACATAAAGAAGGCAAGCAAGTGTGGGTGGTGAGTTTTTCCATCTCTTGGAGTAAAGCCATGTTTCCATAGTTTAGGGTTTTCCTAATTATGCTAAAGTTTCATTTTAGGTCAAGAAGATTCAAGCAAGCAAACAAAGCTTGGTTTCCTTCCTTTCATTGCATCAAGAAGCTATTTAGGAAGTGGGTAACTCTAGTTCCTTGCCTCTTTGATGTTTCAAGAGGTTTATGTGCTTGTATGTGTATGTATATGAATTATGGATTTATGAGGAAATATGTTAGAATTGATGCTAGGTTTAGGAAGACAATTCTGAAGGGTCTTGTGACCTGGATTAGATAGGATTATTATGCTGGAAATATGTGTTAAGCTCATGCAGGGTTCCATGAAAGTAAGGAAGGAAAAATGGAAGAAATGGTGGTTTCGGTTTCCAAGTTTCGCCCAGTAGCCGCTGAGCGATGCTCTGGCGCCGCTGAGCGAACTGCTGTGAACCTCAGCGCTGAGCGGTAGGCGGTTACCGCTGAGCGGTCTGAGGCCCACGTGGAAAGTCTGAAAAGATATTTTCTTAAAGGATAAAAGTCGGTGGAGATATTTAAAAAGCGGTCAGACCGCTGAGCGAAGGGATCCTTACCGCTGAGCGATGAGAGCTCCTATCGCTGAGCGGAGCTGTATATAGCGCTGAGCGCTATAGCTCAAACCGCTGAGCGGACAACAGTTTCCGCTGAGCGGCTTGAGACCAGAATGTTTCATGGAACTCCTCTTGAGACACATAAGCTGCTGTTTGATGCTGTAGATATGAGCGATAATTGAAATGTATGTAATTCATGCTGTATGTGAGTATAAGTGAACTTGTGAAGTCTATGCTGTCGGTAAATCTGTATACGATGTGTAATCTGAGATGTAATCTGTAGTTCTTCATGCATTCATGCTGAGCCAAGTTAAAGAATTAGATATAAATCCGAGCTAAATAAAGATTTTGAAATGAACCATAGGGAACAATTATGCCATGTTGCATGTACAAGTATGCTATGCTGCAGGTACTCCAAAATGCTGAACATGCTGCTGAATCAGGGCCAATGCCCAATACTGCTGAACTAGGGCCAATGCCCATACTGCTGAAATATGGCTATATGCCACTTACTGAAAAGGGCTAAATGCCCCAATACTGAAATTGGCTATATGCCACATGCTGCTGAGGCCGTGATCACGAGAGCCATATGACAAGCCCATTTCAGTAGGTCGGATAGACATGCTGAAGATGGAAGCCCGCCACAGGTGGTGTCGAGATGGCATACCTGGAGGTGTGCGGTTACCACGCCTATGCATTGTCGTACGGGGGCAAGCTTAGGTGGGGGTACGATACCAGCCCACTGTCGAGGGGTCCCTAGGGGCACACGGCAGGTGGAAGCCCACCGCAGTGAGGTCAGGACAGTGTCGGCCTATACTGAGGGTGTGAGGTTATTCCGTCATACTAGTGTCACAAGGACATTACTATGGTGGGAATAACACCTATGCTGTTATGCTGCTGCATTCTATTATACTGCTGTATTAAGTTATGCTGTGAATTGCTGTTATTCTGTTATAGTCTGCTGGACATGTTATGCTGCTCATTCTGTCATGGTTATGTTAATGATTCTGTGATACACATTCTGCTGAATTCTGTTATGTTTGTATTCTACTGAATTCTGCTATGTCTGCATTGGATGATGTGATGTTTATTCTGATGACTCTGTTCTGCTGAATGTATTCTGATTTCATGCCGTTACTCAATTTAATTGGAATGTATATTTCTGCTGTTATGCCGTACCGTCAAGAGCACGCTCGAGACGGTTAAGTATATTCACGAACTGTTAATCAGCACGAGAATGTAGTAAGCAAGAATAGTTCCCATGTCACATGTTAATGCTGATAAAGCCGTTCAGATAGGCAAGATAATAAATAGTAGGCTGATTAGTATGTATGTTCACTAGAGATCTCTGAGCGGCCTGAAGTCCGACATAATCTGATGAACGACTCAGGAACTAAGGTTATTTCCACTGAGAACCTACCGTTCTCATCCCCCACTGTTTTATGACTTCAGGTACAGAAGAGGATGAATCATATTTTGAAGATGCAGAAGAGCCGCCAGATGAGCCATGAGCGGCTAAGAGATAGATAGAGTGCTATGTTTTGCCAAGGGCTTACTGTGTAGCGCTCCAGTAGTCCTTGTATTTTGATGCTGTATATGCTGGATTATGTATTTGATGTTTTGATCTATGTACATATTATGTATACAGTGAGATGATTTTGTATGGTGGACCCACTGAGTGTTTATTATATGTTCTATTTCTCATTATGCTATCCGCCTTGTTATTATATTTGTTTATTCCAAACGCATGGCTCTATTTTTATTAATGTGATACAAGTGCAAGTTTAAAACGGGTCCTTATTTTATGAGCAATGATTACTTTCAAAAGATAACTATGGACTAAGGTATTCCGACCGAGTAGACAACAACCTAGTGAGCTTTGTTTACTACGTATGGGTAAACAGTTAGCTAGGATGTTTCACTAAGCTTGAGCAGCTTTACCTATGTTACTAGGTGCTCGGGGGATCTATTCTTCATTATCTACATCATCTGTCTGCTAATCTAGTTCCTAACTCAACATCATCATACGATTCACATAGCTATACTATTACATCAAAATCCTCATCATACAATTCACATAGCTACACTACTACATCATCATCATCATCATCTTTGGAAATTCATTTGAAATTCATTTTACTCCACCGGTATAAGGCAAGCCTTAGTAGTAGTTCCGCCCTCGTTCCTTGTAGCTGCGGCCACATCGCTACAACCACACATTACAGCCCGCATCGTGGCGGCCAGGTCGTGCTAAACCTGAAGGGTCTCACCTGCAGGGTCTTGACCCCGTAATTCTCACCAACCACGACCGAGGTGACCATCAAACGGATGGCGTGGGGGTCGGACCTATGACTCGACCGGAACTAAGACCTTCCCCAAAAGCCGAACCCTCGGCCCTGCTAGAGGGGGTTTTTCCCATCATCATCATCGTCATCATAGGCACAATTCATATATAAAAATCACAGTTCATCATCATAAAGCAGTTATATCCATTCATCATCTTAAAGCAACAATTGTAACCTAATAGCTCATATCATCATCTTCATCATAATTATTGAAAGATCATCATCTTACATCCTAACATGCAACACTACATACTCATAAGCATCTACCATTCCTCATATTGACAAGCATCATTTTATAATTCTACCTTATACTTCTCCTAATCTAAATCATTTAACACACATAATATCATATAACTCATAAGCATATCCATATTATTTCTTGAGCAATTACAGAATTGAGAACCAATGAAGTTTGTAAAATATTCAGTCCAGGCCGCTCAGCGGTGTGCTCAGTCACTGGGCGTGCATCAGGTCTCAGTTCTGCAACGTTTCAGTAAGCTGCATATTTCTTTCTTCCTATATCATAAACACTTTCCTAGGCATCTAGCACAATATTTCACATAATTTCAAGCTCAACATCTTCATAAACATAGCCCAACCTAATTCTAACCATTATTCCAATAAATTACCATACCTACAGAAACTTCCAGATACAAGTATAATCAATAGAAACTTTCAAGAACATTATTTAGCCATTAAAACCTAACATATTCTAACACCAAACATAGCACAACCATCATCATAAGCAACTTCCTAGGTATTTATCATAATATTTCACATCATAAGGAATATAATTTCATGTCTCATAATCATTTCTCATCATGTTTCTAAACTTCTACGAGCAACATCATATGCCTAGGCTTCCATAATCCAACATAATCACATAAAACATAATCATATGACATAGATTATTTCCTCATAACAACATAGGCATGCATATATCTCCATAATCAAGCATAATCATTTATAGTCATCAAGAATATTATCAAATAACTAAACCTAATATAATCTATCACAAAACATATCACAAACGTCATCAAACATCTTAGAACCACATAGACAGAAGTTAAAACAATTTACCCACTTTTTTTGAGCGTTTTGAAAGTTGTGAGAAAAGACTCTGGCGAATCTTGAGGTGATCGTGCTATTTTTCTTAAGTCTAACGACGTAATCGCAAAGCGCACAAACGGAATAGAAATAAATTTAGCAGTATGCACTTTGGCATTTGGGGGATGGCACAGCGGAAGCTAATAGCTTTCACACACACACGATGAGGCGGTGCTGTTATGCCGCCTCAGTTTAACATATATTATTATATTATTATCTTATTATATTATTTATATATACATATATATTAACCAAGTTACCATACATACATGTATATATATTTACTGTTTTGTTTCTTTCTACGGCGGTGGGCGCCGTGGGTGAGAGCCACGTCCTGCACTTTGATCTGTTTTGATCGCGTTTGATTTTTAATTGTTCGTATACGGTTATTCGAAAAATATTCTGGACGCGCCCTCACGATCTACTAATTTTCTCATCAGTAGTTTTGGTCCGGTTGAGGTATTCTTGGAAATATTATTTTATTAGTGTATTTTACGGTCACTTTAGGTATCCGGAAAAATTCCCGATTGGTCCGAAAATTGCTCAAAGTCTCGAGAAAATTTGCGAGGTCGTGAAACCCCAATTTTTCCTGCGATTCTCATGAGTTAGAGGTAATAATTTAATTTTCTCACCTCCTTAATCAACTTATAACTATCTATTACGCTAAATATCTATACAGCAAAAAAGTGGGATGTTATAGTGAACGGATGTTGAAGTGGTTGAGGAAGGAATAAATGTATAGACGGCGGCGAAACTGTGAGAGAGGAGAAAGGAGGAGGCAAAACTGTGATAGAATGGTTACGTACAAGGACTTATATTTCTCTCTCCTATTAAATCTGTATTTTCTCTCTTTAATTTATTCTGGTGATTATACAATGGTATAGTTTTAGGTGTACACGTAGCACTACTCAAATTTATATAAACGAATGAATATTGGCTTAGATCTTTTTTGTAGTGCACGTGATTTTTTTTTTCATTTTTCTTCTAGAAATAGTAAATTGGAAGGTATTTAAGATTTTGATATTAATTCATGCGTACCACAAAATAAATGAGAGGAGCTAAGGCGGCATTCATTCATTTTAAATATAATTAGGTAGGTTAATTATTACTTTTCGTGTTAGAATCACTAATCATAGGCGGGAAATTTTAATTGTGGTATTTCCATACAATAAATATCAAAATATTTTTTTTTATAGACTTGGCCTTAATTAGATTCATGTAAGATACTCTTTTTTCTCTTAAAAAAATAAAAATGTTTGTCTCATTAAATTTTCTAAAAAGATTTTTAATGAGACATTGTATGTGTTTTGTCAAGTGTTGGTAAGTCTTAATAGAATATTCTCAGCTAAAAAATCACCGTTTAAATAAGACATTCAATTTTTAAGTGACACGTCAGCACCGTCACTCTCCCACGGTTAACAGGGACCAAAACCAAATTTTGATATTTTACAGGGACTAAAACTGACACTGAGGGACTAAAACCAAACTTTCCCAAATTACAGGGACTAAAAACTTAATTAACCCTATAATATTTCTTTCATTTATTTTATTTTAAAGTTAATATTATTCTATGTTAATTATAAATAGGACCTTTTATCATGTTTAATTTTTAATTATATTGCTTATAACATATTTTTTTAATGTATATAAATTATTATGAGTTTACGAGTCGAGTTTACTGTTGATTTAAATTGGAAATAAATATGATGACAAACATTATGTGAACATTCTAATATGTGTGTTAAATGTTTCAGTAGCATAAGCACTTGACCAAACAAATGATGATGTTCATAGTTGAGCTTAGAAGCTACTGGCCCATAAGATATAGGCTCATACACATAACAATAGCCCATAATTTTAAGACAAAAGAGAATTCCACTTCAGAACAGAAGAAGTCTAAGTTGTAGCAATCAAGGCAATCAATTAAGCACTCCCATGACCCAAGTAGACAAGCCTTCGCAAGCCCAAAAGAATCATGACCCATGTATGCATGTCCAGCCAAGAAAATTGAATAAATTATAGACAAGGATAGCTGGTGCCAGAATTTCTGGTACATGAAAAAGCAAGAAAAGGACAACTCAAAATTCACAAGGACAACTTTATGAAGCAAAGGACAAGCATGGACGAATAAAATTTGGACAACTCACCAAAAGGTGCAATGTATAAATTTTGGCAACATGATAGGAGAGGATGTGACAAATCAAATTTAGAAAAAGAGAACCAAAGGTTCATACTACAAGTTACAACACCTATCATCCTATTCCTCCTTTTTCTCCTCTCATTCCACGACCGATCTGAGTGGATATTTCTTACTTCTGCGTTCTTTATATTCATAATTACTGTTTGGAGTGTGAGAAGCTTTCTTTGTTAATTGATTCGGTTTAGAGTTTGAGAGTTAAAAGTCTAGAGTGTTGATTTTTTCTTTTTTAAATAAAAGCCAAGTCTGTTTCTTTTGTTTTGAGTGATTTTAGAGCAAATATTGTTTAGGAAATTGTTGAGAGTGTTTCACTGGTATTGGTATTTGTATTCTGAAAGATTTTGAAAGGAAATTTGATAGTACGTTGAAGAACTGAACGTAGATTCCTATCACTTGAAAATTGAACCAGTATAAATTTCTCTATGTTGATTTCTCTCCTCTCTATTCTTTTTCATTCTCTCAACACTTTAAATCAAAGTTTAGTTTCATTAGAAATCTAAAATTTCATTTTCAACAAACTTGTTTCCCTAAACTTCAGAAGATTATCTCCGAAAACTTCAGGAGATTTTTTTATCTGACTAAAACGAAATTCATTTCTAAAAAAATTATTGCTTAAATCTAACCCTCCTTCTCTAAGCCACATTAAACCATCATTTACAATTTGAATTTGTTAAGGCTTCACGAGTTTATTTAAACTCTTGAGTTTGACAACTTTATTTATTGATAATGAGTCCACTCTATATGAGATAATGCCTTCTCCGCATGCTAGCTTTTTCATTCACATTACTCAAAGAATAAGTGTTGAATCACTTGAACTTTAAGGAAAAAGAAAAAAAAAAAAACCCCCACACCCACACAAAAAATTAAAAAAATAAAAAAACATTGCTAACATGACATCTATTTAGCAACTTGACCAAGCGAAATCATGCCTACTTTAGCCCCCACATATTCCAAAGAAACCATAGCATTTACATCTAAGCAAAAAAGATGAATATATAATTACAGTTGTAATGGCTAAAATGCCAAAAACCCATTATCTAATTTGATCAAACACTAGAATTGATTGTAAGGTGGGGCTTTTAATCAACTAACTAGGTATATGGTATGCCTTGAGTTTCAAGGTTCACCTTGATAGTGATAACCATAATGGGAGGATTGAGGGTGGTAGTAATAACCAGGTGGCGATGTTGGATACTCAACATATTGAGATGAGGAGGGTTGTTGATCTAGATGATGAGGAGGGGAACTAGGCTCACTCAACGGAGGACTAGCTTCATGAGCATGATGATGATGAGTCTGAGTCTGATGTTTATCTACTCTGACTTCAACCAATTCCTCCTCTTCTTCCACCTCAAATGACCGGAAGATTGGGTGCAAGTAAGCATCTGCCAGATATGCCTTAATGTTCAGGTCAGGTTCTGTGGATTTCTCCAATAAATCCTTCGACATCGCCTCCTGAATACATGAAGACGAAATTAGTTTCCAAAGATAAACAACATTTGTGCAATCACATATCTTGTATACCTTCACATTTGTCCCCAACGTTGACGGCTTTAGTCAGGTTCGTCCCCGAGCTTTGGAAAATAACAAATGCGTCCTCAAAGTTAGCATCTAAACATCAAATTTGTTTCTATCGTCAAGGATCAAGGGACGAATTTGATGGACTTGGTGCCAAACTTGGAGACAAATTTGATGTACCAATGTCAACTTGGGGACAAATTTGCTATTTTTCAAAGTTCGAGACAAACTTGACCAACACTGCCATGGGAACGAATTTGAAGGTTTATTCTATCTTGTAGTCTAGCCATATCCAACAATGACAACTAAGTCTTGTCCTCCGGGTGAGGTCGGCTATTCAGACGAGACAATGCCATGGTTTTCTGTTATAAATCCTATTAGCATTCAAACAATAAAAATATAGATCTCTTTTAATAACCATGTCAACTAAAGAAAAATCATGAGTTGTAGAGAATTCTATGGTAACCACAAGGGTTTGGTACCCTTGCCTGTTTGACAATTTGTTATATTAGCCTATTGCATGATGTATAGCATACCTCAAGGGGGTACTTCCTAAATGCTGGCTCGAAACGACTCTGGCAGTACTTGTGAAATGCGTATGTCAATACCGGTAAGATAACGAGCAAAGGCGTCGACTTAGCCGCCTTCTTGGTGCTAAGCAGACCCAACAGAAGAAGCTGGGATATCAGCAAGCTTGCTATGATGCGGCTGTGAACATGTGGCCAAAATGCAGCAGCACTTTCGTACTGTTGATTGTAGACATTGATTATCTGCATAATTAAACATCATATGAAATTATCTTCAGACGATACGCCATATGAACCAGTCCATGTATCACATTACATTTGCACAAGTTTTTGAATCTTCATGTAAAATATGGTCTTGCACGCCGCATAGATGTTCCAGAAAT
This sequence comes from Nissolia schottii, assembly GCA_003254905.1. NCBI lineage: Eukaryota > Viridiplantae > Streptophyta > Magnoliopsida > Fabales > Fabaceae > Nissolia > Nissolia schottii. Next base: position 76,650 of record QANU01000796.1, read on the forward strand.
TAGGAAAATCTGATATTATGATTAACAACACTCAAAAACAAATAATGAATGTTCACTTCCAAAGACTAGGGCTTCTTTGCTTATTTAATGGAAATAACAACCACCTTTTATCTTAATGAATTCCTCATTTCCAAATGAAAACGATTTTCTATGTTTTGAGAGTTTGTGTGCCAGTATTTATGCAACACACTGCAGTTCCAAATGAAAATGATTTTCTATTTTTGAAGCTGCATGCAAGTAAATCCAAACTCCTTAACAGAGGATAGAAAATTACAATTCCAAAATCTTAGAAATCTTCAAGCTACCATGTGAGATCATACTAGTAGAGAAGACACTGACCTGATGCCGGTAAACCAAATATGCAAAGGCAAAGAAGACTAGTATGAAAGGAAGGAGGACCGGCGTCACCACAGCATACACAATTCCAAGAAGGAAGTATAGTTGAAGACTTGGAATAGTCTCTGGAAAGTCCACACTCCCAGGATCCATGGCCTTTCCTCTATCCCTCTCAGTTTTAACTATGAACATGTTCTTGAGATGATATAGAACCAATGGCTTTAATCTGAGGATCTCACCAGCAATTCCAGCCCAGCCATCAACCATTATGTATGTCATAAAGAAGGTAGCTTTCATTGGAATGGAAACTCCAATTGTTCTAGGAATCCTACAATCAATGATAAAATTCACAACGATCAGTCACATCCAGAGAATATGTATGAGTTAATTTTTCAAGAGAAAGCAAAAAATGTATATGAATAATGAAATCCGAGGCAATAAAATTAACAGGAAACTTGTCATATACAGTGTAAAATCCAATGATGTTCCAACAGATTATGGTATTTAATGCCATAATATAAAAATGCAACATTGATACAAGAATCGGAAAAATCTAACACTGATTTGTACAGGATCGTGGCCTAGTTACCACAAAACACTCATTTTTTATGGTATTTAAACAGCATTTTACTTCAAAAATGCTTCATTTATGACTGGCTGTCAGATCTAATAATGAATGCTATAAAATTTTAGTTATTATATGGAGAGGTAAACTTCTCAAGTGGTTGAGCCTTGATTGGTAGAATTACTATTTTTTTTACAGCACAAAATGCATGTTAAATTAGTTTTATTTATACACTAGCACAAAATCAAAGGATATAACAAGGTGAAAACACTGAAAGGTTCTTTCCTTCATAGAATTGCCCTAACATATTTCGCATGTCCTACTCTCCATCATGCTTGGGCAAGCACCATTTTGCCTTTCCCATTCAATTAAACGAATATTAGTGGTCCTCCGGATTTCAAGAGTCTCCATAAATAACAATTAAGAAAATCAAGCATGTCTATTTGCCTATTGAAAAGTTGTCAAATATAGTATAAAAATTTAGATGAACATGGTGATTCAGATATACTCGAGTAATAATTGTAAAGAAGATATACTGTGTAGGTGACTGGTGAAGGAAAGCATGCAGTTGCTCAAATGCAGTCCCGGTCACTATGCTTCCCAAGAAAACATTCACTAGCATAAAATAATAATATTTTGCTGCCGTCTTCCGCTCCAGCGTTGATAATGCAATATATCCCTCAATTTTTGACATGATCATCAGAACTGTGGGAAGGATATACAAAAAAATTTTAAGGGCCAAACCAGGAAGAAAACCTTGTAGAAATGATTTGATGAATTTCCTGCCAAAAGCCAAAAGAACCTTTGTTAGGTTAACTATAAGACTACTGCTGGCCAATGAATCATGATCTAGAGTCAAAAGATTAGCATGTTATCTAGTAGTAGACTCCAGTAAAGTACAACTATTTTAAGTTAAAAACTACATGCAATTTAAACTGAACCTTGTTTAACCATTTACATCATTGAATGTTAAATCTTTCTGCAAACTACCCATTAATTAGGTGGCTTATGGGAAAAACAAGAGGCAAAATAGACTTTCAAACTATGGTTGCATTCGGAAAAAGGTTAGAAACAAATAATTATCCCAACAACATTTTTTTAGTAGCGAAGCTGGGCTATTAAGGCATGCAATATTTTCCAGACCTGAAAATTCATCAAAAGGGGAAAAGAAACAAGAATAAAGGAAATAATGCATCAAAAAGATAGATCAATTAATGAAACAACAGACTATATTAGAGTTATTTGTTTCATAATTGATAAAATAAAAGCAAAGAGAAAGAAGTACTATTGCACGGTAAGAAATAATAGCCAATGTCAACATCTTCAAGGCATAGTACACCAAGAATCCTAATCAATTTCAAGTTCAACAGCAAAATTTAACAAATCAAAATTGAGCATGCAAAGGTGATCCTAAGTTCCTAACCAACGATTTAAGACACTGAATGATGAAAATTGAGAATCAAACACCATCTTTTAGATTAGTGAACTTCTCAATCATAAATTCAAAAATAGATTCAGGTACTTACAACTCTATTACTGGTCTGAGGAAAGGAGCAACTTTTTCAAGACCCTCCAAATTTGCAAGGGATTGCACAAAAGCAATGGGAATCATGTAGAAGAATACCAAAGCAAACACTGACACTGTTATTATAAGTTTTCGGATGGTCAAAGAAACAAACGGTATGGCCAGGTTCCGCCAGTATACATCGCGTGGCTCTGGAGCCCAATCAGTCAACCACAGAGTGGGATTTTTGCTTTGTTGGGTTTGAGCGCAAACTGATGCTCCCCAACGGGAATTGAATGAAAGAAAAGCAACTGGCAAAATAGATTTGGAATCTTTTATAATTCTCTGGCGCTCCAATGTCATCTGCATAAGAAGTACAGTATAGCTATATCAAAGTACCTCAAGAGAAATAATGCACATGGAAGTAGTAGCATAAGGACATGAAAACAACCTAGCAAAATTTGATTTAAAAAAAAGGACATAACTATGAAGAGTTAACATATCGCAGAAAAGAGAAATAAACATGAGTTACCATTTTATCAAGGTCCTTAATTACTTGTTTGTAGTACTCAATAGCATCAACTTTCCGACCCCAAAGCCCTAAAAATCCTACCTAAAACATTGAGAAGAGATAATAATCTTAAGTCAATTAACAAACTGCTTGAGTCCATTGGAGTTATATATACCTTGACAGTTGATCTCTTGTCAGGATGCCTATCAAACTTGAGCTGGTAATAGTCCAGCCAATTTTGCAGTCTCTCTCTTCTTCTCGCTAATTTAGCAAACTTGTTTGCATTGTAGACAGCCTTAAAAAAAATGAATGCACAAAAATATGAATGCCATATAATGTCTGCTGAAATAAATACATCATTGGCATCGTGTATAAATTCCATGCCTTCGTTCAAACTATTCCCTGATTCATTTATCTTTAATAAACTTCCCCAATCAAGCAAATGATAAAATTTATTACCTGGTGTCCAATATAATGATTAGGGTGGTTTGTTTGAAAGAAGCTATCCACAGTCTCTGATACTGAGTGACCAGTAATATGAGGGATGTTCCTGACAACTACCTGCAACAAGCATGCAAACCGAACTCATGTTGTATAGAATAAGATATATGGACAAACAAGAGAACGGAACCCGGCCTGAATAAAAAAGCCTTATCCTGCATATGTGATTATACTTGCTCCATTCAATTGCAAAGTTCTAATAAGATTCAAGCCAAAAAAAACCATCAAATCACACCCAAACCCCACTTTAACCCTGAATAAGATACACTACGAATTGTAAGATATTACATAGCCAAATTAGATTTTGACTCATTCAATTGTTGTTTCTACGTTTGCTTGAAAGTTTTGGATATGTGTGAAAGTTTGAAAACTTATAAGACATTTTAGAGTTCTGACTGAGATTCTTCGATGGCATTTGGGAAGTTTGAAAATAAGAGCAGTTCTGAACTAGAAGTGTTACTTAAAGCAATGTCTACTATGCTACAAAATCTTACTATCACATGCCCAATGACAGACACAAGAAATGAGAAATTTCATTTACCGAGCGACAAAAGAAAAACTGAATGATCTCTAAGCAGCATTTAGAACATGAGAATAGGCTGTATCATTTGTTTGCAAACACATGAAACTGATCAAAAGAACAATTCAATCCTTGAAACATTTGCTAATGCACACACACAGAGAACATACATCTTACTCTAATTGAGAAAATTTGAGCAGCTTAGCAGTAGGAAGTGCTTTCTTGCACAACATAACATTCTTAATCGTATACTGCTAGGTTAAAAATAAACTAAAACTTTCAACTCACTGTGAATTGCTCCACACGCCTGCGTTGTGAGGCAAAGAAAGCCAATCTCATCGATGCTACATTGTCATACTCCTTGTAAAGCAGGAAACAAATCCATATGGTGAACATGTATTCCAATGCTATGTGAACGAAAAATCTGAAATATACAATTACAGGCATTAGTCAACTAAGAGATGTAGTAACACAAAGATATTACCATGAACTTATACTGTAAACATAATAGACATTGAAAATAAACATGACAGGATTTCCGCAAAACTAGAGTGTGTGCGGGGAGGGGAAGAGGAGAACACTAATTACGTAGTGCCAGATACCATGGATTGGATACGAGTTTTTGTTGTGCTTCCTTTTCTATAGAATTTAGAGGGAACATAACCGTACCTTATAGATTTGGGTGGAACATTTGATATTGAGAGTTTATCAATGTCACTCACTACCAATTCTCTTCTGAGGAAAAACAATGTCCCACTCGACACATTGACTGGAATAAGAATGAGGAGTGCCACAACAGTTACCGGAACAAAAATCTTCAAGCTGTAGGATAAAATAGAAAAAATTAGAATAGTTTCAATGCTAATGTTAATTCAAAAAGATGATGCTTCTCTTAATTTCCATTATCTCTAATGCATAAATAAACACAAGTAGGTGCATCTGCAGGTACAGTCATATCATGTGCTAGTTCATATAATTAAATTAACTATCAAGTATAAACATTCAAGAACTGTATAAATCTATTAATTCAGAGTAATGCTAGAACCCATGTGCATCAATAGAGACAGAGGGAATTTGAAGGAAAAATAAAGTGGAAAAACATCGACATGGGCCACACCCAAAAGTTGAAACTTCCAAGGAAGTGCTTTGCAAAAGCTGGCATTATCCAAAAGGAAAATAGAAAACCACACGGCATGACACCGAATCTGTCTGAGAATCAAAAATCATGCAACCCTCATGATGATGGCAGAGCTGGAAAATTGTTCAACAATTTTCTCCAAACACGGTCGCCACCACATAAACAAATGCATCACATCAATTACACAACAAAACAAATCCACAATTCCCAGAAAAGCACAAGAGCAGCTCAATTTTCCTCTACCCTTCTCCTTCAAAAGAGAGCCCCCNAGATGGAACAAACAAAAATTGGAACTTTTTCACAACCCATTATAAGTTTTGATAAAATAGCAGCTACCGATAGTAAATAAACAACAATTGAGCCAAACAGAGTGATAACTTCGAATAAAATTTGAAACTTCATCCAAAAGCAGAAACCAGAAAGCAAAAGGGTAGGAGCTAAAAACACTAAAAGGAGGAATTTTTTTTCTTCTTTTTTTTTTTTAACTCACCCAAGAGTATAGATTCTGAGAAAAGCAGCAGAGTCAAGGCCAGCATGGCTAACGATCTCAGACTCACTCATCCTCAGTGCCTGTGGCATCCAATTGAGGAAAGTGAGGTAAGTCTTGAAATTGAGGTTCACAAATTTGCCAACAAAGTTCCTTGTGCTCCTTGGGCTGCTCCTCCCACCACTGATGTACCATTTGGGGAAGTAGACTCTGTCATTGATGGGCTGAATCCTCAGAAGTGCAAATGCAAGCAGGAATGCAAAGGCTGTGAGGATGTTGATGGCTGCTGAGACCCCAATGTCAGCCAAGGTAGCCATTGCAGAAGAAGAAAAAACAACCAGAAGAAGAAGGAGAAGGGAAGTGTGTGTGAAATAGAGATAGAAGGTGGTGATGTGTTAAGGAAGGAAAGAAAGGACTGTGGGGTGGAATAGAAGGTGGAGAAGGCAAAGAATATTAGTAACTGATTTTACTGTATCCTTGTCGTCTCTCCAAATTGTTTATTGCAGGCAGAGAAAAAAGTGGCTGTTTAGTTTAGACTTTAATGACCAGAAGTTAATGAGATTGGAACAGAACTAGTTTAATATTTGGTGCTACGCATGAAAATTATTTTTGATATGTTGATTTTATTTTTTTATACAAATTATGTTAGTTTTATTTTCTATATTTTTAAATGTTAGATATGAGAAAATATTGAATTTAAATTAGAAAATATTTAATAAGTCAAATGAAATAATTTTTGTGTATTTAAATTAAAAAATATTTAGTAAAATTTAGTGAAATAGGTTTAATAAAATATAAAATTTAAACTAGCAACAATTTAGTGAGGTTAAGTGTAATAGGTTTGATGAAAATTATTTTCTCATGTAATTTTTTTACATGATAAGATTATGTTAAATTTTTTACCATCAATTTTTTTAATTGTTTATTAAGTAAAAAAAATCTCTTAATTATTTATATTATGTATAAATATTACATTCTTAATTAATAGTAAAAGATTATATATATCATTATCATGTAAGAAAATAACATAAAAAATAGAACTGGTAATCATGGTTATTAAACTCTCGAGTTAACTCGTAAACTCTTACGAATTTACGATTTCACTACGCAAAATGAGTTAACACTCATGTAAACTCTTTTTTGGCAAACTCGTATGAGTTTAAGTAAACTCTCGATTTTACTAGCGAGTTTATGAGTTAAAATCTACCTACGAGTTTACCTCAAGATGTATAAATTCGGTAACTTTTTTAGATACTTAGTTGACTTTGTGTGTGTTAGACAATATGTATAGAGTTTACTAAGCCTATTTTAGATATTTATCATAATTGAGTTATGTTTTATCAAATTATAAAGTATAATGCATGTACAGAATAAAGTATGACATAACTAAGTGTCATGCATTAAGATATATTTTATGATTTTTTTTCATTTAGTTTATTTTAAAGTTAACATTATTCAATGTTAATTATGAATACAAAATTTAATCATATTTAGTTCCTAATTATATTGTTTATAACATATTTTTTACATATGTAAACTCTTACGAGTTTACGAGTCGAGTTTATGATTTGAATTTGCTGAGCCTTTACGAGTTTACTTAAATTCTTGAGTGTGACAACCTTGCCGGTAATTAATATAGATATTGATAATCAACTTGGGGTTTTTGTTTGTTTGCTATAATAAAAAAAGAGAGAGAAAATTGAGGTTGGGTTTAGTTATATAAAAAAAATGGGCTTGGGTGTGTTGTTTGGATTATGATGACGACTTAGAGAGCACTAGCAAGTAACCACTAATGGAACATGGAGGGGTTTGCATGTGCCCGTGGGAAAAGGATTTTTGGGATGGGAGATATAAGGTGTCATTGTCATTGGTGGGGTGGTGGCTGAGAAATATTTAATGGCACTTTGAAAAAGCAAAAATACTTTTTAAACACTATGCAGGTTTAGTATTTAAATAGCATCACCTTTAAAAAAATAGTGTATAACTTTATAAGAAAAGTTAAAGAACACTTGTTTAGTATACTTATTGAAGAGACTAAAGTTCAAATAATTTATGAGTTTTTGCTAATAAATATTTTTTTTTAAAAATGTATCAATGGTAATTATTGAAGAGACTAAAGTAAAAATATTTTATAGGTTTTCTAATAAATATCTTAAAAAATGTATCAAAAAATAGTAAGGTCTCATTAAAAAATATTTTTTTAAAAGTTTTCAATACATTAATAATATTGAAAACTTTAAATTATTTCACTTTAAATTTCTTAACAAGTGTTCTAAGTTTCTTACAACTGTCCTGCAAAATCATCGTGGTATGTGTGCCTCTAAGATTTGCCCATAGCGTTAGCATTTTTCTGAGATAGTTTTTCATTGTCTACACGATTGCGAGAAGGTAAGAGTTCTCTAGCAACGCATGAATATTATTGATTCGGAGTTCTTCGCACCTCACAACGTATAGGATTGGCTTCGCTATTTAGCAACAATAAGTGAGTTTGCTATTAGTTTCACGATTCTTTGGTGGATGTGGCGCCACAAATGTCATGAGATTTTGGACGATGGTACTTGGCCTATTGAAGTGGTATCCCATTTCATCCTTTCTGACATTAATAGCCTCAAGATGGCTTTCAATGATACTAAGGTGAGATCTCCTGAACCCTTGCATTTGGTTTAGTGGATTTGGCCTCCCATTGATCACGTTAAGCTTAATTTGGATGTTAGTTCGAAAGGTAACCTAGGACCCACTGATTTTGGTGGCTTGCTTCTAGGGGAGGATGGGCATTGGATTGCTAGTTTTATGGGTCACATTGGTGTTGTCGAGAACTTGTTGGCTGAGTTAATGGCTATGTGAATTGGTCTTCAAATTGCCTGGGATAGGGGTTTCTGTATGGTTTCGTGCGAGAGCGATTCTATGGATGCATGATTCTTCATAATTATGACGACACCCACTTATTTGCAACTGTTATTGCTAATATTCGAGTCTGGTTTGGCTAAAGACTGGCATATTAAGGAGGAGTCAACTAGGACAACGTGTCTTGTTAATTTAGAGTCTCTATCTCAAGCGTTGTAACCTTTACTGTGTGAGAATTTTACTGTTTTTCGAGCATTGTAAAAAATTACAAGTGTTCTAAGTGCACTTGTTAGTTAAACCTATAATTTATCAGAAGAGTAGTTTTTAAAGATTTTGATGTATTCAATATATTGGAAACAATCAAACTTTTTTTATTTTAAACTTGTTAACTGTCACGCCCTAACTTAGGACGTGACCACACGTAAAGCTACTACCTACAGAAGTTCTGACATGGCATACTAAAACATGCATGGAATGCTCATTAAGATAAATAAATAACTTTATTTATAAAATAAAGAACTTTATAACATAACTGTTTCCATATAACTGGTTCAAAAATCAATATTGCGATTACATCATAATTACATAACTGAAATGAAATACTGAAATGCTGAATAAAGAATCTTGCCATAGGCATCTGGAGCATATCTAACATAACTTGAATAGACGCTACTACGAAGCAGAGCCCTACTGCGAAGTAGAGCTTATCACTGACGTCTAAATCCTCGCTTACTGGACAAGGGGGACGTTCTCACTGTCTTCTACCGAATCTGAAAATATTATTGACAGAGGAGTGAGTTTGTCATCTCAGTGGTGGGTACCTCGATACCACACAAATAACATGTATAACATATAATCATGGCATATACTGAATGAATAAAGATAATGTAGATACTGGAACAAATATGAATAAATGTTGTAAAGTATAACTAAATAATACTCCTGAAAGCAAACTAATGATAGATAATCCTAAATTGTGCAGCGTATGCCCGCCTCCTTGGTAGAGGGCATGATGAGAAATGCCTCTTGATGCTCAAATTCAAGGAAACCTCGGCTCGACTTTGCTTCACCACGATAAGTCTGGGTGGTTCTGATACGCGCACTCGGATACCTGTGAGGATACGCATACCCTAAGTCTGAGGAGTCTGGTGCTCATGTAATCTACTAAATTTGGTAGGGCACGCATGCCATAATCTACTATTGAGTCTGGGTTACGAGTTCATTGACCCTGTACTAATCTAGGTCATCTGCCCTAGGATCTACTATTTACGAAGTCTTTTAGGTGAGCTAGCTTGGCTACCCAATTCGTTAGGGCCTAAGTCTACTAATTATGACAGGGGTGTCCTAATTAGTTAATCTTATTTATTAGTCAGGGGTCAAGGATTGAGGTCCCATACTTAGGGAATGATTCCCAAGTAAGAGAGGCGTGTCACAACAGACATCTTAAGCACTAAGTCTTGCCTTGCTAGTACTTGCCCTTAGTTAGGGTCCATTCCTTAACTGGAGTCTTTATTTAAAGTTTGTTATATGTGTGATGACCCTTAGAAGAGAAGAAGAAAAAAAAAAGGCACATCTCGAGCGAGACACTAGTCAGGGGCTTCATCTCGTGCGATACATGTAGGCATTTGGCGCAAGACGATAGTCAGGAAGGCGAAAGTTGTTTATGGAATTCATCTCGCACGAGATGATGTTCATAGGGGTTTATCTTGCGCAAGGCGAATGTTGGGTGCGCTGCAGCGCCTAGGGAGCGTTGCGTGCAGCACGTCGGGAATTAGTTTCATATCGTTTAGAGTTACAGAAGGGGGTCTCCTCCTCCCCTTATATAGAGGCTTCCCATGAGATTTTAGACTTGCTAATTCACTCCAGAGCTTGANGACTTTTTTCACGGTCTATTTTAGACCATGTATTTATTTTAAAAGTTATTTATTTATTTATTTTAGCATTATGTTATTTATGCATGTTTTATAAAATTCTAGGAGGTAGAACTTAGTATTTTATTTATGAATTTATGAAGTTAGTTATTATTAAGAATTATTTTATCCAATTAGTTATTTTTTTCATGATTATTTATTTAGAAAACTCTTTCTTTATGAAGTAGATATTTATGAAATTATTTTAGAACTACATGGGACCACATGTTTTATAGTCATGTTGCGTGTGTATGATTAGTATTAAATAATATAGATATTCATATTGTTTGGTTAAACCTTTAACAAAATATCATCATGGTTAAGGAAATATTTTGGTGGGAGAAGGTTTCTGTTAAGGAAAGGTTTTGGCTAAGGACAATACTTGGTATTTAAGTTGTCCATTGTGACCTACCTCTCTTACCTGAGAACCTCCCTAAGCATGATAGCTTAGTCTACTTTAATTTTTCTAAGATAAAACACTTAAATATATTAAGTCATGTTATTCTATCAGTATCAGCTAAAGGATTATGTTATCATGTTATGTTATGCATTTAAAACTGTTTTCATGAGAGTGTATCTATGATAGAACTATAAGTCAGCGACAACCTACGTTGACCTTGGTATACCTTGTTCATTGTAAAATAGAATAGGACTCATGTAGATTTAGGGAAAGACCATAAAATCCGGACATTGTAGCTCGTGATGCCCGGTGTCATGTATCATGTATCATGTCATGTAGATTAAGACAAGACCATAAAGCCTGAACATTTCAAGAACAACTAAACCGTAATGCTCAGAACGTCTATCTAGAGATCTCCCTAACTGAATTATATTTTCAAATGCTTTTATGTATTAGTTGTTATTATTATAGAAATGTTTTATGCGTGTTATATATTATATATGGCATTTGCATGTCATGTTTTCGAAGTGTCCCATGTCATTGTGCGGACGACTATTCGCTGAGACTCTTCCCAGAATTCTCACCTCTCAACCTCCCCCTCCAGTTACAGGTTACGAAGCAGCGTAGCAGAGCATGAAGTTTATGGTTAGTGTAGCGACATCAGAATCCAAGAGTCAGCAGTTCACCTTGAGGTGAAACTACCTACAGGAATTGTTAGTCTTATTTTTATTTTGTAATCAAGTCATGTTTAGAGTGCTCCAATTGTATACAAGCAGGATCTTCAGACCATTCGCGTATTTTATTATGTATATTTATGTTTAATGTAAGAGATTTTATGTTTATTCAGAAAAGTAAATTTTATTTGTTTTAATTAAAATTAAAGTGCATGTTTTTACGAAAAACGTTCTTAGAGGCTTCCGTAAGGGAATTAGTCCCTTGCGTGCCGATCGTGCCATAAGTCGGGGTATGACAATATGATCCTAACCAAACAGTTCTAAGGGATATCATGCCTATAATTCTAAGTCTCTGTCCTATCATAACATAAGTATATCATAAATAACATGTCATAAATAATATATCATGTAAGCATGGCAACTGTCAACTACTAAGCATGCATATAAGTATCTAATAACATATATAATGCACAACTGACTCTATTGACAAACCACCGAAGTGAAACCGTCGACGTGCCGGGATCGTCACTCATTTGGAACGTTGCGTAACTAAGGAATACTGGAACTGGGGGCTCCAAGCGGCGTGGTATTGGCACCTAGAAAGGCAAAAATAAATCACCATCAGAAATCCATAAAGAAAGCTTAACTGCAGGCTCTACAGTAGCAATCTGGCATCGCTATGGTGTTCCGGCCTAGCCACGGTAGCTGTGGACCACCATGGGCCACCACTACCAAAGTAGCAACGTCGGGACTTACTACCCTAGGTCATCCTAAAAAAGGACTGGTTACTTACCCTAGGTGAAGACGTTGCATATTCACAAGAGAGAGAGGAAGCCATTAAGCAGAAACTCGTTTCAGAGAGAAAAAGAGTCTGAAACTTTGAGCGAATTGAAAGGGGGAAAATGAGAGCTCTATATATAGAGGGAGAGATGACCAAAGAGGCGGGTCGGGCCCTTTTCTAGCCCAAAGGAGCACAGATAGGGTTTCTAGTCAGCAGCGATGCACTGCAGCGCCTCGTTGCTGCCGACACGCCGGAGCGCACTATGGCCACTGTAGCGCGTCTCCAAGACCTGTTAGGCCCTTCATTGCGAGCCATTACATTAACAAATGTCTTACAACAAAATCCTTATCTTATTAAATATTTACTTTTTCAATTGTTTAGTTTTGGACAAGGATTATCTCCTTTCTAAAATGAATATGAAAAGGTCATTTGTAACACCCCTGCTAACTGCTTACGCTATAGTCATAAGCAGTGCTCACAGGGTTGTTAGTCACATTGGTTGGGTTACTTCTAGCCCCTGTATTTTTCTTTGAAAATATTTCTTACTCCAAAATATGGACCATTTTGAAATCTTTTCCTTTCCTTTCCTTTACTGATTTATAAACTAGGAGCTATTCGTGCTCAAGAAAACGAAGGTATAGATATGCAAACGACAGAGTCTCAAAAGACTTAGGCGATAGAATAATCGTACAAAACACTTCATGATATATATATATATATATATATGGGAATACTACATGGTCCAGAATATAATTACACATTCAATTGTGCTAGTACATAATACATTTAATTCACATAAGAGCTAAGGGCGTGTCTAATCCCTTTAGCTAATACAAAATACAAAGCATAAGCTATCGTCCTTTACTTCCTTGGAATCCTCTAACGCCAAAGTTTTTGCTCGTCCATTGATGCCTACCTGCCTTGGCATACTCGTCATGCTCGCCTAGAACCATAAAAGAGTGGGAGTGGGAACATTGCGCCTTAGTGGGAATCCTTGGGGTATCATTATTTGTTTTCTTCTCAATTATGATTCCGCCGCTCAAGGGCCTCTAGGTGTCATATCATACTAAAAGCCCTACTTGTTATTATTATCCCTACTAGTCCTGAGCAGTTTTATCTAGTTTACTAGGTAATCGGGAATTCTAGTCTTCGCCTTACTTAATATACGAAAATCTTTCGTGTTTACTACATTCTACTCGCTTAATTACGTGACTTCATGTCATATATTCTTGTATCCCTTATTCTCTTATAGCCGGTCTTGTGAACTCTTTCTCACTTGTCATTGCTTCATTATATACATAGATCTTCTTATACCCTTTTCCCTATAAGCTTCTACCTACAGGAATTCTGACCATCACTTCTCTACAAGCTTCTACCTACAGAGACCATCTTGCAAGCTTTTACCTACAGGATAGAGACCTTCCTGCAAGCTTCTACCTACAGTAATACTAACATTCACTTCTTTACAAGCTTCTACCTACAGAGACCATCCTGCCAGCTTCTACCTACAGGACAACTGACTATCCCTCCCCTACAAGCTTCTACCTATAGGACAGAGACCTTCTTGCAAGATTCTACCTACAGGAATACTGACCTTTACTTCTCTGTAAGCTTCTACCTATAGAGACCATTCTCGCAGAAATACTATCTTCCTTGCAGACCTCAACCATGCAAGAAAGTAGTAGTAGTACCTTCACTACAGGCCTCATACCATGTAGGAAAGTAACCATCATTGTTATATTCTTGGAGCATTACCTCATCCTGCTTTAAGAATTTACCTTATATGCCTTTGAAACATTTATACCCTTGGGCTCCTATCCCTTGACTGGTACTCTAATTCTCTTATATGCTTACTTCTATCTTAGGCTCATTTATTCCGTTCCCACTTACTTTTACCAAATTCATATTCTCCATACGCTATCCTTCTTAACTTTCTTATGATCCACATTTGTTAACTAATCCTTAGGCTTTCACTTGTACTTTCTTAACCTAATTTATCCAATTCTGACTCGATTTCCCCTAAACTCACATGCATACTTGTTTTTAGTTATCCTATTTCTGCTTGCACCATCTAAACTTATCTCCTTAAGACTTCCACTGACATATTCTTCCTCTAGGAATTCTCAAAACCCTAATCTTACCCATTTACTCCTCCAAACCCTTTAAGCTCACACGCATCCTTAGGAAAAATTAGAGACAGAGAGCTAAAAGCTTGAGTCATTCGAATGACCTATCACAATTCATTCGAACGACACGAAAAAATTGGGGACAGAGGGCTAAAAACTTAAGTCATTCGAATGACCATGCCCTAATCATTTGAATGACCTGCGCTCAACGGGCCTTTTTGGCCGCTCAACGGCATTCATTCGAATGACCATTCCTAGTCATTCGAATGACCTGCGCTCAGCACCCTGGGCGTGAAACATGTCACAATTTTACACTTTTTTGCTTCCCCCTCTATTTTATTCAAAACCATTCCCATGCACACTTCTTAGAACTTTACCCCATAATTCCAACAGTCACAAATCATATATTTTCAACTTCTAAACGCTAAATAACTCATGCATGCATCATGTACAATATATACCACAACATATCTTTATATATTCACATAAACACACATAGATCACCAAGGAGGTGATTAAGCTAGGTTTTACCCACTTCCTAGAGGTGTAGGTTGGTGGTGAAGAGAGTTGAGGAGAGCTCCAAGAGTGCTTGAAAGTCTAAGCTTGCCTCATCCTTTCTTTGCAAGTGAAGACTAGGGTGCTTTGCTTGGAGAAAAATGGTGGTTTCTTTGGTTATGGAAAGGAAATGAAAGGAAGAAGATGATGAGAAATGAGAGTGGTAGCTGGAGGTAGGTATGTGTTCGGGTGAGAAGGGAAATTTTTGCGGGAAAGGTGAGTTAAAAACAAAAGGAATGGAAATTAAATAAATATCTCATGTTAAAAATATTTAACATGTTACAAATATTTGACTCTTGCGCCCGCTATTAAAAATTTTCATGTATAATAATATATAATTATATTACAGTGTAATTTTATATTGATAATCCATTAAAATTGAGTCCTTAATAACTATAATAAAAGTGAAAAACAATTGTAACTTTCAAAAATAAAGTATCAAATTATAAAGTACGAAATAGAATTATGCTAGATGAATAAAAAAATTAAAAAAAAATGGTAAGAGTAGTTAAGAATTGGTGGATAAGCTATGTTCTGTGTTGTGTCGTTTTAAGATCCGTGTGTTCTTAATTTTGTCTTGTGCATGTGACTGTCCTTGTGCATGTTCCTCCATCATCGTGTCACGCATCAAAAGAGATTGAAAATTGAAAAGCATATATAATAATAAAAGAATTAAAGGGGTAAATCTTTTCTTACTTTTTTTATAAAGCATCTTTTCAACGCGGCGGGGGAAAAAGGTTGATGTAATGTAAAGAATGGAATCGCTATATTCACGGCAATAAATCGGCTGACGTTAATCCATATGCATGAATTATTACGCGCTCCCCCCCACCCCCCCAACAATAAGCAGGCGTAATATTATTTAAATAAATAATGTTTCTATAAAACTAATCTAGTATATGATATTTTAATATTTAAATTGGTGTAGAATCATTATTTCTTAGCAAAAATATAGTTAATGTCATATTAATAGCGGAACATTGCGCTTGTTTAATTATAAAATTAATAATTCCCAAAAATGCGTAAATTTGAGGTGATTTTTGGTTGCGTAAAATAATATAGTAAATTTTTTTAAAAAATGATTTTGTTATAAAATTAATCTTTGAAAAAATTAAAAGGCAGACATTATTTTTCTATAAAAAAAATATCAAAATTTCCCTTTTTTTACTCTAAAAACATACTCTCTCCGCCCATTATTAGATGACACTTTTGATAAATCACTTAATTTAAAAAAGTATTATATACTTAAAGAAATCATTAAGTGCTTAGACTAATTACTCCTTAATTAGGGAGATATTAGACTAATTACTCTTCACTTAGTGGGATAGATTCTTATGAAAAATTATAATGTAATTAGTCTAATAATAAAAAGTTTATAATAAATAGATGTACAATTAAAAAAAATTAATATTTTTTAATTTAATTAAATGACGATTAATTTAAACAAAATTTTAAATAAAATATGATATCTAAAAGTAGATGGAAGTAGTTACTAATTTATCACCGTAGACATATCATTGACAATTGGTGATCGCCAGAAGCTAGAAGCACGTAGATGTAGTATTTTTAATTTTTAAATAGTTACAAACCCTTTTTTTTTTTTGTAAAGAGTCATTAGATTGGGACTGCTTCAGGAGCAACACACGGTATTTGGAATTGTGGGTTTGGGAATTATTTTGGCCTGTGACTGCTGACCGGGAGAATCTTAAAATCTCAAAGTGAAAGGGATATAATGATACGTTTTAATTTAATTATAAATAGGCTTTTGGGAGTCTCCATTAGATATGACATGATTATTTATTTTTCGAGAATGTTAGATATAACATGATTGGTGGTACTTAATTCGTTTTGGGATACCATCATCACTGGTACAAAATTAACTTAAATAACTCATGAGATTAATTTTGGAACCTTATTAGTATCTTTTTTTTTATCTAAGGTATCAATCGCCGATAATAGTGACATTCTCGTTTTAGTAACCGAGTTTACACAAAGTGATAGACTGTTAGTCGAGAAATGTTTTTCATTCTCATTGGCAAGGATCAAACTCACACCAATATGGTTAAGGACAATGTGAGTTACCATTACATCACACCTCTTTGTTAGAATTTTATTAGTAACAATTATTATATTGTTAATTAATTAATTGATTATAGTTACCTATTGTCATGAGAGTTACTTTTATGCAATGACAGAACATTGTTTACTGATAGAAACTCAATCAATTACTAAATCACTAAATCAAAGCAGGTTATTGTAGGTATCATGATTTGTCAATTTCTTAAGTTTTTATTTATTAATAGTGTTAAATTAAATTTGGGGGTGTCAATTTCTATGGTAGTGTTCCAAAAAAAATGTAAAATTATTTTACACTTTAATTTATAAAAATTGATATCTCTTTATTGTTTTGATGAAAGTGTATTTTGATCTTATTATATAAAACTCTGATTAATTCGATAGGATTGGACCGAAGTCTCTTAACAGGATATAGGTCTTCAGGCAAAAAATATGTAATTTTTTAAATTATTGTTATTGCAAGCAAATACATGTATATACGTTAACATTATTTATGCATGAAAATAAACCAAAGAAAATGTTGACCCAGAATATGGTGATGCGACGTGTTATGAGTTGGAACGAAAGATTGAATCCAACCCGTGACCTCATCGCCAGATGGGTCTCGTTCTTCCCTGCTATCTTGTTGTATGCACAAGTTTGTTTTTTTCCCCCCCTTTTGGAAAGGGTTTGCACAAGTTTGTCAACAGCTAAAACGACAAGTTTTACGGTAAATAAATTAAAAAGGAATTAATACCCTGTATAATTTCTAAATTTATCTTCTTATCTAATTTGGTCTCTCAATTTAATAAAGTAACAGATAAATCTTTATATTTTACAAACGTTACACTCATTAATCCCTTCGTCTATCAAACTCTTAACAAAAG
Source organism: Nissolia schottii (assembly GCA_003254905.1). NCBI lineage: Eukaryota > Viridiplantae > Streptophyta > Magnoliopsida > Fabales > Fabaceae > Nissolia > Nissolia schottii. Next base: position 94,444 of record QANU01000796.1, read on the forward strand.
TCGAGTTATCCGTTAACAAGCCGTTATGTCCATCCTCTCTTGTAATCAGTCCAAAATGATATCATTTTAAAAGTTTCAGGAATCAACCTAACCAAAAAAAGTTAAGAGACTACTTAAACTCTACATCCTACCACCACCACTTCCTCTCATTGTCCTTGAGCTCATCATCACCTCCACCTTCAACTTGCGACCACCGCCACACCCTCATTCCCACTACCACCACCATTTATACCCCATTCCCGCCACTCCACCACCACCACCACTATGACAACACCCTCATTCCCACCACCACCATCGCTACCACTCACATCTCATCTTATTTCCACTACAACCACCATGCACACCCCTATTGTGTGAAATTAATGATGACAATATATAGCAAAAATAAAAAATAAGCCCCTTATTTTTTTCCTATCACACCAATAAAAAGATACCTAGAATTAAAATTAACCAAAATTTGAACAAGGAATCACAAGGTTTGTCTAAGTCACAATTATTATAGAAACATCATATCAAAATTCAAGTGCATTAGTTGCACCTAAGCAGAATCTATCACAAGCTTGAAATAAAGCATGCTTAGGAAAACTGAGTATATAAGGCAAATATGCATTATAGGAAAATAGAAGATCTGGCTATCATAACTAAATGTAGAGATTAATTGAATTCTTGAGGCAGAGATCTAAGTAAACAACAACAAAAAGATAGAGGCTAATCATTGCTTTCTAGATTCTTTGATTTTTATAGTCAATTTATACAAATTCTTCACAACTCACCGCAGACACTTTATATCTTTAGAAAAATAATAAGAAACTACACCTTTAAATGGTCAAAAAAGTTTATTTTTTATATATACTATCATCATTAATTTCACACAACGGAGTGTGTGTGGTGGTAATGGAAATGGAATATGAGTGGTAGTGGCGGTGGTGGTGATGGGTAGTGCGAATGAGAAATGAGTGGATGTGATAGTGGGAATGAAGATTGATTGGTAGTAGTGGGTTGAAGGTGGAGGAGGTGGTGGTGGTGGACTCACGGTCAAGGGGAGGAAGTAGTGGTGGTAAGGTGTAGGACGTAAATAGTCCTTGAACTTTTTTTTAGCCTAGTTAGCCCTTGGACTTTTTTGGTCAAATTGATCCCTAGAACCTTCGAAACGACGTCATTTTGGGTTGACTATGAAATATGATGGATATAACGGCTCATTAACTGACAACTCAACTTCCATTAGGGGTTTGATAGGCGAAGGAACTAATGAATCCAATATTTACAAAGTCCAGTGACCAACTTGTAACTTTATTAAGTTGAGGGACCAAGTAGGATAAGAGAGCGCTAACGTTCAAGGACTAAATAGGGTGTTAACCCATTAAAAAGAAAGATAGAGTAAGTATTCTATCCGTTCCTTAAATACATACGACTCTCTCAACTGAGATTCAAACCACAGTTCATCACGTTATGTTGGATACCCTTTACCACCAAACCAAACTTTGATAACACTCCTATGATTTGGTCTTGATAATTCTTTAAATAATTGATAGAAAATTAAATTATTATTATTGGTCGGAACAGAAAATCAAATTGAAAGGATAATGTTTTAGAGCGAAAACATACGTTAGAAAGAAGTATCTTTTGGGCCATATAAAGGACCAGCCCATTACCGAAATAGGGTGAAAAAAAAATGGTCACAATGGGGACACAAGGCCCGACCAAAAAAAGGACTCAATGAACAAAAAAAGGAAAATAACCTAACTCTTTATTCTTCATCCTTCTCTCTTCTTCTAGCTCTCGTGTCTCCTTGGTGTTTTTAGAACTCTATGCTAAAACACTCTTCAATAACTAATATACTTAACTACATTCAGTTATCATTTACCATAACTTTATACATTCTTTTGCCTATTGGAAGATTTGTTTTGAAAATTATACCTAGGTGTTTCTACCTCTATCTTGGGTTGCATAGGTAGACTCTCAAAGTAAAATAAAAAACATCGTGAGCCAAAATTTGCATGTTGAGGTTGCTATCGAAATGGATTGGATGATGGGGTATTTTATCTAACTAAGCAAGGTTAAAATGAGAATGCAAATTTTTAAGGAGACAAAAACAAGAACCCTAAGCACAATAACAATGAAATTCAAAGAAGAGATGAAATGAGATACTACAAATCGTGTAAATGCATTGTTCTTAAGGATTTATCGCCGTCCCTGCTCAAAGCAATTCTCAATAGGATTCCTTCAAGAATAAGATGTGAATCTCCTTAGAAAGGCGTCCACACGCAATTCCTGACAATAACGAGAAACAAAGTCTCGTTCCAAATCTTAGATGATCAGCGGATGTTGTGGGGTGACCTCAACAGCTAGGCATTGCAGGGAAAGAAGGTGATGAACACTGGTGATGGGAAGCAAAGGTCATGGAGGAGGAAGAAAAGGAAGAGATAGATCTGAGTTGAGTTATTTTGGTCTCAATAGATTTCAAAATAAATAGGCTAAGGTTGCTTAGTTTTCAAGCCAAGCCTAACGACTATGGATGACCCAAAACAACATTTTGTCTGCATGACGAGACTAGGGATGATACACGTGTGTGATATAATTAAGCTCAAGTCCATATTACCAACCCAATTCTATAAGTAGTAGATGGTAAACCATGTCTCATTGTAAAGACTTTCCTTGAGCCTATTTCAAGCAATGTGAGACTTTGGTTTTTCCACCAAACCAATGACTAAACCCACTTTAGATCCTTTATTTCCACAAAGGTGAAACCACATGCAAAATTTCGGCATTAAACAATAAACATTACCACCAAACCAAAATCAGAATTTGTCAGTCAATATAAAACCAAAACCATAATTTAGGAGTGATGAACAAATAATAGAACCAAGTTAACTTTATAAGTCAACCAAAATATAATGTAAAGCTAAATTTAAGTAAGCTTATATACTAAACTAAACCAGAAACTGAACTTTGCATGCTAATGTAGAGTCAAAACCAGATTTACTGATGCAGAACAAAAAAACATATTCAAGGCAACATTTGGAAGCATTGTTAGGATCAGGAGAACAATTTTATAAGGATAGATCCAAAGCACAATAAAACGGCAACAAAAGATATAGATAGCAGAACAATGATTTAAACTAGAGCTCAACCGTGATGAGACCAGAACCAAACCCATTTTATAAAACCATAATGGTTGCTAAAATTAAAGAGTAGTGCTATTTATATGCCAACCTTGATGTTTATGATGTGATTGTGTGTCCTATGATATATGTGAAATGGGAGACTTAGTGTCTACATCAAGGTTAGTGTACTCATTAACATTTTTGAGAATAAAATTTGCATTAAGACACAAAAACCATAGTAGAAAACGAAGCCAAATGCAAGCCTTGGTCAATACAAAACCAAAACCAGAATTTAGGAGTGTAGAACACAGGATAGAACTAAGTTAACTTTAGAAGTTAAATAAAAACCAGAATGAGCAACGGCCTAACAAGGATTGGATTGGAAAACGTTTCCACAGCCTTTAAACAACGGTTTTAAATCAATCGCAACGTTTTGCAGCCCTTCTCAGCCCCTCTGGCCAGAGCTTTGTTCTCTTTACTATCTAGCCTTGTGCCTTAATTTCTTAATTATTAATTTAAAAAAGATCTATAAAACTTGATTTTCACGTTAGTTTATCCTTGTGATATTCAAGCAAAGAGGGAAACTTTTATTGGTACAAATAGTTCTTTGTAAATTGTAATCAATGAATAAGGAAGTTAACCTGATAATGATCACTCCCTTTAATTCCTTAAACCCACGTACGAGAAGAAGAAAAAAAAATTTATTTGTACACCTAAAATATTTATACCGTACAACGACCTTATGGCTTATACTAATACGTACAAATTACATTGATTTTTGGGTCCCACACACAATTAAGTAAAAAAAAAAAAAAAAAAAAAACTGCACACTTCTCCACTACTCTCACAATAAGCGCGTGTATACTTCACTCTTCCGTGTTCTCTACGTTCTCTCTCGTTTCGTTCTTGCTTTATCTCTCTCGTCGTTCCTTTCACGAAGAAGAATGCAAACTAGGTCTTATTGTGCATTCCATTCTCTCTCTCTCGTGTTCAAGTTCTGGGATGCAAACTAGGGCTTGACGGGACAAAATGATAACAATGCAAAAGACAATTACGACCGGGACAAGACTAAGCAAAGAAGCAACACACACTCTCTCTCTTGTTGAGGTTTTGAGACAAAATAGGAGATGACGGCACAAAACGATAACAACACCGAAGGTATGGTTTTTGAGGGGAAAAAAACTTACCAAGTGAAGACGTAGATGTGTTTCATAACAACGTTGAAGGTATGGTTTTTGAGGGAAAAAAAACTACCAAGTTAAGACACAGACGTGTTTATCTCTTTCTCTCTTGTTCAGGTTCTAGGATGTATAATAAGGGTTGACAACACAACGATAACAACGCAGAAGATATGGTTTTTGAGTTTTTTATATTGGGGGTGGGGTTGAGTTTGTTTCCTAAGATCGTTTTTTATTTATTTTTTGCATTTTGGTCTCGTTCTCATTTTGCAACCCTTGTTTTCTAGTTTTAACTTCATTTCCGTTGTTCAATATATTCGTTTCTATAATTTACATTGTTTTTTCCTTTTTTATATTATTTGTTTCTATGTTTTAAAAAGTTTGTTTCGTTGTTTTCTTGTTTATTAAGTTCGTTTCTATAATTGACATTGCTTGTTTCTCTTGTTTATAATCCTTTTTTTCTTTGTTCAATGTGGTCATTTTTTAATTGACATTGTTTGTTTTTCTATTTTATGATATTGTTTGTTTCTCCATGTTTCTATAATGTTTGCCCTCAAAGACAAAATAAAAATCCCGCTTTGTCTAACATAAATTCTTAAATACTTTAAAAAAAAGGAATTTTATTTTGTCTTTGAGGAGAAAAATTTTGCGTAATTTAATAGTTATATATGATCTTTGTTTGACTTGGTTTTTTTATATGGTTTTCAGAAATTGTTGATGGTTTGATAAGTTTACATATTGATGATATACGTATATTTTTTACGTATGGACTCAAAGAAATCTTTGAAAGAACTTGTGGTCAAAATGAATCCACCCCGAAAAGTTAGCATCACATGTTATAATTTATTTGTTCAATGCAGCCATGCGCTTCATTTTAATATTTGAATTTGCTCACAAAAACAATTGTTAATGAAAATGTAGGCTAAGTTTGATACCCATTACTCACTGAAAAACATAGAGTTTGCAAAGAGTTGACAAAGGGAGCATAGAAAAGTGGTGGTTGCCATGGGAATATTCGGATCATTGCTTCAAATCGATGCTGGTCAACTGAAGCTAGACTTTCTACTGGCGTTGGTTTAAGCATACGACAGTACTGAAGATAACAATCTAGATGTTAGCACTGGCATTTAACATCCCTCTCAAAACTATTCATATAGGTGCAATGTTTGGTTTTCAACCCGCAAGTATAATTGTTACTTCAACTTCAATTTGTCTTTGTAACCTGAACATGCTTTTAGTTTTTAATTGATATAATATACGCATGAATTTTTTCTACATTTAAATGTTCTTTGGGCTCGTTTGAGTAAACAACTTAATTAAATGCTTATGTAAAATGAGTTTATGAGATAAGGTCTTCTACAAAAAATAACTTATAAGTTATTATGTGTTTGGATATTCAATAATAGAAGTGCTTAATTATTTTTAATTTGTAGTGTTTGACAACTTAAATCTTAAAGTGCTTTTATTTATTTAAAAAATATTTTAATTCTTATTGTTGAGTATTTACATCTAAGTTATCGCCTAAAAAAAACATTAGGTTATAAAAAAAGTATTTAAATTTTCACTATTTATAAATAAATAAAACTATTTGAAACGGTATAAAATGTGAGGGGCTGGTCGGAATTGAGAAAGTGCAAAAGACAGGGTTTTTTTGGAATTTCCGAAACAAAGAAAAAGCAAGGAGAAAGGCTAAACGCTAGGTAGAGGTAATTCTGGTAGGAGAGACCTATTGATGAAATTGGATTGCAAACTTACTGGAATTACAGTTTTCAATGAAGGAACTGAGTTGCAAGATTAAGAGCTCAATTGAATGATTGATAGTAACATCACTGTTTGAAGCTTTAAGTGTTGTTTTGTTTAATTTTTTCTTTGTGAGCAATGTAATAGAACCTAGTCCTTAAGTTGTATGTTTAAGTTGTAAGTGTGCCTTAATTGGTGTTGGTCGAAAAATCTTTTCTTTTCTGAAAATCAAGAGTTTTATTCCATTTGAGTTTTTCTCAAGAAATTTTTAATGGGCTGGCCAACATGCGTTACTAGTGTTTTTATTTGCATAGTGACAATAAGGTTGTAATCGGTGCATTTAATTACTCTTTGCCATTTTTGCCTTGACTAATGAAAGTAACCATAGAAAAAAATGTATATGTAACATGGCATAGACTTTGGATATCAAAATAACTGAAATCTCAGCTCAGCTTTTTTTTTTTTCTTTCTTTTTTTTGTTCTTCTCATTATTATGAGTTACAACTTACAATAGATCAGATAAGTACATACAAAGTGTTTACATAATCATGCACAACAGCTTAATACTCAAAATAACATGACAAGAGGAATGGTGGATGGGTAACATACAAGAAGAAAATGACTCAATGGGTGCCATGTGTATATATAAAGAAAATATAATATAATATAATATAATGTGGCAGGGGATTCCTAGCAGAAAAATTAAATTAAAGCCCTAGCTGCTCCAACCGGAGCCTCAGACCTGCCGGATACAATCTGCTCAAACAAGTCTCTGATCTTGAGACCAACTATGGTTTGGAAGAGACCTGTCCCATTGTTGCTGCCTGGGAAGTCAGCATGCTTCAACATTTGTTGAGTCACCTCTCCATAGAACTTGCTTGAGAGGTTGCTTAGGTGGCTCTCTACGTATATTAGCTCATCTAGTCTGTCAAATTGACCATCCATTTCTACAACTGACACCTATTATATTGTTGAAAACAAGAAAGAAAGATTAATATTGGAGAGATAATTAAAGCAATATATATGAATGAATGCCTCTCATCATGCAAGAACATCTCAAAAGAAAAGAAAAGAAAAGAAAAGAGTAGTTAAACACACCTCGTTTCCAAAGTAAGTGTCAGGTCCATAGAAGAATTTGATGCCAGGGTAAGAGCAAGTAAGCTTCCTTCCACATGGTATCCATGAAATGGTAGAGCCGTCATCAAACAAGTAAACTGGGCTGAAATACTTAACGCCTTCCTTCTGTATCAACCTCACTCTAAGAATCTTCCCCTCATTGTCATCAGGGATGAGTTGGGTTGGCAACACCTCTATCACTGCATCTGCATACTGCTTTTGTGGATCTGTGAAACAGAAATTAAGTGCATCCATCATGAGCCACCCATGCATCCATAATTAACACATGCATCATGACAAAGGATCGATGTAACCAGAATATTTCACAGAAATTACGGTACTGATTTTTTATTTTTATGTTTCAAATTAAGTTTTAACGCTTCATTTTCTTAATTACCAATATAAGCATCAAAGTCAGGCTTCCTAGCTTCAATACTAGCCTTGATGCTTTCAAGACTGTGTCCACGCTCTGCCATGTCTCTCTGAAATATATATTTGTCACATAATTAACGTTAGATACATAAATGATTGTACAAGTTTTTGAACTCTTGGGATATAATTAAAAGTGTTTACCTGAATTTTCCATGCGAACTTCACCTCATTGCTAATGTCTAAGTAGATGCTGAAGTCCAAGAGGTCTCTGACACGAGGGTCAAACCTGCATGCAAGGAAGAGTACTGTCAAGCTCTCCTAACATTTTGTTTCGGTAATACTAGTCCAACTATTATTTTAACGAAATTATTGAGATTTGTTGGTTAGACTAAATTAATCTTAAAAAATATTTTTTAAATTACAAATATATTTATTGTTATAATTAATAGGATAAAATCCAATCATATTATTATTATTATTATTTTGTGATATTATAAGTATATTTTGTATTGATTAACATAAAAAATGATTAAATTAATTTTAATATTTATCAGTTAGATAAAAAATTATTAATAAACACGTAATTAAACAGCTCTAGATAACTGTTTTACCCATCAATGCATGATCCAAATGTTTTATTAGCCTCACATATCAGAACTATAAAAATATCCGAGCTAGGGGGGTTTTATGCCCAACCAACTATCTTTATTTACTATAAAGACCCAATAAATCCAAGTAGGCATGCTGGCCCACCATATCTGGGAACGTTATAAAGTTGCATAGCAAATTCCTCAGCCATACAAAATCTATCAAAAGATAAGGTATCATCACCTTAAAGCACCCGTGTCCCATTTAATCCTATATTCTTCACACCCTCTTGAATGTTTTAAAAGAAAGAAATGAAAATATCAAACAACCGTAACATCCACACCACATGCTCTTGAATATTCACCGTGCAATAAGAAACAAAATTGTTAGTGATGATGAATTATTCACTAGTTAAGCAAGACATTGAACTAACTAAGGGTCAATTTAATATATACTAGTAAAACATAAATTGACAACTTGGAGGAAATGTTATGCTTTCAGAATTTATTGTTAGAATAAAATTTAGAACTTATTTCTTTTTATATATAGATAGAAACGATGAAATAAGCAGATGGTGTGACTCGACAGGCGGTATCAACTTATACTTACATTGGGTGCAAACCTTCAATGACCAAGATCTTGGGCGGTTTAATAAGCTCTGGGGGATCCAAGAGGCCAGTGACATGGTTGTAGATAGGTTTCTGAACAGCGATTCCATCCTTGATGGCCTTAACTTGCTCATACATGAGGTCGAAATTGTTGGCCCTAGGGTCAAGAGCAGTGACACCCTTCTCCTTCCTCCCAGTCCTATCCAGTGAGTGGTAATCGTCCAAGCATATCACCGTCGTGGTGTCGCTGATGAGTGTGTTGGAGTCCGGGTTCCCGCCTTTCGGGGGCTCTGCCGTCCCTCCAAACACACTCGTCAGCCTCCTCATGAAGGTGCTCTTCCCACACCCTGAGTCTGCTGCCAGCCCAATCACTACCGTCTGTGAGTCACCCGCTGCGCATGTTATCACGCATGGGCTGCTGCTGGTGCTCCTCTTGTTGTTGCTTCTCTTGTTGCTTGTTGTGTACAAGACTACTTGTTTTTGGTGGAAGCCTAAATGTGGTTTTGATGCTGTTGGGAGGGAGCAGTTTGTGTTGAAGGATTGTGTGGAGTAGACAGTGCAAGCTGCCATGATTCTTTCTCCCTCTCTGTCTAGGCAGAAAGATGTTTGAGGGAACTAGAGTGAGTTTGTGTTGGGTTTTTGTGTTTGAAGATTATGTGATAGGGGACATTCCAGGATGAAGTGTGGAACACATAAAAATAAGAGGTGGAAAGTGGAATTAGAAAACCCAAAAACAAAAGGCTGTTAGGAAGGAAAGGAAAATGGGTGAAAAACTCTTGAGGTGTACTCTTTTTGTTTGTGTTTTTCTGTTACTACCCCTTGTTTTGGACAAACTTGGAGGTGATTCTAATACTAGAAAAGCAGGGATTTGATTGGAATCAATCGGCAGTATAAGGGTATAGTTGTATTTTTAGTGCTATCTTTTTTTTTTCCCTTATCAAAATTTCAAAGGAAAATTTTTCATTTTTTTCTTTACTCCAGTATGTGTATGTCGAGAGTTCAATCAATCTTTGTTATGAGCATAAAATGATTTAAAAATTTATGACCAGTATTTATCTTCTTAGATGAGTTTATAATATGAAAAGAAAAAATTGTCACTGTTTTTCTTATGGTAGATACAGTTTGATTAAAAAAAAAGAAAATGGTGGAATTTGACAAGGTGATGAAAAACCAACTGCTAAGTGGTTAATGCAGCCTTGGATATTTAACATGCCATGTGGCATGAAGATAGTGGCTATTTGAAGATGAGGGATTAAGGGTGTGGAGTAGTGTGTGGATTTCATGCGGAGCATATTCCATCCAATTTCAATCTTGGACTCAACCAGTCTTGGGGCTATCTCTTTGTGTGTATGATTTGCCCCAATTTTCCCCCCTTCTCTTTTTAGGGGTGAGATTTGAGCTCTTGCTCTAGGAACTTGTTTTGATCAATGACAACATTTCTCCAACAGTATCACAAAATAAGATGTGGACGTTGATTAGTAAGGTACATAGCATATGCCTCATAACCACAAACGGGTAGTTTTTCATCTGAGCGAAGAACCAAGTGGTCAAATACTGCACAGTGAACAAAACAATAATGATACTCATATGTCTGCTTTTGCAAACGGAACTATCTATTTGACTATGGTCAGAAAGCCACGTAGAAGAGTATTTTACTCTTTTATCCTTACTGTTCAAACTATTTATCAAATTGCCCTTACATAAGTTTTTGTGTATTTCAAAAGCTCTACTCCCACATTAGTTAGATCACAAACCTTTTAAGTGTTTATATACCTTTAGTAGTTGTTGTTTTGGTAAAAAGAGTTGAGAAGGGAGTTGGGCTCGCGTGCATGAGTCTAAGTTAGTTGAGCTCTTCAAAGTCGTTTGGGTTTGGAAACGAAGATAATTTGGTAAATAGTTTGAACAGTAAAGACAAAAGAGTAAAAAACTCAACGTAGAATAAAGTTTAAACGAGTTCAATTTGTTTATGAAGTGTTAGCTGTTAGGTAATATATTATTAAATCACCATTAGAATATGATGTTCCATCGCAGTAGGAGTATATTACTATACATTATAGACTATTAAAATCAGTTCTTCAGCAAAAGGTTTGCGAACTTGTTTTAGTTCAACCAGTTGGTCTATATGTTCTGGTTATTTCCCAACCAAGTCAAGCGTGGATGTATATGACTTCCAAAACTTAATATAAAAATGACGTCGTAGTTCGACAAATTACATGCTCCTTTTACAACATTACAAGCCAATTTGCTCAACTCGAAATTAATAATTATAACTTTAGAATACTCGGGTGATTTGGTTGGCCAGTGCTGACACGTACCAAATTAAAACTTATAAGAGTTAGTGCCCGACTTTAATATTTTTGATGATTTAAAATATGAGGTTTAAGAGTGAATCGAAGTTCTAAGAGTAGCTTTCTAACGTAGAGGCACAATTTATTTTGTGCTACCAATTTATTCCCAATCCATTTTACCAGGAGAGAAGACTAGTCATTTCGAAACGTAAGTAGAGACACTGTTTGACTTATCATAATTAATAATGTTTCAATTTGAAGTAATTGGAACATAACTATGCACTGGAAACCGTTGGCGTCCACAACCTAAAAAAAATTGTGATTTGAGCATACAGCCACACGCCTGTATATGAATGTGGAATTATTATTAGGAAAAACATTCTAGTACGCAAAGCTTGTTACAAGAGAATCAAATAGAATAAGCCAAAGTTCCACATATAATATAGATATACTTTTTCAACTGAGGAAATTATAAAATAGTCTTAAGGAGGTTGCTACTTTGTTCAAGTGTCCGTGGGTTAAGTCGGCAAAACAAGCCTGGTTTTCTCGACCATATGATTAGGTGGTATAACACTAGGTAGCTAGAATTAGAAACTCCAAAAATGGGACTCAAAATACCAACACCGTCATGTTTCACAGGAAACTCAAATCAAATCACCAAGAGAAAAGCCTGAAATTTAATCCCACATATGCTTGTTATGGGTTAAAGGCGTTAGAAACAACATGCTTTGCCACAAGCAACAACTGGAGTTGGATTTACATTTGTTGGTACCTAGTGGCATCCAGCATTCTTGTTTATTAATTTTATTTTTATCTATTGCCTGCATTACACTTAAAGAACCACTGGTCCAAAATCAATTCTAGTCAATTCAAAAGTGAAAACATTTCATTTTTAAGAGTCCTAAAATAGATTATACAACTTTCAAACTAAAATTCAAACACGTTATTAGTCACATGAACATTTATTTTCAATATAATTTAGCAATGAGCATTTCTTAAATAATCACGGACATTATGTTAAGAGGGGCATCAAATGTAATACAGTTCTATGTAGTAAATCCTATTTATTGGAGTCATTATCAAATTTTAGAGGGCCTTTAACTTTTAAGATGCCATCCGCATTAACAACTACAATAAACACTACATTACCGGAATCTACTACACATTCTTATCAAAATCAAACTTTCTTTTCACTGGCACGAAATACACTAGAAGACATAATAAACTTCACAGAATTCATTACAAACACGCCCTAAACTCTGGTACAATCACTACAGAGAAACAAGGAACAATATCACACGAAGATATTGTAATGAAAAAAAGAAGTGAATAGGCAAAAGGAAAGAATATACTAAGCCACAATCAGAAGTGACTGAAATTATAAAAGCCGATCAATCAAAACCTGAGAACAGCCTCACTTATGTCCCCGGAAATACATGTATATTTTCTGCAGACACAAGAAAAGGAAACTATCAGCAAGCACACTAATGTTAAACACGTACTCTAAAAAGCTATTGTAGTAAAAACATGCACAAAAAGGTCACTGTTTAGTTTATCCTTGTAGTAGCTAAACGCAACCGTTGTTTGCAATTCTGAATGTGTTCAAGAGTATACGAATATTCTTTCCTAAGCAAATGAAGGTCGCCAAAAGTAGTCCATGTTCATAATATTTGAACTTCTATTATTTGTCCCACAGCTGAGAAACAATATAAAACTTATCAGGGATGCAAATGTTCCATTCCTCACCTGAAGCACCCACAAGCTTAGAAGAGCCTCCAAGCAAAACAGGCCGAATCCAACCAAGTAGAATATCTGCAAGAATACTAAACATTTATTTGACTTGAAGATGTAAGAACAAGCAAAAAGATCATCAAAATTAATGTTTCCAATGTAAGTTCAAAATGACATTAAGGTGGGAAATTTTCATTAGTCCAGCTAATTGAACAAGTTGTAAAATGCAATAAACAGCTTTTCCAACATCTTAAGATTGTTCAAAGGCATCAAGATCATTTTGATCTAACAAGAGCTTAATACCAGAGAAAGCTCACAGCACTCAAGCCAGGCACTACTCAACCTAGTTCCATAAATGTCAAATTCCCACAATTTTACACCCCTTCATCTGAATCAAAGGTCCAGATGAGTTCCTTAGTTATCATCTTGTTAGGTTTCTCAGGCAAAATCAAGTGCAAGTAACTAGCTGGATCAATAGTAACTTAAACTGTCTCCAAGACACTAACTGTCATTCATTCATACATACCATAATGACAGTATGACACTATCACTTTGAGCCAACTAATAGCATTATGTCTATAAATTTTAAGCATATAAACACATAAGAACTGGGTAAGAAGATAATCCATCAATTTAAAACATTCAAGATCAACCATTACTATAGATGCTTCTACATATAAAAAATACAAATACACATCATCAATGACAATAGTACAAAATAAAATATTCATGGTTAATATGAAATGATTATATTCAGGGAATGCATAACAAACAGTTTCAAAACTAACAAGGAATAAATATATGCACACGTAGAATACAACTTACCCCAACCAATACATGGTCTGAGAATACATCGATTGCTGCAAGGATGCCCCTGAAATTTTAAATGAACTAATTCAAATGCCACAGAAAAATCTATACTTATTTAATACATTCACTAATACATATGACTAAGTAAAAGAGTTGCCATAACCCATAAGATAACAGCAAAAAATGACATCCAACTAATTTTTAACAGAAATCAGAAGTTCCTTTTTAGGTGCATTTAATATATTTTAGGGCCAGAGGTTCCTTTCTACTGCAAAGTGAATTACATGAAGAGACAATATCAAGAAACATATCACTATAATGTTTCATTGCTTGCATATGCCTATGGAATGAGTAAAAGGTATCCGTTTGAACCTTCAAAAAACTTACAAAGGTCCTACCAATTTCTTATGTTCCTATGCTTTATTTTAAATGACATTCTCTAAGCAAGCTGATATAACCAGAAAACTTTTTATTACGAACCTTCAATTCTAGTCATATTTCCCCCAACTTACAATGGAAGCCCTATCACTGGAAAAGTACAAACCAGCATGCTCTAGGATGAAAGTTTTTGAAAGTTACCCTTAGGGCCATTTGCCTTTTGAAATATTAGTCATTCTAAAATTACAGCCAAATACCAAGTAGATAAAAAGATCAATAGCTTCATAGAACTTTAGTCAAACAAGCTCTATATACAAATTTGTAGAACTTACGTTAATGATTTTCCATGAAAAACAATTGGAGGCGCTATTGCAGCAAAGACGCAAAATGCAATATGAAGCTGCATCAAGCCAAAGCAAATTAACAAAAAAATTAATACGTCACTCTCACTCAGTAGTCTGCCAGTATTAAACGATTGATCAACATACCATGTAGAACATGAAAAACCAACCAAACTTTAGTGCACTATCTGTCCTGCATATCAGAAACAACCATAAGCAAGAATCATCACCATGCACAATCGAGTCAGTAGATTGTAAACCTGTATGCTAATGTCTCCCTTGCCTGTTACTAAAAGGGAACCATACTTGATGTAAACCCTTTGTGCTTAGGCAGTGTTTAAATGCTTGTGAAGAAAAAACGGCAATGATGTAGTTTACCTCATAGCACGATAGAGGGGCCTGTACCATAGCACATAGGAAAGTGGAACTCCAAGAAGAGCATAAATCACCGCAAGGAAAAAAATTTTAGAGCCTGCAGATTGTATATTTCACACTAGTCCAAATCACTTCATTAAACTAGAGAGCTGGCGGTATCACAAGAGTAAAAAAGAATCAGCTTACCGCTTCCTCTGATCCAACAAACAATCACAGCAACTAAGTTGAAAACTAGGCATAGAACAATTCCTGAAAAGATATAAAAAAAACTAGGTATATTAGAATATTGTTTAGAAAATCAACATGTCTAGTGATAGTGATATAAAAAAATTGAATACATGAAAAAGAAAAGAAAAAGGAGAACAAGAGTTCAACAAGGGTGTGTTTGTGTGGGTTTATGCAGCTGTGTATCAAGTTAAAAATGGGTATGATACAGATGCCTCATGAAACAAATTTGCACAAGAAAACTTCTTCAATATATCTAGTAGAGAAAATAGATAGAAACTACTTCGCAAAGTCTTCTACTTAGGCCCATCCTAACCAGTAACAGACATAGCATCCTAACCAGTAACAGACATTCATCTATATCTCCATTCTGTCAATTCACAGCATTCAAAAGCAAGCATAGCAAAAATGCCAAAAACGTTTCAAATAAAATACTCCACAACTAGATTCACCCATGCCATACAAACATATAATTGCAAGACCTGATAGTTATTCCTCAAATTCTAAAGAAAGTCAGAAGACTAAGACATTGAAAAACTAGTCTTTGCATCTCAAGAATATACAAAGAAAATCAGAGCAAGAAGTAAATCATGGATTATTTTATTTATTTTGAGGGGGCAAAAAAAACAAAAATTATTTGGGATTGATAATAATGCTGTAAGACTACTAATTCCACATAGAAAACGATGAAGAACAAGGAGGAGGAATATGAAAGAAATTCCCATTTCCCAAAGTGTTCCCAGAAATTCTTAACTGCTGAGTGATTTGAAACTTAAAAAATAGTAATCTTTACTATTATAAAGTCGTTGAGCAAGTATAATTGCCCTTGGTCACAATTAGTTCAGTCCATTTTATCCTCTCCTTATTTTTCAATAAAACTACATATTTTTCAATAAAAAAAAGGAAACTATTACCTATTTTCTAACAAAACTAACCAATTTTGTAACTTTAGCAGCAGACACAAGAGTGCTTGCCCCCCATTAGTATTTCTTTATTTAGGTGCAATAGTGCAAACAGTTGTTGTTTTCATAGTAGAAACACTAGTACAAATGTACAGCTGGGAAGGGTAGAAAACTGCTACTATGTAGATAATATTGTTACCAATTTTAATGCTTCCATGAAGACCACATATTAATATACACCTTCCAATTACTCAAAAACGAAAAGGAAAGGAAAACCAAACTTCAGGAATGTATATTATCATGTCCACCTCTAAAGAGTATGGTAAGTGTGTTAAAAGAAAAAGACACAAGATCTTAGATCAACAATAAAGGGGAAAAAACAAGAAGCACAACAAATATGGTAAATATTGCAAAAGCTGCACAGAAAAGACCTATTTAGTATTAGAAACTGCATTAGTAAAAAGGAAAGAGAATCCTAATGCTGTAATAGTTGTGAAGCACCTTATATAGATTTCCCAATAAGAAAGCAGATAAAGAGAAAACACATGCAAATATATTTTACTAATGAGGCTCCTATTTACACTAAAAAATTATGATCATGAAATAACAATATACAGTTATACCCTTTACTTTGGGTGAAATACAAGCAGAAGAAGACATAATAATACATTATATGTCTCAATAACAACCAACCAACTGAATAATAAATAAATAAGATAATTAAGCAACCATACCTAACCAACTTGCAAAGGCCAAATATTGCAGCCTCTGAGCATGAACTGGGATCTCGTTGGCAATATCATGGTGAATGATTGGGAAAAATGGAGGCCAATTCTTATCATCAACAGGCACACCAGCTGGTAAACATATTTGAAAAAAAAAAAGGTTATTGACTCGGCATAAATTAACCATATATTTGGATGGAGAGGAAGACATTTTTTGAAACTTGAAAATTTCTCTTGTTAAGTTAAAAGAGAAAATGAAGAGAAATTTGATAAACAAAATTTTCTCTACAAGTTTTCCATCCATTTCAAAATTCAAAAATTGCTCTCCTCTTTCATTTTCTCCCTCATCCATCCAAAGGATTAAAGATGCAACAAAAAGATAATTAATAAAAAATGTTGCACGTTTGACTCTCATTATTCACCTCTAGCAACTGCTTCTTCTCTTCTTTTTATTTCCTACAGATACATTTTGAAAGAGTCAAAACCTCAAAAGCAAAGGATATAGTGGTACCAGTAAGAACATATATATGCAGGCAGTTAAGAAAATATAACTGTTAATAATGACGATTAAAAAAATCAATGATGAAAATGCTAAAATCTAAGATCTTAGACCAAAAAGTTGGATCGACCTTCTCTCTCCTCTTTAAATCTGCTTCCCAAGCTGCTAGCTCTTGTCCCTTTTTCTTAGAGTCCTATATAACATAATGGAGAACTAACTCAGCTTCCTGAAAAGAATCCTATAAAGTCTTAAGAAAATCTCTGAATTAGCAAAGACATTACGTTTGTAGTATCCAAAGGAATATCAACCGTAGCATCATGTCTTTGACCAAAGCCCACTGGTTCAGATGACAACGGTGGAATACGTGATTTTGATCCAGGAGCAGCAGCACCATTCTGTAAGATTTCCACAATAAATAGAAGGAAAAATAAAAACATTTTATGACACAAATGAAAAAAAATAAAATAAAGCATCAACTGCCAGCGCTTCCAAAACTAGCAATTTGTACTTGAAATGAGAAATATAACGCCTAGTGGCTACATTATCTCATTAGGAGGGTTTCAATACTTAGATGCTAAAGTTGGTTCATTAGAATTTACAAAGTTTCAATTAATTGAACATCTCATAAAGCATATGTATATGCGGCTAAGTTAACTCAAAAACCAAGCTCAAGTCGTTAAATAGATACTGTCCCAAACAGTAAAAATATATTAGGCAACATCGCAATTGAAAGCAAACTCACAGGATTAGCAGTCTGCAAACTCAGTGAAACGCAAGACCACAAATCCTCTCTAATAATCACTGTCGTGCCATTTTCATTTCCAATTTTTGATTTGACAAAGTATACGCTAAGATGTTTCTTAATCGTTTAACCACTTAAGTGCAATTTGAACGGTGTTACATCTACAAGCCCACAGCATATATTCACAAGCAAGCACAACACGTAAACTTAGACAACTCAGCTTCATACACAAATTGAGCGAACAAAACCGAGAACGACAACACCCCATCAACCATTACCAAAACAACGAAACGTGCGTCGCGTATTCCAGTACGCGCATTAACTCAATTAAGTAAGCTCGGAAAGCACCATTACTAAAATCACAAACCTACGCAGTTCTAGATCCACAAACATGCAAACTAAGCTCCGCACAGATTTGCAGTCTCAGTGCCGATTCATTACGTGCGCACACTCTCACAAATTTTTTCAATTCTCACATCCGCATCCAAAAAAAGAGAAGTTAAATCACAAAAAGAAAACATAGATCCAGATCAAATGAAGAGCCACGTAAGCATTATATTTCCTTATATGTAGTTCATAAATTGCAGCACCGAAATCTAGGGAGTTCCGGAGCAAAAACAAAGTTGGATCTGACGAACCGCTAAATATAGATAGAAATGGAGAGAGACTGTGAGCGAGATTAGAATACCGAAAAAGGATTGACTTCTTCTTCCTCGAATGGATTGGGATCGTGGTGGCGATTCATGGTGAGGAAGCGAAATTCGCTAGATCCCTAAATTTTGCAGAGCGAAATGTGCGAGGAGAGTGCCACCGAATCACCGAACAGGTGCGTGCGTGAGTGAGTGAGACAGTGTAAATGCGTGCGGTGTGAGAAAGCACTTTTCTCGCTTTTGTTTTTGGATTGGCTTGTTCGCAACGCGGGATATGGTTTTAGAATGTGAAGGGAAAAAGGTAACTGAGCTTTGAATTATACTCTTTGCCCTTCCCTTGGGCTGGTATTTACGGTGCGTGCCCATGGGTCGGTGTGGTGCTGCTCTCAGTGTGGCTGTGTAGATGGGAAGCTGAGTTCACGTGATTCTAGCGTGATTTTTATATGACGTGGTATGTGCTGGTTGGGCTGTTTCCGCTATAGGGTAAGAGAATACGTGGAGGCTGTCCTATTGGATTAGAGCTCGGGACTAACGGTGACTTCGCAACAACAATATCACTCTTTTTTAAATATTTTTTTGAAAAGATTAGGCGCAACCGACTAAAAATGGACAGGTAATTTTATTTCTTTTCCACAATAGGAGAGGGCAATTTATAGCCCTTCATCATCTATTATTCAAAAACTTAATAAATACGTCAATGTATCAAGACATTACCCCATCGAGCGAAAACAAGTTGGAGCGAGAGAGTGAATAGACAATAGACAAATAAACGTAAAGTAGCTATTTGGATGAAAGAAAAAAATAAAATCAAAAATCAAAAATCAAAATAGTAAACAAATGTCACTTTTCTTCCATTGGTTTGATGCTGTTTTTTTATTAAGATCTCAAAAGTTGAAATCTTCTAAAAAAAATAGTGTTATAATAACTTTATTTTACAGTGAGCTGAATAAGGTTTAGTAGATTTAAGATGCAAATAATTTTGATAAAAGTAAAATATTAAACCATTAATCATTAAATGTGAAAAGACAATGGCTATCGCCATACAGACAAATTTCTTGAATGATCCATATGAAGCGGGCACAACTAGGCAGACAGAGAATTTAACACACCAAGACCCTCTCCAAGTAAGAAACCCTTCTTGGCAAGTAAATCATCACAAACGTTAGCTTCATGAAAAACATGACCATTAGACACCTCACACTCCAATTTTATTTAATTTTAATTAACAAAATAAAGTGATAAATAAGAGTCATATTATTATGGTAACTATTTTGAACGACGATATTCGTATAAATGTGAGACTAATGGTGAATTTTACCATAGTAAATTTTATATATTTGTGATTATAATAGAAACGTTTTATAAAAATTATATGACTATAACAAGTGTCACTATAAAAAAATTTAAAAGAAAAAAAAAGTGACGTGTGTTACTATAAAATGTTTTAAAATTACTTTATATGTTTATAATGTATCATTTCCTATTAATGAAATCAAGAAAGAAAACTATTAGTAATTAGTTTATTCTTAATAGTATTGGTAGTGTGGCTTTCCTTATCAAGAAGCATTAGATAAATCAAACGTGGTGTAATGAGTAAATGTGTAGTACGGTGGGTAAATCATGAAAATTTTTCATAAATTTTTTTTAGTGACAAAGGTAAATTTTCACTATTTAATTATTTTATTTTTATTTAATTAACTAATTAACTAAAAAAAACTTCAATAGAGTTTATATATATATATATATATATATATATATATATATATATATCATTTTTGTATAAATAATACGGAAAAAGTGAAAAATTCAAAATTACAAAACAGCCACTAACAAAAAGGGTCAAAGCTCAAATCTCACAAGTCAAAACCCTAGCAATTACAAAGCCCTTCCTTCCTTCCTGCTTGCGCCTCTGTGGAGTTTTGGCACTGGTTCGCGCGCTGCGGAGCGGTTCCGTTCACTTCACCTCACCTCGCTTTCCACCTCCATTATCATGGGCCGCAAACACGACGCCGTTGTCGCCACCGAACCAGTCGCCGAAGAAGCTCCCAACAGCCCCGACCTCAAATCCGAGAGGAAGAAGAAAAAGAAGAACAAAGACAAAGACAGCTACAAATACGAAACGACTAGTCCCAAAAGAAAGCTCAACGAGCTCCAACCCCAAAACAACGCCGAATCAAACAAAAAGAGTAATAAGAAGAAGAAGCACCACGATTCAAAAGAGAACGGTGACGAAACCAAAACCGAATCCGTTGACGGAGGTGGCGGCGATGAATTGGCGACCGGAGGTCTCGTGGTGGTTACCGGTAAGAACGCAGGCGACGCGAAGTACGCGGCGGTAAAGAGCTTCGGCGATTCGGGGCTGCCGGAGAACGTGCTGGAGTGCTGCAAGGGTTTCGAGAGGCCTTCTCCGATTCAGTCGCGAGCGTGGCCTTTCTTGCTGAACGGCCGCGATCTGATCGGAATCGCAGCAACTGGCTCAGGTGTGTTTTGCCATTTTGTGATATAATATATGTGTGTGTGTGTGAAGAATTTGAATGAATTGGATTCTGATATTGTTGATGGTTTTCTGTGGTATCTCAGGGAAGACGCTGGCCTTTGGGATTCCGGCGATTATGCACGTTCTGGGAAAGCGGAAGAGCAAAGCGTCGTTGAAGGGTCGGAAGCCTCTTTGCCTCGTGCTCTCTCCCACCAGGGAGCTAGCTCAACAAGTATGTTTATCCGTTAATGAACATTGTGTTGTTAATTTGAATTTTAAACTCTTGTAGTTTTAATCACTGCATGAGTAATTTCATTTGCACTTGCCAGTTGCAGATTGAAGTCTGTGTGAATGGAGTGATTGCTAGCTAATTATCTTATATTATTTAAAATGTGTATAATTGAAAATGAGAAACCACGAGGTATTCAGCCTCCTATTGGTCAATGGAATGGAGTGAAAAGTTAATTATTGGTGCCTTCTTACGTTTCAACAGCTTATTTATCTTTCCAATGGAACACTGTAGCTGGAAACTTATTGCTGTTATTTCAGAATGGTCTTAAACTTATTATATTCCTTTAGAATTTAGATTGTAACTGTTACACGGACTTTATGATTTGCCATCCCTTCACCTTCAACTGTAGCCTAGTTTGTTAAGGAAATAATTTCTAATGAATGTATCTTACATTTTCAAATTCCATGGGTATTGATGATAGTATTCATTCACTAAATGATAAATATGTAGCTAATTGGCTCCTTATTTGTGTTACAGATATCAGATGTCGTGTGTGATGCTGGTAGCTCTTGTGGAGTGGAATCAATTTGTTTGTATGGTGGAACCTCCAAAGGGCCACAAATCTCAGCACTGAAATCTGGCATTGTAAGTTGTCAAGTTCTTCATCTCTTTTGGAGGGTTTCGGTGCTGATGTCAGTTTGCAGTTACATGCTTTTTTCCCTTCATTTTGTAAACATCAATTGATTCTTTTAGTATTTTCTTTCCATCCAGGATATTGTCATTGGAACTCCTGGTCGTATACAGGATCTGATTGAGATGGGTGTCTGTTGCCTAAAAGAAGTATCGTTTGTGGTAAGCAGTAAATTGTCTGGCAGACTGATTTTACTGTTCTTTCTTATTTCTCAATGCATTTTTCTGTCATGTAAACAAGTTGTTAATCAAATATGCCTTTTTTGCTGGTCACACTGAAGAGCAATATAAATTGGATTCCTTTATTTGATATATGGAAAATGCCAGTGTTGGAATATTCTAGATTTTGAATTTACTTACAAATTGCATCTCAACTGAATTTTCTTTGGCTCTGTATGAACTTTGTGTCTCGGGGTCCAGTGTGACAACTATCATGCTTTCTCTTTTGTGACTGTTTATTCTATATCTACTTCAACTTTGTTATGTGAAGCACATGATGGTTTAAGATATACTGAATCTTTTTGCAAAAACTGTCATTTGTTTGTTCTAGGTGCTTGATGAAGCAGACCGGATGCTTGACATGGGTTTTGAACAAATAGTCCGCTCTATACTGGGTCAGACATGTTCTGGTATGGAACATTTTGTTTAATTGTACCTGCTTTCTCTTCAAATCAATTTCCTTTTAATTTCTCCTTTTAGCTTTTGACGTTTGCCTTGAGATACCGTGTCCCAGTGCTGGTGTCGTGCTTTTAAAGAACGGAGGCTTTACGTTATTTTATTTTTTTTTCAAACAGTACTGAGATTTTCAGGACTTCAGTGACTGCATTTTTTTTTTTCCATATAAAACTTTGGTGATGACTATTTGTTATTGGTTTTGTGAATTCTTGGACTAAAATATCATTTTGTTTATAGTATGTTATATGTTATTTTATATTGTGTTTCTGAATCTATGATTCAATGCAATTTATGATCCTCAATTAAAAAATTAGCTCCACGATTCACTATGTGAATTGAGATTCGGTAACCATGCTCAGAACCTTCAGTTTTGAGTCTCCAACAAGTTTGCATTGACATGTTTTCATTACCACAATTTTTTTGCAGCTTACTTTCATGTTGTTGATGATATTATAATTTTGTGCAGTTCGTCAAATGGTGATGTTCAGCGCGACGTGGCCCTTACCAGTTCATCACTTAGCACAGGAGTTTATGGATCCAAACCCTATTAAAGTCAGTATCTTGATTTTTGTAAAGGCTTTGAACTATTGTTTTTATGTAAGGTATTGAAGGAAGATGTATGTAAACTTGTGACAGGTTGTTGTAGGTTCAGAAGATTTAGCTGCCAATCATGATGTCATGCAGATAGTTGAGGTGTGAATTTCACCAAATCTACATTTCATATGTATTGTATATATGCTTTAAGTGACTATTAATAAAATCCTGTTGTGTTCATAGGTCTTAGATGACCGTGCTCGTGATAAACGGCTATTTGCTTTACTGGAAAAGTACCACAAATCTCAGAGGTATCTCTCTGTGATAATTACCTTTTGACTAGAGATATCTTCCCAGGAAGTGGTGACTCCAATAATCTAGCTGTTCAATTTGGATGAATATGTTTCTACTCTTAAGACCTATTATTTCAAATAAAAGCAAAAATGAAGCTAGAGATTCATGTTCAAAAGCCACTTGCTGTTTGTGTGGTTTTCAGGGGCTGGGGATTTGGAGTATGACTTCCCTATAGAAAATGAAAATAGAAATGAGTTTAAAATTTTGTTTGATTGATTGTTTGGTTTTCCATGGCTTTAGTTGAATTTTATGTATTTCTTTATGTAACATATAAAAAATGGTTTCTAATTGTTATCATGATGCACATTGATGCTATTGCTCTTGTAATGTTTAGTTCTGCTGTGTTGCTAAGAGCTTGTACCTTTTCTCAGGAACCGAGTACTGGTTTTTGTTTTGTACAAAATGGAGGCCACACGTGTTGAAAAAATGTTTCAAGAAGGGTATGTTGCTACTATTGGTGATATTCGTAAACATCTCTCTCTCTTTCTCTCTCTCTATATATATATTTACACATTTATGTATGTATGCATATAATGAAAATTTCTTGTGGTGGTTCTAAGCTTTTGCTGATATAAGCTACTTGTGTTAAATGCCATCTTTAGGGGTTGGAAGGTTGTGTCAATACATGGGGACAAAGCACAACATGATCGTACCAAGGCACTGTCATTGTTCAAGAAGGGGACCTGTCCTTTGATGGTATGTGGGCTCATGTTATCATTGTTATCCTTCCAGTTTGCCGTTCCAAAAGTTAAGATAGATTTATGAATTGTCATTGGTCTTGAGTCCCGGCAAGATTTTTTATTTTGATTTGTGACACGAGAGAGATTTTCTTCTCATCATTTTGTCAATGTCGATCTCTTTGGTAATATCTTTTCTCTGCTTGCTATATCAGCATATTGTTTTTCATCCAAATTCTTATGTTTGTAGTTCCCCTCCCTTCCCTTTCAAGTTCTATTGTAATTTTGATCAGAGTTCAGAAATTTAGTTTTGTTATGCCAGCCCTAGGGTTTTGATCATCACTCGTTTACATTATATATGTATGTTTATCATGTATTGTACAAATTAGGTGTACCTATTTTCACAACCAAACTGGAAAGAATAGCGAAGGGATTAAAGACAAAACAGCATTGTAAGGGATGCCCTAAATGTTTTCAGTGGATAAGGAATGAAATTTTTGCTTCTCGGGTGACTAGATATTTGTCCACAAACCAGAACTGGTCTCAAATGTCCTTCACACACTGCATCGAATTATTTGGTCATTTATTTGATTTCACAATTTAATGGGCAGATTGCTACTGATGTTGCTGCTCGAGGATTGGATATTCCTGATGTTGAAGTGGTGATCAACTATAGCTTTCCTCTAACTACAGAAGATTATGTTCATAGAATTGGGCGGACTGGACGAGCTGGTAAGAAGGGTGTTGCCCATACATTCTTCACACAACAGAATAAGGTAGTATTCATTATCTGCATGATGTATTCTAGGCTCTTAGTATGTTCTCATCTTTTCCCACTCCTACTATTATTAATGGAAATACTTCAGGGTCTTGCTGGGGAGCTTGTGAATGTTTTAAGAGAAGCAGGGCAAGTTGTGCCCGATGCCCTTTTGAAATTTGGCACACATGTAAAGAAAAAGGTTTGGTTTCTTCATTTTTGCTACCAGCTCATATCTCTTTTGTGATGGTTTGGAATTGTTTGGACAAACTTTTCTTTGGTTGCCAGTCCTTTGGATTTGGATTTGTGAAGGCATTTTATTGATTGCTAAAATATCATTTTCTGCTATATTGTAGGAGTCCAAGCTTTATGGGGCTCACTTCAAGGAAATTCCTGTTAATGCTCCAAAGTCTCAAAAAATTACATTTGACAACTCTGATGATGAAGACTAAATGCTGGTGACCTACTGTTGTTTTTTTGGTTTGATGAACATTGGAATTCAGTTATTTATTCGTTTTCTTTTGGTTGAATTATTTATTCCCTTAAAAGGAAATAAGCATAGTGTAGAGTTATAAGTATATTAGCGACTCTTTCCTCCTTGTAGGATTTGGAAGTTTTTGTTCATTTCATCCATTTATGAGATGATAGTCTTGTATTCACATGTATATTTTTAGCATCTATGATTGACTATTAATTTATATAGCTTGGGTCTAGACTATCATTTTATGTTGCTGGTTTACATTTTTTTCTTCAAATCACTGGCTCTACATTCATTGTGCAACCTTTAATGTGCCTGTTGGGCGAATTCGGGGAGATTACTAGGCCGCTGTTCACCATTCATTATGTTAGGGCAATGCATAAACGTGAGTGTTGTTTACTCCTTTGTGAACATACCAGTTTGACATCAAGATTCTGGTCTCTACTAACCTTGTTAGCAATTGTGAGCTGGACCTTGTCTAAGAGAAGTGTGCTGGTAGAAACGTTTTCTTAAAATTGATATGTATTTATTTTCTAATGAAAGATTGATAGTCCAACTCAATAAAAAAAACTAATTTAACATCATCTCTACTCGTGTCAATTTCTCACAATTTTTTCCGGCCCAAATAATATCCATCACGTGTAACCGTGGTTAGTGACCTTATTCTAAGTCCTTCAGTTGGTAACACTACAATTAATACATCAATAGATCATTGTGTAAATAGGCATTGTATAATAACAAGTAGTTAGACTTTATAGTATAGTAGGGACATGTGGATGAATTGATTGTAAAGTAATATAGATAAGGTAAACAATTGATTGAACATTGTGTAGATTTTTTGTAAAGTAATATAGATTACATATCACTTTCTAATGAAAGATCAATAGTACAACTCAATAAAAAAAAAAAACTAATTTAACATCTTCTTTACACATATCAACTTCTCACACGGGCAAGATTCTCACAATCAACCAATATGATGTTACTAAATTGTGTTTATGCTTAATAGATATGGGTTAGAAGCAAATCAAGGGCATGACAATGGAGCCTTGGGTTGGATAATTGATAACGTGTTTTGTACTTGGATGAGTTTTCACTATAAAATTGTGTTATGCAAGTGTGGAATACCTGTGCAGTTCGTAATGCTTCAAGAAAGACATTCTATTGTGGTTGTAGTACCATAAATACAACAAGCATATGTCTATTGGATATATGATTTTACTTATAACATAAAATAACACAAATTTTCAAATAATAATAGCGCATTTGCACGGATTTAGGTTCTAGTATATGGTGAGAAATAAATCCTCTTAATTGAAATATTTGTTATGTGTTATCAAGTCTCTTGTCATTATTTGATGAGGCGAGTTTTATACATGATATAAATGAAAAAAAAAATTAATGATAAAATATTGCATTTCATAACGCATGTCAAGAAATTCAATTTAGAGTGTGCTTGGCAATTAAGAAAAACAGCTGTGTTTGTTTTTCATTAAAAACTGTTTTGAAAGAATTAAAGATGTTTGGGTAAAGGATGAAAAATAATCAAAGCTTTTGTAAGGGAAATATGCTGTTTTGTAAATATAAGTTTAAGCTAATAGTTTGGGCATTAGGAAAGAAAAGTCTTCTGTTTTCATGATTTTACTAAATTCACCCTCACATCAATTATATAATATAAATAATTATTTTTATAATTTTTTTAATAATTTATCATAAAAAGCAATTTTTTTTTCATGCAATCCAAATAAAATAGATTATCTTAAAATTATTTTAGTTATTTTATTAAACATAAAGTAATTTTTATATAATTAATTATATATAAAAAGCAATTATTAAAATAAAATATTATTGCAATAAATTTAATTTTTCAGTTTTTTCAAATACACACTTGTTGTCATTTTTTACTTTCACATTCGGTTGAATATTACATAATTTTAGATTAAAATAATATTTATTTTTAAATTAAATTTTAAATAATCCGTATAAACAAAATAAACTTTTTTTAACAACAAAATAAAATAAAATTTAAGATTCCTATTTTAAAAAGAATGAGTACAAATTTTATTATTTTACCTTTATATCTTTGATATAGCATTAAAGGCAAGTTATTTTACTGAAATTGAAAAAAGTGCTCAATCGATTTGCTTATGATACAATTCACTCTCACAATTTCTTCAAAATATAAATCAAACCAAATTTCAAATAATCTGTATCTGAGTTTAATTATTTTGAAGAGCTCTTGTCACCACCATCATTGTAATTTTTGGTCTGACGATTAGAGTGAAAATAAAAAATGCTACTTCTATGACGTAGTTTTTTTATCTAGTTTCAAGACCTTGCAATCGAAAT
Organism: Nissolia schottii; assembly: GCA_003254905.1. Taxonomy (NCBI): domain Eukaryota; kingdom Viridiplantae; phylum Streptophyta; class Magnoliopsida; order Fabales; family Fabaceae; genus Nissolia; species Nissolia schottii. The sequence goes on from QANU01000796.1 coordinate 122,038, forward strand.
ATTTTACCGGATACATACCATCTATAAATTGTCCAAGTGGATTCCATAAGTCAAGAATATTCCATGCATTCTAATCTAGAAGCTCATATTTGAAACCAGAACGCAGGTTTCTGCGTACATAAACTATGCCAATCGTGGTTTAAATAAAAAGGCAATGAACATTCACAACAAAAATCTATTCAGGAAATGATGAAGTAACCTCGTAGAAGCTACATAGAAACTCCTAGGAGTTCGATTTTTTCGTAATAATGGATTCTGTGAATGTAACCAATTGTGAGGTCAATGCCCTGCGGGATACTCCAATGTGTAGGCACTTCACCATCACTTGGCTACGCCTAGTCAAAGGATGCAGCATCCTTTGTTCTTTTCCAATTAGGAGGGTTAACCGCGTATTAATATGGATGAAGGGGGAAAAAAATGAGATTTTTATGTTATTTTTCAAAATAGTTGACATTTGTATTATATTTCAATTGCTTTTTATCAAAAAAACAATATTTCCATTTTGTTTTACGTCATCGTATGTCCTCCAATTCTTATAGAGGAGCGCCGTACGCCTTTTAAGTCAATTAATCTCTATGCAGTACTCTTTTGGTAACAGTATGTATATATGAGAGTTCTTAAGATGAATCATTCAACATGTACATTAGTTGAACTAGTAGTCTCTAAAATTTTAATACGCAAAAGAAAAGTAAACTGAAAGGCTGCATTTGGTATTAAAGACATGACAAAGACACAGACATGAGGACAAATTTTTTTTTTGTATGTTGTTGAAGCTGAGATAGAGATGGTAAATTTTTTTTGCTTGAGATGACACAATATTGAGACATGGATAAAAATTTCTTTATATCTATCCCCGTATCTCTATTTCTCTGTTATTCTTCTTGTATCAAACACCAAACACAGCCTTTTGCTTGAAATAATAATTAAAAAGAAAATAGAAAAAAAAAAACTGACAAGTTTGCTAGTCTTGTATGTCCACGGAAAATACTATGAAATATCCTTTTTGTTATTTGGAGCATATGGTTTCAACTTTCAAGTTGGCAGTTTGTAAGCCACAAAGTAAAGAGCCTCTCAAGTTCTTAGCAGGATCCTTGGTGGAGAAGAAAAGAATGGCAGTTTGACCCTTTCCTTGGGGGTGTTTATGATAGTGCATTCCTTGGAATATAACCCATACAAGTGAAAAATTGCAGCTATATAATCACACACACCACAAGTCATAGATCTCATCATCAAGCCCTTCCAAGCTGCATTCATTCCTATCAACAGACAAAAATCAGCACTCTCATCGTATCAATTTCTTGCAAACAATTTTCCTATCAAGAGGAGGGATATTTATTTTGAAGGCCATCAAGAAGTGCAGCAGCAACGAAAAAATGACAGAAAGTACAGTATCATTTTTACTGGACAAGCTGACTAGCTTGCTTCAAGAAGAAGTCAAACTCCAGAGAGGGGTCCAGCAAGAGGTTCAGTACATCAAAGACGAGCTGGAACGCCATAAGGCCATCTTAAGGGTGGCTGATGCTCTGGAGGACAAGGATTTTGAACTCAAAGTATGGGTTCAGCGAGTGAGAGACGTTGCTCATGACATGGAAGATGCTATAGACGAGTTCAACCTTCGCCTCGTGGATCGCCATCCTGATCAAGGCAACAACTCTTCTTTTCTCTCCAAAGTTAAGAACATGCAAGCCCGGCATCGGATTGCTTCGGAGATACAAGGGATTAGATCTAGAGTTGAGTTTATCTCCAGGGAACGTCCCAGCGTATATGGCGTAGGCTCGCGGTTGAGTCAACGGTTGTCATCGTCGAGGCTTGACAGCCAAGGAGATGCCCTTCTGCTGGAGGAAGCTGATCTGGTTGGTATCGACAAACCAAAGAGGCAGCTGAGTGATTTGCTTTTCAATGATGAACCGGGCAGGGCAGTGATTCCAATTTATGGAATGGGAGGGTTGGGGAAAACTACATTGGCAAAGCAAGTCTATGATGACCCCAAAGTGAAGAAGCGTTTCAGGATTCATGCTTGGGTTAATGTCTCTCAGCCTTTCGAAATGCAAGAGCTCCTTAGAGACCTTGTTCACCAGCTCCATGATGTGATCGGCAAACCGGCCCCAGAAGCAGTTGGACAAATGAAGAGCGAGAAGCTCAAAGAGGTGATCAAGAATTTCCTCCAGCGAAGCAGGTACCTCGTTGTGCTGGACGGTGTATGGCAGACTGGGGTCTGGGACTCTATCAAGCTTGCTTTGCCTAACAACAACCATGGGAGTAGAGTGATAATTACCACGCGCAACAAAAACGTAGCCTTGTCTTCCTGCACTGAATTGGGCAAGGACTTTCACCTTGAATTCTTACCCGAGCAAGAAGCTTGGTCTCTCTTCTGTAGGAAGACATTTCAGGGTTACTCATGCCCTCCTCACCTGGAAGAAGTTTGCCAGAATATCTTGAAACTCTGCGGAGGGTTGCCACTGGCGATTGTGGCTATCAGCGGTGCTCTGGCCACACGAGACAGGACAAACATAGAAGAATGGCAGATGGTTTACAGAAGCTTTGGCTCCGAAATCGAAGGCAATGACAAACTGGAGAACATGAACAAAGTGCTTTCTCTAAGTTTCAATGAGTTGCCTTACTATCTTAAGTCCTGTTTGTTGTACCTAAGCATCTTCCCAGAATTTTACGCTATTCAGCACATGAGATTGATACGCCTGTGGATAGCTGAAGGGTTTGTCATTGGAGAAGACGGAAAGACACCGGAGGAAGTCGCAGACAGTTACCTCAAGGAGATCTTGGACAGAAGTCTGCTGCAAGTGGTGGCAAAAACCAGCGATGGGAGGATGAAGACTTGCCGATTGCATGATGTTCTCAGGGAGGTCATCAATTTGAAGTCAAAGGATCAGAACTTCGCTACAATAGCCAGAGAACAAGGCATAATCTGGCCAGAGAGAGTTCGACGCCTATCAGTCATAAACACAACACAAAACATAGAGAAAAACAAGAAACCATTCCAACTTCGGTCGCTGCTAATGTTTTCCTTATCAGATTCACTTGATCAATTCTCTACACGTGCACTATGTGGTTATAAATTACTTAGGGTGTTAGATTTACAGGATGCACCTTTGGAGGTTTTTCCTGCTGAAGTTGTCAACCTTGTTCTACTGAAGTATCTGAGTTTGAAGAACACAAAGGTGAAAAACATTCCAGGCTCCATCAAGAAGCTGCAACACCTGGAGACATTAGACCTCAAACACTCCAATGTCACAGAACTACCAGTTGAAATTGTGGAGCTGCACCGGTTACGCTACCTCCTGGTTTACCGCTACGAGATTGAATCCTATGCTTATTTCCACTCAAGGCATGGCTTCAAGTTGGTTGCCTCAATAGGACACATGCAGTCTTTGCAGAAGCTATGTTTTATTGAGGCAGACCAAGGAAGCAAAGGCTTGATGATTGAGCTTGGTAGACTCACACAACTTAGGAGGCTTGGCATTAGAAAGATGAGGCAAGAAGGTGGGGCTGCTTTGTGCTCTTCCATCGAGAAGATGATCAATCTCCGATCACTGTCCATAACTGCAATCGAAGATGATGAGGTCATCGATATTCACGACATTTCCAGCCCTCCTCAATTTCTTCAGCGGTTGTACTTGAGTGGACGTCTAGAGAAGTTTCCGCAATGGATAAGTTCTCTCAAGAACTTGGCCCGAGTGTATCTAAAATGGAGCCGGCTAAACGAGGATCCTCTGGTATATCTTCAAGATTTGCCAAATCTAAGACACCTTGAGTTTCTTCAGGTTTACGTTGGCGAGACATTGCATTTCAAGGACAAGGGATTTCTAAATCTGAAAGTTTTAGGCCTTGATGATTTAGATGGACTGAAATCTATGATAATGGAGGAGGGAGCAATGCCTGGCCTTAAGAAGCTGATCATCCAGCGCTGCCATTCACTGAAGCAGGTACCATTAGGCATTGAACACCTGAGCAAGCTAAAATCAATTGAGTTTTTTGATATGCCTGAAGAATTGATTATGGCACTGCGTCCACATGGAGGCCAAGATTATCAAAGAGTACAACATGTCCCAGTCGTTTATTCGACGTACTGGAGGGACGGCGGTTGGGATGTCTACTCATTAGACACTTTTGGGGAGATAGAGAGTGACTCTAGTCATAGTGCTGCAACGAGAAGTCTTGAACTTCCAACCCTCTGGAAGGTTTAAGTTTGATTTTGATATTCTTTCTTATTTTTTCCTTTTTCTTTTCTTTTCTTTTCTTTTCGTTTCTAACATACTGTATATCTGAGTGATGACAAACTTGTGTTTCCTATCAGATTGCATATGTAGGTGATGGCACTTTTGCCATCAGATTTTATGCATAAATAACTGCAAATTTCTTTCAAGTTTCAACCAAATAAATCAAGGAGCATAATTTGCTTCTTGGATTCAGAGGTTAATGAATAAAAATGTTCATTGTTTGGTTTTCCAACACATCCATGATCCGTTCAGTTTGGATTTTGTAGCTGAGACTACTACTAGACTGTTAGACTAACTTTCTAGTACAAGAGTAATTGCGTTATGGAGCTCAAAAAAGTTCATCACTGGATGAGAAAAAGTGCTGATGTTAGGTCTCTGGGGAGAGAGTGAAGAAATTTAAATTGAACAAACTAGTGTTGCTCAATCTCAAAATTAATGCAGTCACTCGTAGTATATACAGGAGTAGGTACATTGTGATCCTAAATATCCAAATAACAGGAGGAGGTAGATCCTCTCAATTGAAATTCTTGTCATGTGTTGTCAAGTGTGATCACGGACTATTAATTGATGAGATGGACCCCATATATGACATATGCAACAAATAATGGTGAAATGAAATGGCAACTCTTGTTTTCTGCTTCGCTGCAATGAAATGGCAGCTAATATAACTGACTCACTGGTGTCACTCCCAATTGCTGGCAATGGATTGTATGCATTGCGTTTGAAAGGCCCAATCTATGCCACTGTTTTATATATTTGGTTGGACTGGTTCATACTTTTAATGACAGACATACAGACAAACATGTTTTGCAGGACAGGATTAGGCTATTTACTTCTACTTTGTGCAAAGCGCATGATCTTTTTGAAGGGATATTTCCCTTTTAGATATGCTTAGAAATTGAAAAGCTTCGCTCTTTTGATGTCTTCTTTTGCTTGTTTTTGCTTTTTGTATCGAGGATCTCTATCCTCCAATCTCTTTGTATTATTATTCTAATCTTGTTAATATAATAACAAGAACAGTGTGTATTCCTCAAGGAATCCTAGGCCAATGAGGCTAAAGAGTCCGAACAATTAGTAAAAGTATAGAGAGAACCCTAATTTTGGCCAATATCACTAAAGAGTCCTACAATCAGGAACAACATACAGAGAGAACCCTAATTTCGAGTGAGATATCAAACTCTCCCAAATGACTTGCTCAACAAGCTAGACAAGTCTCATTGGCTGTACATCAACCTAAATTTATTCCTCTTCCAACTCCAAACAAACTTGCCTGCTAAAATCCCTACTCAATCCGAGCCTTTGTTCCATTTACAACTTCGGCTTCTTGGCCCAGGTCCTACCTTCTTCATTAATGGGCCTCTATCACTCAACAAATTAACCTCTTATGGCCTAGAAAATTGTTAAATGAGGAAAGAACAACAATCTTAAAAATGTCTGTGTCTTATCAAGAGATAAGCGTGTATATAGAGGAAGTAGGGAGGGATTATCCCTTTTATAAACTGTTTTCATTTCAATCCCAATAATCAAACCAATACATATTCAATCACGCTAACATACTTTTGCCAAATTTCATCACGTGATTTGCAAAATGATAAATCCAATCAAAAGATATAGTAATGGATCCGAAGAAACATCACATTACCATTCAACAAGCTTTACAAACAAATCAACCTTAGGTAATCATTTGTAACGATATTGTGCTATTTCATGCTATGTTCATAGTCATACACAGCCTAGTTGAAATTTCTTCTGATAGCCAATCATATTCTTTCTCTCCAAATATTGAATTATTTGATTCTAATCACTGCCATAAATAAGCATGCTAGTTATTGTTGCGCCTCTGACCTCATTTATTCAGAAAAACGAAAAGAATTCTTACCGGGCTTAATCGGCTCCGCTTGACCCAAAACGCATCTTTTTATTCATCTCCACAAATCTATATTCTTATATGTTTCCTCAATAAAAAAGAATTAGTCGTGCTACACGTACACCAACAAACCGTACACCATACATACACTCGTATTATACTACAGTAGGCCCCTCAAAATAATCACCCGCTAACCTCTTTCTCCCATTCTTACTTACAAGCACGTCCCACACACGCGAATCCTTCAAACTTCTTCTTCTTGCCTCGGAAATAAGGATTGCACCACAATAAAGTCTCGCCCCTCTCTTCGAACTCTCATCCCTCTCATCAGCTCTGTTTGATCTTCTCACCCCTCTCTTCGGTCTCTCATCCCTCTCATCAGCTCTCTTCGATCTCTCTTCATTCTCGTCTCTCTTCTGCAAATACATCTTGCTCACTACACAATTATGTAGCAGCAATCTCAAAGAAACAAACTCTGGTAATTGCATCAAAGCTGAGTTCACTTTTTATGCTTTTGAATTGAATTTGTTGATAAATGTATATCTGAATGAGTTTAGTGGAAACACAAAACATTGTGTAAAAAGTTGTGAACTACATCAATGTTGTAAACGGCACCTAATGTTTGTGCAAAACGTCGTATAATGTTTGTGCACCATGATCAGACATCATATTCTGCACTATTATTTTATTATGCATTAAATAATATGCATATATGTAAAGTCTATGAATTATAATGTATATAAGTGTTAGTAAAATCTTTTGAATTAAATTGGTGATGGTAATTGTTCATTGCTGTAGAAAATGGCTCCTCCACAATCATTCGAAGGGGCATCTGTTGCTAGACAAGCCTACAAATATGCTTCACACAAACCACCACGAGTTCAAAGTTTGTGCACGATGTCATGTAAAGTTTGTGTACCTGTTTCTGTAAAGTTTGTGCATCGTCTGGACAACCACTACTACTCACGCATGTCCATGGACTTCCACACCAACAAGAAGGTGTTGTTGTTATGGAAGAAGCACATACTGAATTTGATGAAAAGTTTGTGCATCGTCTGGACAACTACTACCACTCACACATGACCATGGACTTCCACACCAACAAGAAGGTGTCGTTGTTATGGAAGAAGCACATACTAAAGTTGTTATGGAATAAGCACATACTGAAGTTGGTGTAACCTACGATAATGATGCGCAAACCAGTTATGGTTTTTGGTTTAGAGTTTAGGTTTTATGCAACTTGGTTTATCTAAACTAATTGTTATAGAATTTGTCCATTAAATTTGAGTAAAATGTCCACGAAAGATCCTGCAAAGTAATCCTTGTGAACTTAGTTATGTTTGAGTAAAATTACGGCTCTGCAAAAGTAATCAATGTTTGTGAAATCATCATATAATGTTGGTGCACTAAAAATCTGACATCATAATCTACAAAAGCCACCCACGTCATATAATATGCACTAAAATCACATTGTTGTAACACAAAGGGCTTAATGTTTGTGCCTACGGTCATATAAAGTTTGTGGACATCGTCGTATAATGTTTGTGCACCAAAATCTGATATCATAATCTGCAAAGATACTTAACTGTTTATTAAGTAAAATGCATATATCTAAAGTTTACGCATTAGAATGTATGAAAGTGTGTGTACACATGTATGTGAACTAATTTTTATAAAGTTTGTCAACTACAAATGTAGATTGTGAACTTATTTATGTTTGAATAAAATCACATTGTTGTAACACAAAGGACTTAATGCTTGTGCCTACAGTCACTTAAAGTTTGTGCACATCGTCGTATAATGTTTGTGCACCAAAATCTAATATCATAACCGACAAAAATACTTAACTATACATTAAGTAAAATGCATATATGTAAAGTTTATGCATTAGAATGTATAAAAGTGTGTGTACACACGTATGTGAACTATTTTTTATAAAGATTGTCCACTAAAAATGTATAAAGGGTTTAGGGTTTAGGGTTTGGGTATAAAGATTGTCCACGTCATATAATATGCACTAAAATCACATTGCTATAACACAAAGGGCTTAATGTTTGTGCCTATGGTTATATAAAGTTTGTGCACATCATCGTATAATGTTTGTGCACCAAAATCTGATCTCATAACCTGCAAAAATACTTAACTGTACATTAAGCAAAATGCATATATCTAAAGTTTATGCATTAGAATGTATAAAAGTGTGTGTACACATGTATGTGAACTAATTTTTATAAAGATTGTCCACTAAAAATGTATAAAGATTGGGAACTTTTGAATAAAATCACAGTGTTGTAAAACACGTGCTTAATGTTTGTGCATACGGCCATATAAAGTTTGTGCACATCGTCGTATAATGTTTGTGCACCAAAATCTGATATCGTAACCTGCAAAATTACTTTGTGCACTCCATTCAAATATCATATTCTGCAACATAGACCCTCACTACCATTGTTAAATATAGATCTCATCTATTTTAAAAAGAAACCAACCTTTTTATCATCTTAATTCAATTTTAATCAAATTTGACATGATAATATGATGAAGATAAGGAGGATCAGAATGATGGTGATGACGAGAGGATGGGAGGATGAAAGAATGACGAGGATGGCGATGATGAACATAACAAAACAATGATGAGAGGTTGAAGAAGATGAGTGAAAACGATGAGGAGACCGAATTCGGGATTGGGACCGCGTGTTGTGTATAATTAAACGTTATACGTATATTCATCATTAATTGCATATAAACGAGCGGTGTATATACGGGCGTATGCTTTATGGGTGTACATAGAGCATTTCTGAAAAAGAATACATCAAAATCAATATTTTACTCATTGAATTATTAGAAAAACATTGTTTTGAGTGGTCAAATACAAGGAGACGTGCCGAAAGAAAAGAAAGCTATATCGGCTACATGTCCTGACAAATAAAGTAGGATAAAATAAAGAGGCCATGTTTTTTCAGGAACCAAAAAAAAATGCATTCCCTCTCTAAAGTGATTAGATAACAACAACACTACACAGCACATCCAAAAATAAATAAATAAAACATAACACTACATAAATGAGAAATTCTTATAGACTTCGAGATTATATTTAATGCATAATTTAAAAACATTATTAACCATTAATTTTAATTTGTAGAATTTAAAATTATATAAGAAAACAAGAAATTATTGATTGATAATGTTCTTAAAGCTTAAATTAAATGTGAGTAAGAAACATACAAAAATTTCTTAAAGGCAATAGGCAAATAGTTGAGTATAACTAATGCATCATTAAACCTATCATGGTCTTGTGCCAAAACGGAGGGGAAAAAAATCATAATTTCTTGTAATTTAAAAAAAAAAGCTCGTGGTAAAAATATCCTATACGCAACTTACTTGCAGTTTATATAATTCCATATTTAGTTTGGTTGACTTTTTGGCATTCATACCTAAGCCTGTCTGGCTATGAAATATGACACTTTTCTAATATATGGAAAATGTCTGAAAATTGCGTTCTAGATTTTACTACTCACGGTACAGACTTCCTTGTACTTAAATTACATTGACGAGCACCAACGAACTTGACTCGCTATCTTCCGTTCATGTATTGTTATTATTTAAATTCAATTTTTAGGTCTCCTCGTTAGTAAATAATGTGTCTATAACTGCCCAATGAATTCAAAAGCATGCACTAACTCGACTAGTGCAAAATTTTCCCTCCACCTAAACTGATCTCCACGTCACCACATCCTTGCCTATCCTTACATGTGTACATGCTACATAACTTAAGGAGTGTTCATATCCCAGCTTCACCAATGACTTGAACTCGACGTGAACTTTATTTAGTTAAATTTAAGTTGGGATGAGGATAGGTCAGGTCAGACTCATTTATCTCATTAATTTTTGACTTAAACTTGGCCTGTTAATTAACAAGGGTTTTTTTCCTCAGTTTATCATCACCTGTTACTATGGCTCTGTTTAATGTTTAAATAAAATTTCAACATCCATAGATCAATAATCTAATAGATCAACAAAAATTTAAATTACAACAACAATCTAATATTTAAACAAAAATTCATATATCAATCCAAATTACAACTTCATAGATCAAGAAAAAGATTTCATCATCAACAACATAAATTCAAACTTCCAATAATGGAACAGTTAAACACATTAGTCTAACACAAACAATTAAATAAAACACACACAAACAATATGAGCAATCATGCTTGATTTGTTTATTCACCCTACACATGAGCAAGCATGTATAATTGAATTACAATTTTTCATTTTTTTAATGAGAGAATGAGATAACACTCTTTAATTTAGGGTTTCTAAAAACAATAAAATTATATTAATAAATATTTTTTTATTAAATATCACAAAAAATGATATTAGCCTAGTGGTTAAGGCATTGTCGGTTCAAGTTCCAGTGAAATTAATATAAATTTAATTTTTTTTAGTAAGACTCATGATATAAACCGATCAAACAAACTTTTATAATTGTCTGGGCTTGGACAGACCGTCTAACCTGTTTCTATCCCTATATTCAAGTTATATTTTAGGTTGACTTAACTCAACCTAAAATCAGATAATTTTTCAAAATTTATATTATTTTAAAAATTAATGATAAATTATAAGACTTTTGCACTTCAATTAATATATTTTACATAACGTTATGTTACCTTTGTACAGACAATTTATTTTTAAACAGGTATTATTAAATATTTTTTAAATTTAGTTTGTTACATCTAAAGTCAAATGACTTTAGATTGTATAATGCCCAAATATTCATATTATTTAAACTTCGGACCAACCCAATTTAACTTTATCATTACAGTAAGATCTTTATCAAGCTAAACCTGAGCTCAAAGATGACTTCGTCACAAAATTAGGCCCAATTTGGGTTTTGTTAAACCCAGTTGGACCCGACCCACCCATATACACCCCTAGCACATACCCTATCCTTACACAAGCGACTAAATACATACCCTAGCCCATGAGCCATGATTCGGTATATCATTCTTCCACTAACTATACAGTAGCTATCGGATGGCATTGCTATTTTTACTTTGGGTCGATGCATGTCCTTATACAATTATACATACAATTATTAGTGTCAAAGTGTAGAGCCCATAATGTCCACACCATCCAACTTTAATTAACTAACAATGTATATTTTAAAAAATAACTTGACTATTTACTCATACTTTGGCATATGCGAATGGTTCCATTCCTTTTTCAGAAAATAACTTTTTCTTGTCCATCCAAAACACTTCATGATGATCGTCATCCACCAAAATTTTTAATGCAGTTGTCAAGCAATTCAAGAAAGAGGAGTTGCCGGATTGCCGCGTTCCCATAGGAATGTCGTTTTGGCATCCTTCACGCGTTTATTCCCCATATATCAAAGTATAGTATCAAACTAAAAGTATACGGCAACAACTTTAAATAACTACTGACCTATATTATCTTCAAAAGTATCTTACAATAACTTTTTGATGAACTTGCCTACTCTTGCAGCATATTATATGTTTCTTTTCCACATACGCAAGTACTTTATTTTTTAAAACTACTAGTGATCCTGTGATGACTCAGATCTAACTTTTTATAAGTGAAGGAAAAAGTCATGCATCTTCATCTCCTGTCTTATTTCTAAATGGAATAACTAATACCTTTTTCTTGTGTGTGGCCAATCAGTGTGCCAGTAATTGCATTTAAAATCACCCTAATAATTTTTTTGATTTAAACCAATCATATCCAGAGTCCATTGAATTTTAAATATCATCCTAATTATAACTCAACCAAAATGGTATGCTTATAGCTGTTTAGCGAAGCAAAGCCTCTCTACTAGTCCTAGTCCGGTTGGGACTAGCAGAGGGAATTTGACTAATCTGGAAAAGCAAGCAATCATGACACAGATTGCAGTGGATTTTCTTCTTCAAAGGCTAGCGCCTGCATTTGAGAATGAGGTGACATCGTTCAAAGGGGTTCGGGAAGAAGTGGTTCATCTGAAAGGACAGTTGGAGCTCATAAGAGCCTTCTTAAGGGTTGCGGATGCATTAGAAGAGAGTGATGAAGAACTCAAAGTTTGGGTTAAGCAAGTCAGAGATGTTGCTCATGAGACTGAAGATCTTCTTGATGAGCTGGAAATAATCCAGGCATATAATCACATGGATGGATTCTCAGTTTCCCTCCACGGATTCTCTCGCCAAATCAGGAACATGAAAGCTCGTTACCGGATTGCTTCTGGGTTAAAAGGCATCAACTCCCGCATGACAAGTATTTTTGCAACGCACCAGAGAATCCTCGCCAAATTTGACACTGCTTCACAGGCTTCAAATTCCAGTTATACAGGTACTAACAACACTGCCTTGGCTCTTTCAAGCTCTAATGTGCAGGGGTGTCAACTATGCTTGTTAATTCTTGTTTTCCTTGTGAAAATTATTCGTAAGAGCTATAATCAGTGATTTTCTGCTTGTTCTACTTGATACTCGGTCCATTTAAAGCCTTGTGCAACACTAGTCACACCTTTACTTGCTGAACTGTTTTCTTTACCAGCAGATGCTTCACTGTTTTAAGTCTACTGTCTGAAAGCTTCAATACTACTCGAGCACCACCATTTGACCACGAAGTTTACTCTTCACTCACACCATTGTTTTATGACTAAATGTCTAATCTTTTCATTGGTAATGGCAAAAAAGAAGAGTTGTGGTATTTGAACTTGTTTAGTGTTGGACACCTTGCTGATTTACATTGTATTCATCATTAGATGAGATTTCAATGAAGACCACACACCAATAAACCCTAAACATACCAATAAGATCTCATCCAATGGTGGATAGAGTGTGACTCAGCACAGTGTCTTACGCAAAATAAGTACAAATATCATTTCTCCCAAAAAGAAACAGTAATGAAGTAGGTGGGGGAAACTGAGCAAGTAGTAGAGTAAACAACATTCTAACAAGGTATTTGTTTTGCTATGATACACTTCTCACTTGTGAGTACGGCATATAAACATATTCTCAAACAGGTAACAGATGGCATGATCAACGAGGCAATGCCCTTCTCCTGGAGAAAACTGATCTAGTGGGCATAGACAGGCCAAAAAATCAGTTGATCGGGTGGTTGATCAAAGGATGCCCTGGGCGCAAAGTAATATCTGTTACTGGAATGGGAGGGATGGGAAAAACTACTTTGGTGAAGAAAGTATATGATGATCCAGAAGTAATTAAACACTTCAAAGCCTGTGCTTGGGTTACTGTTTCTCAATCTTTTAAAATCGAGGAGCTTCTTCAGGACTTGGTCCAGAATTTTTTTTCTGAAATCAGAAGACCGGTTCCAGATGGCCTGGAAAGCATGAGTAGTGATAAGTTGAAGTTGATTATCAAGGATTTTTTGCAGAGGAGGAGGTACCTAGTGGTATTTGATGATGTGTGGCATATGCATGAATGGGAAGCTGTCAAATATGCATTACCTAACAATAATTGTGGCAGCAGGGTGATGATCACCACGCGGAAATCTGATTTAGCCTCTAACTGCAGCATAGAATCCAAAGGTAAGGTGTATAACTTGCAACCTTTCAGAGAAGATGAGGCTTGGGAACTATTTTCTAGAAAGACCTTTCAGGGACACTCGTGCCCCTCATATTTGATGGACATCTGTAAACATATCTTAAGAAAATGCGAGGGTCTGCCCCTTGCAATTGTGGCAATCAGTGGTGTCCTGGCTATGAAAGACAAGCGCAGGATAGATGAGTGGGATATGATTTGCCGTAGTCTTGGATCTGAAATTCAAGGAAATGACAAACTTGACAATTTGAAAAAAGTACTTGGCCTCAGTTTTAGTGATTTGCCTTACCATTTAAAATACTGCTTTTTGTACTTGAGCATCTTTCCTGAGAACCATCTGATTCGGCGCATGAGATTGATTCGGCTATGGATAGCCGAAGGATTTATTGAAGCCAAAGAAGGAAAAACACTGGAAGATGTTGCAGAGGATTACCTGAAGGAGCTCTTGAACAGAAACTTAATACAAGTAGCAGGGACAAGTTCTGATGGAAGGGTCAAAACTTTGCGCATCCATGATCTTCTGCGGGAGATCATCATTTTGAAATCTAAGGATCTAAACTTTGCAACCGTTGTCAAAGAACGAAGCATGGAATGGCCTGAAAAGATTAGGCGCCTTTCAGTGCATAACACATTGCCAAATGGACAGCAACAGAGGTGTGTTTCTCAACTCCGTTCTCTTTTAATGTTCGGGGTTGCTGAAAAATCATCCCTATGCAAACTGTTTCCGGGAGGTTTCAGACTGCTAACTGTCTTGGATTTTCAAGGCGCATCTTTGCAGAAATTTCCAGTAGCTATGGTTGGTCTATATTCATTAAGATATTTGAGCTTAAGGAATACAAAGGTGAACATGGTTCCAGGGAAAATAATAAGGAACTTGCAGAACCTAGAAACATTGGATCTAAAGAAGACTTGTGTCACAGAATTGCCTGCAGATATACTAAAGCTTCAAAAACTTCGTCATCTCCTTGTATATCAGTTTAAAGTCAAAGGTTATGCAGAGTTCCACTCCAAACATGGTTTTATAGCCCCCTATGGAATAGGAAACTTACATTCATTACAAAAGCTTTGCTTTGTAGAGGCAAATCATGGCTGTGGCATGATAATAAGGCAGTTAGGGGAGCTAACTCAATTAAGAAGGTTAGGCATCATGAAACTGAGAGAGGAAGATGGTAAGGCTTTCTGTTCGTCCATTGAGAGATTGACTAATCTCCGTGCCCTCTCTGTTACTTCTGAGGGGGAGAATAAAGTTATTGATCTGGGATTCCTTTCTTCACCCCATCCATTTCTGCAACGCTTGTATCTATCAGGACGTCTTCTAGACTTACCAAATTGGATACCTTCTCTTCACAGCCTCGTAAAGTTGTTTCTTAAATGGAGCTGTTTAAAACATGATCCACTGGTCTATCTGCAAGATTTGCCAAACCTTGTTCATCTTGAACTACTTCAAGCTTATGATGGTGACACATTGCATTTTAAGCGTCAAAAGTTCAAGAAGCTCAAGGTTTTAGGTCTTGATAGATTTGATGAGCTCAAACAAGTAACCGTCGGGAAGGGTGCAATGCCGTGCCTAGAAAAGCTGATCATTCAACGCTGTCAATTGTTGAAAAAGGTGCCATCAGGCATTGAACGCTTGACTAAGCTGAAAGTGCTGGAATTTTTCGATATGCCTGATGAACTAATAAAGACAATATGTCCTCATGGTCCAGGAAAAGAGTACTGGAAGGTTGCAAACATACCAGAGGTCTATTCTACCTACTGGAGAGATGGTGGTTGGGATGTTTACTCACTAGACAGTTCCACAGACTGTTCTCCCCGATCAGGCACTCTCATGCGCTGCCATGAACGCCGCACTATGTGGAAGGTGTAGCTTTATATTGTAAATAACAATGTCCAGTATAATGTGTAAATAACCTAAAATGGTATATAGATATAATTGTTCAGACTTGCTTCCTGTATAGAAGAAGTCAGCACTCTGAACAAAGGTGTAGCTTTTAGTCCACCTTTGTTTGAATTTGATTAATACAAATTATGTATCCATTGTTTAATAAGAAGACTGTTTATCTTCTACCTATGTTTCATCTCCAAATCCCATTCCTTACCTATCTTTTTATGATTACGGAAATAGTGCATTATCAGTGCTGCCTATTGCAAGATTTGTCATATCATCAATGCTTATCAGATTCATATAATTGTAGTTAGCACTTAGCAGTGAATACAAAAAATACAAAAAACAAAACAAAACAATGAATAGATTAGATTAGATTAGAAAGGACAAGAACTTGCAGAAAGTCACCTCGAACTCTTAGTCCTTACAGTGGACAGCACACCAAATTGTTTGAGCTCCAAAACGGCAAAGACCTTTTGCTTATGTGACCTTGATTCAGCACAGGCAAACAATACGTCAGAATTTCCCGCACTCACCATAGCAAATGCAAAACTCTCACATCACAAAATTCAGCAATAGATAGAAGAGTTCAAATCGTAAACTAATTTCTCCGTTCGAGATTTGACTGATATCTACAAACAGTTGCGCGAAGATCTTTGAATTGAAATTGAAAGAAACTACTGCACGTTGTGGGAAGCTTCCGAACCTGGAGATTTTGCGCAAATGCCAAGTTTACGGTTGAGGATATCGTGCAGCACATGCAAACTGATTCTTCTTCTATGGAAAATGGAGTAATAATAGTTATAAACTACGCGCCCCATCAAAAAATAAATATAAACCACTGGCATTAGCATTGTCATTTGCCACGTAAGCCACTCCAGTGCTGCAATGTTTTAATTACAATGTTTAGGACTGAATGTAATTTTAGCAAGTCGTAAGGATGGTTTGTGTAATTTTTTATAAAATCAATGAGAGAAAAGTTGTGTTATATGTACTTATTATTAATCTAATGATAGATGAAGTATAAATCAATATTATCATATTCGAGTTATGTGTAGTATTTAAATGTAAGAAACTCTCTCAAGGCTAAAATTTAAATGAGTTATGTGAACTAGAAGGATGAGAATTAAAAAAGGAAGCTTAACATGCAAAGCTTAGATATAGATTTTTATGTTTTACGTTTGGGGTGTACTGTTTAAATGTAAATGATCCACGACACAAAGAGGTAATGCAGTAAGGATAAAAGGAATTTTCTAAATACTAATAGAGGAAGAAACATTACAATCAATTAGAGAAAACCAGGGGGGGGAAACAACTAAAGAAAGTGTTGACAACAAGAAACGGCATTTGGAAAAGATGGGACATCATTTTCTTAGATCAAGCATTGGTTAATGGCCACATTCGAAGTTATACAGCATCCAACACTAACAAAAAGTCTTCCGATTATACAAAATTTTTAGCAGGAGATATATTTGTCACGCCAAACAAAATTATATCTGCCGATGAAGCTTGCCGCATGTGCAAGTGCCTAACAACATGTTTGGTTTTCTGCCGAGAAAGCTCCAAATCATAGTTTGGGAGGGGGGAGAATTACTCTCTTCTTGAAACTTTTACTCAAACTATGATTTTGGAACTTAAATCGAAAAATCCAAACATTTACTAAGTGTAGTCCTCCAAAAAGACTAGCGTTCCATTTCTGCCTATCTGCTTTGCACCTTTTCCATGCATATATATATATNACACACACACACACACAAAAGCTTGAAAAATGGAAGAGGAGGCTTCATAATAAGTCATCTCCTAAATATGCAAATACCCTTTTCTTGAACACACGAGCAAGGTCAACGATTTCGGTTTCTCTTATATGCTTCATCATACTGTCCTGCTGCCCACTTGTCTTTATTTTCCGAGATAATCTGATCGCAACATCAACTGTCAAACCAGCCATATCCCTAGTGTTTGCTAAATCGCGTAAGACTGTGGCCGAATACAAAGGGTTGGACACGAGTCTGTTTAGTAATATCAGAATCTCTCGCATCAGAAACGTCCTGACAACAAATTACTAAGAATGAGTCAAAGGAAATCAGACACTTAAAATCACAATTGCTGCGAGTGAAAAACTGAACATGCGAAGCAAAATGCTTCAAAGGAAGAAGCACAAGAAACACAAGCATTTTATTTATTTGTTCAAAAAATGATTGGAGTCTACAAATAAACAAAGAGTAACCCTAAAAATAGATGTGGAGTACAATTTTGAAGATATTTTAAGGAAAGAAAATGGATGAATGAGATCTTATTGATGAGGGAATCAAATAATTTTGATTATTGTATCCAGACAGTTCAGTTCTTTTACCTCTCCCTGAAAATTTCAGGCAGTTCCTCGAGTGCTCCAGATTCAAGGTCCACCTCTGATACCAGTAGTTGCAAAATCAGCATAAGATAGTTTACCCCTCTATAAAGCCTGTGACCAACGAAAATTTCAAAACCAAGTTTTCCGGATGATGCGAGGAATGCCAGCACAAGAATAGCATTTCTGCTTACTTTCAATTCCTGAAATTACAATAACGCAAATTTTAAGCAGATAATAAGGGGCTACATCTCTATTATTGAAGAAAATAGGAAAAAATCTTTTAGTCTTCACTTTTTGTCCCAAAGTTCAAAAAGAATTCTTATTTTATTCACACATTTGTTAAATGAAAAAGCATGGGAACATACATGTAAACGAAAAAAAAAATAATAGTCTAATTTTAGACTGCTACACCCCGCATTTTCCCCATATAAAACTATGGAAATATGTAAATACTGAGTTTTCCAGGTCACAATAATAGTAAAAGAAAAAAAAATAACATCACAATATTCACAAGCTGATACATCAAAATATATGATGTACAAGATCAGTATCTCTGTTAGCAAACTTACCAGTAAACCACTTTCATGAGATGATACACAATCAGCCAATCCTTGAAGGATGATGATTTCAAAATTTTGGAAGTCAGAAGCAGATGCTTTGTCATCCATGGCCCTACTACTCTCCCCCTTTTGGCAACCGCAGCAGAAAGAGGCCAACAGGTTTGGACCTTGAACACATGAAAGTGAAATGGTAAAAAATATGTACGAACAAAATGTAACAATAAGATGCATGGAATGCTCAAAAAATATAAGCAGACATTGACTATCAATTAAAAAGCAACAAGAAAACTATGCCAGTTTAACAAAAACGTCCCAAGAATGCATGTACGTTGAGGTTCAAGGGATGCTCACGCTGAAAACCCTCAATATCAAGTGTCACAAAGTATCAGACATTGTGTACAAGCAACATTGAATTGGATTAAGGCATAGTATATCCTACTACTTATTGTAAGAGTTTATCAGTTTGAAGTTAAAAGGCATGGACCATTGAATTAATCAAGATTGTGTTAGCTCAGGAACTTGCCATTTGCCAGCCAGTTCGAAAAATAGTAAGTAAATAAAATTCAGTTAGGACTTTACAGGTTCAAACTTCAGTGACTGAGGTCTGCACTCTTCTTTTTGTGTGGTCAAGTCTTGATTCAACAAATTAAAAAATATATGATAATCTCAAAACAAAAAATCATTAAGAAAAAATACGATAACCTCTCATTACTGGTTATCGATGCATACTTACAACTTAGTACAAGATACAGAAGTCTTAGTGCGTTTCTTTTGACAAGCAGCCCAGCATCCTTCTTAAGCAATTCAGAAATAGTTTTGAAAACTATTTTCTGGTTAAACCTGTATTTAGACAAATTTTGCTTGGGATAAGCACAATATCTTCAAAAGTTAAATTTTGAACAGAAAACATTACTAAAAAACACTTACCGGGCCCTCTCAAAGTAAGCATCACTTCGCAGGAGAACTAAATTCATAATGGACACTGCCTCCACCCTCACACTTTCCTTTGTGACCCTCATAGCAATTTGATGCATTATCTCAAAAAGGTAAAGCCAATTTACATGAGTTTGCCAGGCATTTTGATGGTTCCCACCTTCTTTTCTGCTTAGTATTTCTTCGTTAGAAAGCTTTCCATCTTTCACACCTTCTGATCCACTAGAACCCACCAGTTCCTTCCCAATGCAAAGTTGTTCAATGAAGACATTGTCCCTGAGCAGAGTGCACTGGAAAGATCAAATCATAAGTTCACAAGTAGGACATATGGTCTATCACAAAAGCTACTAGGCTAAGCAGCATGATCAAACAATTGCTTGCTACAACTGAACATTTAAATCAAATCAACAACAATTATTAACAACTGACCAACCACCATTTCCTCCCCAGTGCCCCTCCTTCCACCCTAACATACCCCCAAAAAGGCCTGTAAAACCTAAATGAAAGGGAAAAGAGAAGGAGAGAAATAATTCCTTCACAACATTTATCATATTATGTCGCTCGCAGCTCTTTCAAATAATAGGGTAAGTTTTGCATGATTGACCGGATATTCTATGCTTTTATCATAGTTAACATAAAATAGAATAGAATATAAATATCATGACATCAGAAAGATAAAGGGACCCACTTGAATTGCAACCTTGAGCTAATGGATAAGAGGTACACATAATCAATCAATATGTTGCTTAAATCAAGGGAAATGTCACTCAAATAAAACATACCTTCTCTCAAAATTATTTCCGAATTCCAGTAGGAACTTCAGAACAGTATGCAGTATGCATAGAGAGCTCTGGACAATAACAACCTATACAAGAAGAGAAAATTTTGTCAGCAAAGGATATATAATAGAAAAGGCAAAAGTAAATTATTCATCCCCTAAACTTATAATCCAATCCAAATAAGTTTCAGGATAAACAACATATCTAAAGCCTAGGAAAACTTCAAAGTCCAAACTATCAAGCACCACATTTGAAAATCAATTATGCATTGGAAAAAGAGCTCAAATGTTCAAAAGTATGAATTTAAATAAGAACTTCTATCCTTGAAGCAGCTCCACCGAACAAATATATAATAATGATAAACCCCTATTTACTGCCGTAACAATATATGGAATAAGCATATGAATATTACAATTACTACCAATGCCAACTAGGTATCAAGAATGCAAAGACACATTGCCTATGAGTGGAAAAATAGCTAACTGATCATTTTTCGGTAGAGCTACTGATTCAAAAGGAAAGTAGACTATACATAGAAGATAGCAGTATGAGCTTATATATAAGTAATTTGAAATAAAACATATATTGACAAATTTAGTATAAAATTACTCACATTTTCTAAACCACAGAGATCGAGTAATGGTTCAATCATAGTTTCCAACACATTTGCCCCATCATTTATCTGCAATACAAACCAACAAAAGGATGACATACAACCTCAACTACCATGATTGAACTATAGAAATCAGCTCAATAACAAGTGTAAGTGTGTCCAAAATGCAACCACGAAATGCATAAACAACCAAGTGGTTAAACTCAAACAAAAGTAAGTTAAATACAAATAAACTATCGGGGTTAATAAAGTTAATCTAACCAATGCATACATGACCACTTTCAAATTTGAATCATGCCAAGCCTATTTTACAAATAAAATAAATACAACAACAACAACGAATAAAATAACCAAATGAATAAATAAAAATGAACATACCTAAACTTAATTGCTAATAATGACAGCTTCGTGTTTTATAAAACCATACTACAGAAGTTAATGGTAAAGGTAAATATGAAAATGCCCAATTGAATTAATACCTTTGTCAACACAAGGTAGAGATTTGAAACTTTTGCTGCTTCTGGAGTATGAAAACAATCCTTGAGATGATGTAGAGCACTTCCAGAAGAGCTTGTATCTGTAAGTAATTTTCTTGTTATTTCAGAGGGTAGACTCATGCTCATGCAACCAAAAAGAACATGAAAATCTCTTTGGCAGCAAGCAAGCAACTTGGATATCGCATTACTTCCCAGCTTTTTGCCAGTTGGAGATCCCCATACAGCCAGCAACTTCTGAGAGAGGTCAAGAAAAGCTGGCAGATCATCACTAGGAGAAACTTGAGCTTCTTGATGACTAGCCATGTCAGTTTCAACTCCCTTAGAGTTAAAAGTTTTCTCAACTGACACACAACAAAAACATGCCAAGGGGATGTCACCATGTCAGATGTAAACATAAAATTCTTTTAAAAGAATAATTAATTTGTATCATGTGCCTCACCAGTTATATATTTTGAAGACACTCCATTTTGAAATGAGGAGATTTTATGATAGTCTGGACCAAGAATTCCAGTATCCCTGCCATTATGGTCCTCGTTAACAATAACTTTATGCCAATATTGATGCCACAGGCAGTGCAACATGACTGAGAGAAATAATTTTAAAAAAAAAAGAAAGCAAAGATAAGGAATAAAATGGACAACTTCAGGCCTGCCTAGACACTAATTAGTTATTCATAATGGCAAGGCTAATTTAAGAAAGACCCTTCTGCTTATTGACAAAATCAACGTAGACTAACATGTTACTCAAGTTATTCAATGAATAAATATGTAAGGTGAACTCTTGGTTCTGGTGAGGTCATTCATCAAGACCCAATTGGCAATGGCTGCCTCCATATATGATATACACACACAAACAAGTCCAGATTCACCAATAATTTCACTGAAAAGGCAATGAACTTCACTGTTATTTTCAGCTTCAGCTCATAAACTTCCAAACAGAAAGACAATTGACTATGATATGAAGCTACAATATATTGAAGAGCTAAACTCTATGTTCCCCCATTGGCTAATTTTGAGAAACCAAAACTAAATGACTGGAAAATCTATAAATAAGCGTACCCCAAAAAAAATAAAAAAAAAAAGATTACTCACTTGTTTATAGTGTTTGAACAGTTAGTATGGGCATTTTCTTCTTCATTCTTGGAAGATATGAATTTGAGCTGTTCTTCTTTCTTATCTCTTTCTGCCTTTAACTTGAGACACTCCTCATCCTGAAAAATCCAATTATGTTGTGGCATGCCAGCATTTTACTAACTCTCGGAACTAGTACTTTGAAATGTTCCAAAAGGAGGACAAAAGAAGGAGAATTTTGTCATCAACCAACAAAAAACAAAAAATGAGTATAGTTTGACCAACATACCAGATTTGCAAGTTGCTTTGATGCACGTTCCAGCTCCTTCTGATCTTGCCATCAACCAATTAATACCAAGTTCGGCGCAAGAAAGGTGTAAGTGAATCTTTGCTATTTAAAACTTTAAATTGTTCAACCTACTTCAAAACTACATGCAAGTGGACTGTTTAACACTTGTCCAGACAATTCAAAATAGAATACAGCTTTTTCCTCCCATATCATTTCCAAAACTTACAATAACATTACAGGAAAAAACACTGCTGATAGAAAACTTAAGGAAAAGATGCGAACACAACATAAAATTTAAATGACAAGATTTCACTTGTAAAACTGAACAATGGGTATATAATTCCTCTCATCCAATTACCCTAGATTTTCAATATCACAAACTAAATGCAACTGTTTTAAAAATCTAAACTACCGGCATCTGATGTCCACTAAACTCTACTTAATTTGGCCCGAGCCAAGACAACCCACTATGAGGGTAAAGATCTCTTAGCACTATTTTTTTCCACCCACGTGACTCAGACCTGATAGCTTGTTTAAACGGAACAAGGAACCAACCAAGCGTTGGTAAACCACCAATGACTTAGCAAAACTGATCCTAACATTGCAATTTTTCTATATAATAATCCTTTCCTTATCTAAATTATGTCTTGAAATATCTCCGAGGCATTGCCACCATTACTCAGACCAATTCCCATTACCTTATAGACTCATACAATATTCAATTCTCAATTCCCGTTACTGAGACCAATCCCCACTACCTTATAGACTCTACAACAATAATATTAATAATCACACAAAAGTTAATTCAAATGCAGCGTCTACACTAACAATTACTTAACCAACTCTCCTGTAATGGTCAATGCAAATGGCATAAAGAGCTTATAAAGTGCGTGAACAAAACCTATAAACGATTACCCATTCACTTCCCCAAACCTAAAACCTTAACATCCGCGCACAAGTTTCTAACTTTTTTAATACCCAAACCGCAAAGTCGCCGTAACCATTTCGATATTTACCTTCAGCCGTTCGATTTCGAGGTCCTTATCGGAATCTGGCCGTCTAGAAATGGGGGCAAATGTGGAAGAAGAGGGTTTCGCGGGGCGAGGGGGGAGAGAATCGAAATCGGTGGTCCTCTGAGAGAGCTCTCGGGGAGGGGAGAACGATTCGCAAGCGGAAACCGGCGCCGAGTACGGAGGTTGTGGGTGTTGGGATGCCTTGGCGATGGAAGAGACGACGAGCTCTTCGGTTTGGATCACCTGATCGAGCATTGCGTCCTCCCATTCGTCGAAGTACATGCCGCCGCTAGTGTTCATCGTATTCTCTTTCTCTTCCGCCGCACTTTTCACTCCCACTGTCTCTGTCCTTTTTTCTTTATTTTCTTCCTAATATCTGTTTATTAAGCTGATGTCTTTTTAAATTGCGAGGAATTGAAATTTAAATTTAAAATTAAATACATTTAAATGATTCAATTAAATTCTTCTCCTCTCAAATAAGTACTTGTTATGGGCTAACCGGCCCAATCCAAGCATCAGAATGGTTGAGTTTCCCTGACCGCTCTGCAAAGTGGCTGCTTCCACATTGCCTGCAAACGACGACCCATCACAATACTCAATCCTGTTCCAATTGCACTAACAACGTGTTAGTTAATCCCTTCTTTAGTTAATCCCTTCTCCAAATTCCTTATCAAGTTCCCAAACTATTATTATTAACTAATAAAAGTAGTGACGCATGAGAGGCAGAGCACAATTAATAAAGTTCACTGCATAAGTGAGATTGGTAATTTGGTACATAAGAAGCTTCAGTCTCCAGCAATAGCAGTAAAGACACTTACATTTTTACCAATTGGCCTAATTTTGTGCTCTCCATTCTGCACAAATCCAACAAATAGAAAGCGATATACCTATCCATGGAGAATACGAAAGCAAAGTACCTTAGGCAGAAAAGCAACAATACTGCATATACTCAATTGACATAAAGCCACGTTTTATTTTGGCCAAAAACAAATATTCAAATATTTGAAAATTATTTATATCATGATTTCATTAAAAATATAGTAGTCTACTCTTAAATCAAAAAACCAAACCTCCAATATTACAATAAAGACAGATTGCAGGCAAATCGTGAATCATAACAAGCATTCATTCATTGGAGAACTATGACAGATGAGGAGGTATTTGACAAAATATCTAACTTAAACTTCACAAATTATCTAAGTACAAGACTTTACAGATAAAAATTAAAAATTAAAAAAAAAAATACAAAAAATCTCTGTAAGCACCCCCTTGTCTTAAGGTAACAACCAGACCGCAAGACCAAACAATTTGATATTTGATAGTAGTTGCTTGGTACTTCCATCTTTCAAGTCTAAAATGCCAATATCTTGATAGTTATTAGTAATAAGAGGCAAACTCTTAACTTAATCAATTAGGATTAGTTAGAGTTAGTTAAAGTTAGTTAAAGTTAGTTATGATGTAAAGTTAGTTATGTTTGTTGGCTCGTTTGCAGCCGAAGCCGCTGCACTTGTATATAAACACAAGTGATGATATAGAAAGTTTAAGCTTCATTTTTTCATTCACTATTCTTTCTATTATGGTATCAGGTGTATCATGCTTCCGCTTTCTCTCTTTTGCATTTTCTCTCATTTTCCCTCACTTCTCTCTTTTTTTCCTGCATTTTCTTTCATCTCCCTGTGTTCTCAGCCTCCATCACTTGCACCTTGATGCCTGCTGTTCCTGCTGTTTTGCTAGATTCTTCTTGAATCTCAGGATTTTCTTGTGATTTCTCACTGTGTTCTTGGCTTCTCCTAGATCCATTGCTGCTTCGATTTTTTGTTAGCTTGCTTCTTATGCACAATCCTTTGATTTTCTTTCTCCATGGCTACTGATGCTGGTGGTATTGCTTCCATGGCCGAGAATTTTGACTCTGTCGATTCTCAGGTTCCACAATCAGATGCTTATCAAGATCTCTCATCTCCCTTCTACTTACATCCCAATGAGAATCCTTCATTAGCCCTTGTTTCATCTCTGCTCAATGGCACCAACTACCATAGTTGGTCTCGTGCCATGTGTATGGCTGCTCTCTTTTCCAAGAACAAGATCAAGTTCATTGATGGATTTATATCCATGCCTGCACCCAACACGCCTCTCTATGGACAATGGGAACAATGCAGCCAAATGGTTTTGTCTTGGCTCATTTGATCGGTTGATCCTCCAATTGCTCAAAGTGTTCTATGGCTTGACAAGGCTCATGAGGTATGGACCGAACTCAAAGAACATTTCTCTCAAGGCAATTTACTTCGAATTGCCGACTTACATGAGGAAATTTCTGACTTGCGCTAAGGGGATTCCTCTGTCACCAATTTTTTTTACTGATTTAAAGGTTCTCTCGGATGAATTGGATGTGTTTTGGCCCCATCCTATTTGCAAATGTGATGTTCAATGCAGTTGTGGTGCTTTTCTAAAGCTGAAGACTCGATTGAATGCTGACCAAGCCATCAAATTTCTCAAGGAACTCAATGAACCCTATCACACAATTCATTTTCAAGTCCTTCTCATGGATCCTTTACCACCTATCAATCGCATATTTTCATTAGTTTTGTAGCATGAAAGATAATTATGCTATGAATCTACTTTTAATGCAAAATTCAGTTTGAATTATGCCTCTACTGCAAAGTCTAGCTTTGCTGCTATGACTGATAATGGCAAGAAACCTTTTGTTGATCATAGCAAAGGCAAACAAAATGGCAAAAAGTGCACATTTTGTGGTCATAAGGGTCATATTGTTGATGAATGCCACAAGAAGCATGGTTATCCTCCTAGATACAAATCCAAAAAGGCTTATGCTAATGTTGTCACTACTGTTGCCAATGAGACTTGTCCTACAACTCAGAATTCCTCTGCTAGTGCCTTTAGTTTCACAACTGAGCAGTACCAAAGTCTCCTAGCTTTGATTCAACAGCCTTATCTTAATATGGCTCAAGCATAGGAAAATCTTTCTCAAGCCAATCCTGCTACTGCATCCAATCTAGGCACACCTTGGATTATGGATTCTGGAGCTACCAACCATATCTGCTCCTCCTTGCTTTATTTTCATTCCTATAAGGAATTGGTCCCTCCTATAGCCATTAATCTCCCTAATGGTCAAGTACTATACTCTCATTATGCAGGAACAATAATGCTATCTACCTTACATTGCCTTACCAATGTCTTGTATTTGCCAAATTTCCATTTCAATCTCATTGCAATTACAAAGCTATGCACTGACTTGGAATGCAAACTCACTGTATTTTCTTATTCTTGCCTTATTCAGGACATCTTCAGCTTCAAGCAAATTGGAATTGCTAGAGCCAAGACTGGTATATACATCTTAGAAAAACCTATTCCATGTACTTTTTCTAAGAATTTACCTGTTTCTGTCAATTCTATTTCTGCAAATAAATTTGATCTTTGGCATTTTAGGCTTGGCCATTTAGGATCAGACAAAATGAAAATCATACATGATGTATACAATTTCATTTCTACTTGTAAAAGAGAATTCCCTTGTGATATATGCCATTTTTCAAAGCAAAAAGCTCTTCCCTTTCCAATCAACAATCCTGTTTCTGACGAAAATTTTGATATGTTGATATATGGGGTCCTGTCCCCATTGTGTCTATTCAAGGGCATATGCATTTTCTTGCAATTGTAGATGACAAAAGTAGGCACACTTGGTTGTATCTGTTAAAAACTAAGGGTGAAACTTCATATGCAATAAAGACTTTCATCATTATGGTTGCTACTCAATTTGGCAAATCTGTGAAAGTGGTAAGGTCTGATAATGGACCTGAATTTCTCCTACTTGATTTTTATGCCTCAAGAGGAATTATTCATCAGCTCACTTGTGTGGAGACTCCCCAAGAGAATGTTGTTTTGAAAGAAAACACCAACATTTGCTTGGTATTACTACATCCTTGTTGTTTCAAGCTAACTTGCCTATTACTATTAAGTGTTAATTGTGTTCCTATGTTTGTGCACTTATGTTGCATATGTTTATGCAATAGTAGTGTGACAAATGTTTGTTCACTCCTTATTCCTTTAATTTGGTCTTTTAGTTTTTAGTGTTAATTGTGTTCACATGTATGCACTTATGTTGTATGTGTAGTAATGTTTCAAATGTTTGTGCACTACTCAGTTGTTTTTGTTATTTAGTATTAAGTGTTAAACGCACACAATTTCTTTTTTTATCGTGCGTGTGTGTACGCATCCATATAGCAAAGTGAACATGGCAGTAAAAGCAATTTGTTGAATAATATAGGAGATGGACCCTGAACATATTAAAACCACGGGTGACAGTACGATGACCGATTATGCGGTGTACATGTAGCATGATTCAAGAATTAATTCTTCAAATTCGTCGCTAAAGTTGTCACTAGTTGAGTAAATTAATTAATTTGATTGACAATGAAAAGTTAATTTAACCAATTTTTTGTAATTTTGTAGATGAATTTAATTATTTTCATTCTTTACAAATGAATTTAATGAAAGATGCTCATCTTAGAGTCGATTTTGATACTTTAATCGTTAATTATTACTCAACTCAGCTGATTCCAAAGCATTTCTTTTCTCTATTACTAAAATCATTTCCCAAACAAGTAACCACCCACATACACAAAAACAAACACAACAGCATCGTCATCTCATCCTCCACGCCAAGTAAACGATCCCTCTCTTCTCTGCCTCACCCCTCTCTCTGCGCCAAACTACACCTGGTTTTCGAGCCCAGCCCTGACCCGCATCATGCTAGCACCGATTTAAAGTGATCTTTGGCTGGTTTGAAGAACTAGTACAGGGAGGTAAATCGACCCTTTTACTTGTTACTATCACCAGAATCAAAAAGATCATCTTTTTCTTTTTCGTGGGTATTGGATTTTTCATTTGATCCAGAAAAAAAGATATGGTGGGTATATTTTCGAGATTCTCTGTTGGAAGGAACGTCCACCGACGAACGCAAAGTGCCCTGGTAAGTAAGAGCTTTTGTTTCTTTCTTTTTTTTTGTTTCTCTATCTGATGTACTCTTTTTCCTCTTCATTTTTCTTTTATTATACAATTTTCAATTTTTTTTTTTGTTTGGCTTCTTTGGACTTTATGGACTCGTTGTTACGATTCGTGGAAGTGTTTATGAAAGAAAAAAATTATGACTTGGGTTAGTATTTTGCATTTTCAGTGGAAACCCTTGTTGGCTAAAACAATTTGCTCAGTGTTGATAGTATCCAATAGTTTTTATGCGTTTAATGAAAAATCCAACCTTACGTTGTACTATGAAATGTGAATTCAAAAAATTGTTCATGTGATTCGCTGTTGGATAGGAGAAATTAGATACACATATGCAATTGGATTTTTGGAGTAACAAGTTTTGAGTAGCTTGCATGATCTTATTTAGTTGCATTAAGCGTTGACTTCTTGTGATGCAGGATGAGAGGGAAGTAATACCCCCAAACTCGGAGAATGCTGCTGCAGTAAGTGGTGCCACTGCCACTTCTCATGGAATTGAAGTGGCGGTGGAGTTTAAGCCGGTTGAGCACCCGATTGAACCCCTTGACAACGATAGACCAATTCAGTGCCCGTTACCCGAACCATCAATTCTAAATGTAAGGCTTATACCTGGTTTTCTTGTGGGTATATTTCGAAATTGCTGATTTGAAATTGCATTTTTTTTATAAAAACATCGAATCTGGTTGTATCAAGTGCTGCATCTATAGCTTATAATTGTGTTTTATCCCATCATAAGTATCTGAAACACAGTACCTTATGAAAACCTTTTATCTTGTGGTAATATCGGCATACTGTGATGTTCAGACTTCTTTTTCAATACATGCATGAAATCCTAACAGAATGAGAAGTTTTATTATGCTAGAATTGAGCAATTACTTCTAGGGATTTGCTATAAAACTCTAGATGACAAATTCTCTGAGTGTTCTAGCGTTTGGATTAACAAGATTGTACAACGATGTCTGGGTTTAATGAACAACTTATATAACTGCTGTTGCTTGAGCACATTGCGTGAGCATTGGTGTGGTGGTATACTATGGTATACTATCTTTCAAAGAATTCTTTGGTTTCCTTCCTAAAATAGTTATGCTTATATTTTAGTTCTTGCCATCAGTGTCGCTACAGCAAACAGGCATGATATAGTTATAGTTAATGTCATTTGTGTACAGTAGTAGGAAGCATACCCAAGAGTATAATGAGGTTAGGTGGAATTGGTATTTAAGTTGCCTTACCTTTGGGATTGCTCATCTCAGGCTCTCAAGAGTCCAGACAGTTGTGGATGACGGAGAGTGGAATTTTTATCTATGTTTGTAAATGGTCTGATGTAACTAGTCATAGTCTTTAAATCTAAGTCAGTGTTTTCCCTTCTAATTTCTAACTCCAAAAGCTAAAAACACCAGCAGGGAGGGTTGAAACTGAGCTTTTGTCCACTTTAGTTATGAGATGGATCCCTGCATGAGTATATTTACTTTCTACTTCATTAATTTCATCTCCTCTTCCAAACTTCGTGTTTGGTACAATCAAAGTTTTGTAGTTAAAGAATCTAGCAAACATGTTACAAACCAATTAATTTAGTAACATTTTGTCTTCGCACACTGCACCTCAAATGCTGCTGTAATGGGGAGCAAATGGTTTCCAATGACTATATAGCAGGACCATTCCTTTAAATTTGTTTACTGAATTTAAGGATGGTCCTGTAATGATAATTGATATATGTGCCGTACCTGAGATTATCATAAGGTAAAGTTGAATGCCTGTGCAAAGTGGAACTCATGGCTTTTACAAAGATTTTGGCATGATTGATTTAATTTGTTCCACCCTGATACTTTTGAGTTTAAACAGGCATAAATTTGTAAAGAAAATGGTGAGAACCTGTGGACAGTGTGCATTTGATAGTCTTTCTTTCCTGTTGAGAGGGGGTCGAGGGTTGAGTTTCATTTGTTTATTGTTATTTTTTATTCACAGCTCTCGAGTTTTAGGATTCTGAAATCTAATTCCTCAATCTTCAGGATGGAAGAATATGGAAAGAGCGAGTATCCGCGACTGTGCGGAGAAGAGGCGACTTGCCGGTGATGAAGGAAGGGGGAACCCTTGAACCTGAAGGCGCCGGGACAAAGCCACGGACATCCCAGTCTAACAGAATGATTCTGCCATCTCTTAGTGCTCCAGAGCATAATATTTTAAAACTCCTTGAAGAGTGTAATGCTTCAGGCATCTAAAACTGGTATTGTTTTTTAATGTCGTATTCTGTTGGCATAAATTCCATCAACTTAAATGGGGCTACCCCCTATATTCCCTTCATCACATATATATATATATATATATATATATAATATAATATAATATAATGCTCAAACATATCGATGTATATTCAAATGTATCATTGTGAAAGTCAAATCTGGTACATTTTTTCTTGCTACCTGCTTTTTATGAAGACTCATATATTATGCTCAGAATTCTTACTTTTTGCCCATTGTTAATATTGAGCTTATTATGTTTTTCCTTCTGTGATGTGTGCTCTTGATGAGCATTTCAGTTTGACACTGGCCATGCTTGGTGGAACTTGGTAGTTAAAAATAGAGGCACATATTGAGCTTCATGTTTATTTTGATTTTATTATAACTTACGCCTCGCTTTTATTCCTGCCAAGCACAGTAATGAGGAAATGCCCTGTGAAGTCCTTCATTCTGTCTATATAATATAACTTAACAAGTTAATGATGATTCTAATCCTTGAAGTTGCACGTTGGTTACTTTTAGTACCTGAAATTAGGAAATTAACTTTTTGATCCTTGCAGAAGCATAGTGTGAGTCAGGTTAGTTCTTGACCCCATTTTCCTTACTGTACTGATACGGCATATTAATTGATATTAGTTGAGAGTCTTGAGACTGTGATAACAATTGAGACGATAGATCTCAGTGCCTCTCACAATAATGAAAATGTGGTCAGATACTAATTTAACTTGCAATTTGCAAGTTTAAGGACTAAAAAGTTAATTTTTTTATTTCTTGGATCAAGGTGATTCATGCATGTAATTTCAGGGATCAACGTAATGTAACTCATGTATGCCGCGCATAGCTTAACTATTGGAATCACCATATATATGATTTGCTCAAAACCTCGATTATGATTGATGTTTTGGGTCAATTATTTTATCAATGCACTCACCTCTTGATAGCCAATTTGATCAGCTCCGGCGTAGTTAAATTGACTAAATTTTGATGTAAAAAATTTAACCGAGAGGTGTCATTTTAACAGGTCACAGCACTACCGAGCATCTGATTCTACAAGCATTTTTCAATTTTTTTTAAGGTTGAGTTTATCCATCATATCATGTTGGCTGGAAATTAGCGAAATGGCCTTTGCTTTGAACATTGATCATGCCACGTTCCTTTGTTGTTGTATGCTAGCAATGATCTGCTTTTTACGCACGTGCTCATGACTTGCCTTGCACGTCTAAAACTCCGAACGTAACCAATAACCATGATGGACGTAGCTTTCTGTTGTGATTGCCATAAAAAAATAAAACAAAATAACGTTTTCCCTTTTTCCTGTGCATATCATTTGTGTCTAGTTCCAATATTCTGAGCTGACTCAGTCGGTTCGTTCTATTAAATACTAGTGGAACGAAAAAGGGGAAAAAAAAATGCATCTGCGGCTAACAACCTTAGGAATCCCTTTGCAAAATTACTAGTTTGTAGAGGATGGCTTAACCAGCGCAATAGTTATATCACATTTAATCTAATCAATATTATCTTGACAACCCATTAACTATTCTTTTAATTGTTTACCACTTCTTTGAATTGATTCTCAAACAAAGATGTTTATATATATCAAGGATTCTATATTGAGAACTATAGCTTACATGATTGATTTAATATTTCTTGCAATAAATAATATAAAGATGGGTGGTCGAATTACGTACGACGAAGCCATTCTTTATGGTTTTACAAAGTTGTGACGATGGATAAAGCCAATCAATTTTTTTTTTTTGGAGTTATCCACGGTTGACAATAACTATCACTAATCTATTTCGAGAGTTCGAGACTTCAAGACCACCCAAGTGCTATTTCTTCCAGCAAAATGTTTTTTGTACACACAATGAAGAATTAAACATTTGACTAAATGTTTTACCGTCAAGAGTCATCTCGTGTTAAGCTTTGTTGGTTAAAGGCTATCAATTATATAACTGCAGTAGTAGGGCAATTTTGACACAAAAATAGTTGCGATGACTTTTCAATCCGATTATTGAACCATTGACCTGAAACTCTTAACTAACTTTTCCACCATATAGATGCCATTGGCAAGCAACTACAATTTTACCAAAACTCATCACCTTTACTGATTATATCATCAACTCCAAACCATTAGATTATCTAATGGGATTGTTAATTTATCTTCACTTATTGTTGTTTCCACCAAATCAGTGTCTTTGCCTCTAAAATCAGGCATAATTCATAACACCAAGGCAAGAAATTAAGCATAAAACTTGATTGCCATCTTGAGGAGCCGAGAACAAACCTGTTATATTTATCAAATAAAACCATCAAATTACAACACACCATATGTACACATAGCCTTGGAAGGTGTTAGTTTTCTAGAAAGATCCTGACCCAAATAACTACTCCCTCCATCCACTTATACATTTTTTTATACATCTTTAAATTAATTCAGATACATTAATTTAAGAAAGTATAAAATATATCAAAAGTGACATATATAAATTAACAAGAGAATAATTAAGTTTCCGGAATTATTGGGGGGAAACAGAGAAATGGGTATGAAGCAGAACACTAAAACAAGAACTTGATTGATTCTTATGAATCTTATCACATAAAAAAAAAATGCCCCATTGAAAAACTTGACATACTGTGAAGAAGGGTGGGAAAAAAAACTAGAGAGGAAATTCACGAGCCTGTAATGGATGCTCCACTGTTGGGTTCACAAGGTGTTCCCTGGGGCCACGCGAGCTTCCATGGTTCATCCATGTCCTCCTTTGATGATACAATTCCTGAGCTTGATGAGTCTTCTCTTGTGACACTGTGGTTGTTGGTATCACTGTGTTGGTTGAGTGAACTGAAACCAAGGAAGTGGGCAAGAGAAGGAGGAAAAGAAGAATAAAGCATGTGAGTGAGGCCCTCACTTGTTGTTGCAACATTGTGCTTTTCTTTGTGATTGCGGTGGATGATGTAAGTTGGGGGAAGGGGAAAAGAGGGTGGGTTAATATAGAGATTTTTGAGGGGTAACTTTGCTTTCTTCTTAAGTCACGAAGTTAATCATTTATGTGGGTTGCACTTTGCACTCAATGAATTGAAGAGTAATGTTCTCATGCATTAAAAAAAAAGGGTGTTGATAGTAGTTGTCCTAAAAAATTAAGAAATAGAGACTCTTTTTTTTATTGAAAAGATAGGTTTCTTATAACTTCAATGTATTAAATTTGTTGAAAACTTATAACTTCTCACTTTAAACTCTCTTTAACAAGGGTTTTTAATACACTTGTAACAATAATTTAAGAGTAGACCCTTAAAGAAAAGAGACACACAAATTATTTGGTAACAGTGGGTGAGGTGTCTTTATATATCTTTAGATGTTTACTCTCAGTATACCCTTTTTATTTTTGTTGCATAAACAAGGTGAGTAATAATATATTTATTATTCACAAATACTCTTATCTATTAAATTAAATTAAATAAAAAATAAATACAATCAATATTTTGCAAACTTAAAAAGTATGTATGTTTTATTGTAATCAAAGGTCTTGGGTATATAATTGTGTTAAATTTTGAAAGGAAAAACTTTGTTGTCCAATAAGTCTTACTTAATTCAAATAAGATTGTCTCTAATGAAAAATTACATGTCATCTAAACGAAAAAAAAATATGAATATTTATTTATATATAAGATATCCAAAAATTTAGTTCTCAATGAATTTGATGGCTTGAAACTATTGTAGATTGGGTTGGTTTTTTTTGGTGGGTTTAGTAATTGCCACTAATTATGGTGCCTAAAGTCAGAATGGACCTATTAATAACGATACTTTATGTGGACATGGTTAAAGCACTTGCTTGGTGAGATAATTCAAGGAATGATGTGGAATCTATAGGCATGCTCTTGTCATTTTATTATGGACTTGCCCGTGCAAGAAAAGCGTTTCCTCTATTGGATGGTGGGCAAGCAAGGAATCATGGGAGTGTTTGCCGTATACTTTATATTATCATCACATGCATATGCTTGCTAGCATTACCCACTGATAAGTTTTTAATGTGCATCACAACATTAAGTAGATTCAATTCTACTTAAAATTATTGTAATATAGGTAATGGAAAGATTTCTTTCTTTCTCTTTTGTACAATACCTAAAAAGAGTGAAAAAGACAACTTCTAACCGAAACAACACTCATAGAATCAGCTAGAAGTTGAAGACCCCCAAAACCAGACCAGCTATATTACCAAATCCTCGGATGATCATCACTCTCTGCTCGAAACTATCGCCTAGTTAGTTAAAGTGGTGTGATACGTGTTCCCCGTAAAAATTGTGAATAATAATAAAGAAAAAAAATTAGCATTAAGAGTGTGTTTTATCCTTACCGTAAGATGGTCCAGCTTCATTATTGAGACTTTTCTTGAAGTCTGAAGGTTGCCAAACAACTCAATATGATTTAAATAAATGAAAAAAATGTGATTGAGCACGAATCAATTTTGACACTAAAACACTTTGTAAGTAAGATCAAGTGTTAGTAGATTTGGAGGATAAGTGTGTGTACACGGGACTAATCTCCTTCCCTATTAGGGGGAGAATATACTAATAGCACAAAAGTAGTTACTATTAATTAATTTAATCTAAAAACAATATTACATAGTCATAATTTAAGGAATAAAATGATTTTTTTATTGAAAAATTAATATTTTGAAGTCCTTTAATGTGTTTCTACTTGTAATTCTTTTTTTTTGCTTCAAAAATTACATTAGTTGTAATGAAATTTGAACTTAAGATTTATATGCTACTCAAACTCTCTACCATTAAATTAATACTTGCGATTTACTTGTAATTAGCAAAATTAAAAAAAAAAAGATTTCTTCAACCAAAAATTTTAGGAAAAAATAAAAATGAACAATTGTGACCCAATGGGCTGAGACCACTGGGCCTTAAATAGGCCTCGCAATATCAGCTAAGAGTCCAAGCGAGGGTCGAAAATGCCGAAACCAGAATACGACGTCGGTTAGGGATTAAAAAGAATTCAAAATGTGCGTTTCTTTGAGTAGAAGCTAGAAGGCAAGAGAAAACGATAAAAAATAAAAAATAAAAACAAGAAGAAAAAAAGTAGGGGGTATAAATAGAAAAGGAAGACCCCTGAAACCAGTGTGTGTTGTGTAGGAGTGAAAAAAATCATGGCTGCTCTGCAATACTTGGAATCGCTGCGCAACGCGCACCCTGAGCTCTCCGATTGGTACAATTCGCTCGCAGATCTGTACCAGAAGAAGCTATGGCACCAGCTCACCCTCAAGCTCGAACAGTTCGTTGCCCTCGCCGTCTTCCAGGTCCCATCTCTAATTCCAATAACTCTCGCTGCTTCTTCGTAATTACTGCGCCAATAGACGCTCTCTCCATGTGTTTTGTGTTCGTTTGGTCGTTCGTGAGGATTAGGGTTTTTATATTATTTTTGCTTGTTGAGTTGCTGTCTTGCTGTGAGCTTAGATTTTTAGTTTAGGTGGAGGAGCTAACAGTTGTGGTGATATTAGGGTTTTTGTTTTGGTTGAGTTGTTGCGATTGGGTGTGTGTGAAGGAAGGTGGGGGCTTTTTCGTGGGTTTCTTTTGGGATCCGGGGATGGTTGGGTAGGGCATGGCATTGGGGGATGCGTTGCATAGGGGCTTTGTCGGAAAATTCAGATCTTGGAGTAGTGGAATTTGGGGAATTAGGGTTTTGTTAGGAATTTAGATTTTGGGCTTTTATTATTGCTTTTTATTTCATTCTAGGAGTCAGTCTAACCTTGTTGTTATGTTTGGGTTGGTGGAGGGTTGGTGAATGATGCTTTTTGGCGGCCATTTTGTATGTGTATATTGCTTTTTTCGTAGTCTTAACTTCTTGATCCAACTATACTCCAGAATTGTGGGATTTGCTTTGAAGTTCAAAACCTATTCGGAAGCTTAGTTTATTGTTATATTGTGGCTGATATGATGAGATATGGTAACCCGTATGGAATATGTGATCTATAAGTCAAAGACCATTAAGGTCAGGGGTTTAATGTCATTTGAATGAAGTGGTAGCTACTGGCAAAGCAATTTGGATGTTCATTTTAATAAAAGTCAAGCTAGCGGTTGTAAACCTTTTGATAACTGGTAATGCTACCTGCACAGTTTTATTTTGATGATTTACTTTTTGTGGTTGCTTTATGTTAGTTTCCCGATTTTCTGGGTGGGTTTATTTTGAGAATCCCTAAGTCTGTAACCAGTCCTAACTCTTTCTATCACGTTCTTGATTGTTTCTTTGCTGAAAGCAGCCAAGTTGGTCACATCAAGGTTATTTATACTTTATGCAGAGGGAGGGAAAATTGCAGTTGGCAAGTCTTTGTTATCTTTCAGAATCTGATTTTAAAACACATTTGAATGTTTGATTGCTACAAGGATTGTGAGAATGTACCATCCAATCAAAATTGTCAACTGAAATCAGTACAAAAATGCCTAGAATGTCATAACTCGAGCAAAACTAAAGTATGACTTTATTTTTATTGCATGTCGATCATAGTTGTACTAATGCTTCTACATAACTATTGCCTACTGTGTTTCATGCCATCCATTATGCCGCATGCCTCTGTATGGTGTAATTTCCTTTTGGTTCCATATTTTCCGTGACTTCTAGTGTGCAAAATTTCCACTTTGAATTTGT
Source organism: Nissolia schottii (assembly GCA_003254905.1). Classification (NCBI taxonomy): domain Eukaryota; kingdom Viridiplantae; phylum Streptophyta; class Magnoliopsida; order Fabales; family Fabaceae; genus Nissolia; species Nissolia schottii. The sequence continues at coordinate 159,581 of QANU01000796.1, forward strand.
GGTATGAGTTGTTATGTATAATTTATTTATTTTTGACCAATTATTTTTACTATAAATTTTCAGGCTGGTGATGCTCTGATACAGTTGTATCACAATTTTATCACAGACTTTGAGACCAAAATCAACCTTCTCAAGCTTGCACATTTTGCTGTGATAGTCTCTCGGCAGTATTCTGAGAAAGAAGCTGCTGTTGGCTATCTCGATGGAGTCATTGAGAAGCTTCAGGCCACTAGAGAGCAGCGCATTGAAGAACCAATTCTATATATTAAGATGCAAATAGCCATATTTAAGCTTGAGCAAGGTGATCAAAAGGAATGCAAGAAACTTTTGGAAGATGGAAAGGGTACACTTGACAGCATGACAGATATTGACCCATCCGTATATGCTAGCTATTACTGGGTATCATCCCAGTATCATAAATCCCGTCAGGAATTTGCTGAGTTCTATAAAAGTGCTCTTCTCTATTTGGCATACACATCAGTTGAGTCTCTCTCAGATTCATTCAAGCTGGTATGTCATCAGAATTTTCCCAAACGTTTTGTTAATTTTCTCACTTCGTAGCTCAATTGGGGAACAGTGATTCATGAGTGTGGTTCTTTACAAATCTAACTGCGAGTGTGTGTATTAAATATGAGTATATGACCTAACGCATGAATCCCATGCAAACTGAACTTTCATTCAAGGTGGAGGCTGGATTTTTAAGGCTGGTTTTTTACATCAATTTAGGAAATTAAGGGGATGGTGTAGCTAGATTAAGTGTAGAATTGTTGAGCTGGAAGAGTTGTCTTAGTAGTAATTAAGGCTAAGTAATGCTTCTTAGTTCTAACTTCTTGCTGTACTTACTGCGAACATCATCTACTAGAAAGGTTAAGCTATTTGCTTTATCTTTTCTACTTCATCACTACACTGCAAGGATTCTTATGTCCTCATTAGCAAAATTAATATGGAGGAGTTTTAATATAGGCTGATGCTTTTATTTTTGGTACGATGGCAACTGAATCTTGGTTATATGAATTCAGTTAGTAACTCCTTTCCTCTTTATGAAAAGTTCGTGGCAGTTTACATCACTGATGATTTATTTTATTTATCTACAAATGTTATATTAGTTGAGACGCAATTGTTTTTGTCATTTTTCAGGATTTGGCATTTGATTTGTCCCTTTCTGCTCTGTTGGGGGATAACATATACAACTTCGGAGAACTGCTTGCCCATCCTATAGTAAGTATTTACCTCAAAAGTTCGGGAACTCCTATTCTTTTGAAATTTCTTCATTTAATTCATCTTTTTAAGTTACTATGTTGGTTGACAATGTCATTAATATTTTCTATAGATTAAGAGCCTACTTGGGACGAAGGTGGAATGGCTTTACTATATTATGCAGGCATTCAATTCTGGTGATTTAGTTCGATATCAAGAATTATGTCGGGTGCATAATGCTGCTTTAAGGGCTCAACCGGCACTAGTTCAAAATGAGCAGAAATTGTTGGAAAAGATCAACATTCTCTGTCTGATGGAGATTATATTCAGGTAAATATGCATTAATCAGATCCTTATGATTGTCACTTCTAGAGATGAACTTGAAAACTGTTCAATTTTTTTCCCAATCCCAACCCAAACTGATCGTGGTTACTTGCAGTCGGTCTTCTGAAGATCGAACTATTCCCTTGAGTGTAATTGCGGATCGTACAAAACTTTCTATAGAAGATGTGGAGCATCTCCTGATGAAGAGTCTATCTGTAAGTTCTATCAGAAGTTCTACTAAGAAAAAGGCAATATAACAAGTTTGTATTGTTTTCTATTACAACCAAAGCTGATGTTGGAAGTTTCACTAACTTAATTGCCAAAACTGAAGCTTCTAGTGTTTTGCCCTAGGGCCAAAGTTGAAATGTGTTTTCGAAATTTATTATCTTCACTCTAGTTTTTCTTTCATGTTATCTTTTCATTACTTGAACTTTTTTGAAGGTGGAATTTTGGCTCAAACAAATATTTGCTCCTACTATATCTCTATTCCTGTTTGGTGAATGACTTGGGAATGTTTGTTTGAAATTGCAAATGGGCTGCGTAGTTTAGAAAATGTTTTACTTTCCTTTACTGAGAATATTAGCAAATAAGCACATACAAGCAAACTTCATTCTGTTTTTGCATTATATTGTTCAAAAAATAATTTGTTGTCCATGCTTAGTTCTAAGAATAGCGATGGCAAATATCCTTTGGATTGAATTTCTGGATTTGAGAACTTGTTATATTATCTAAAGCTTGTATATGCAATGACTGTAACATCAAGAAACAAATATTATTGCAGGTTCATCTGATTGAGGGAATAATTGATCAAGTTGAGGGCACAGTTCATGTTTCCTGGGTGCAGCCAAGAGTTCTAGGTATTCAGCAGATCAAATCCTTGCGTGATCGACTGGACAGTTGGACAGGGAAAGTACACACTGCTTTGTTGTCCATTGAGGCAGAAACACCTGACCTAATTGGATCGTGATTCTTCTTTATTAGTTTTCTGCCCATTGTAACTATTTCTTAAGTTTAAAGGGAGCATATCCTAGGCGACAAAAGACAAAGAGACTTTCAAGTCACATGGGCGATATAGACAACTTTATTTGGTTTTGCCTGCTGCTTATGAATGTGGGATAGAGCAGATCCTTGTACTTCACTTAGAAATTGTTGGTTCTATCGTTGCATGCCTAGAGACATTGGAATCAGTTGGAAACAATCTGTTTTTATGCTTTAGAGTGAAGATAAACTATGTACCTGGAAATTTTCTTAGATACAGCCAATTTTATTCACCTCAGAAGTTCCTTTCAGTGTCTCTATTTTTTGTGCCAAGCAATCGTTTTTCCTTTCCTAATATTTGTTTTCTTTAACATAGGTGCCGTTAACCTTGCCATGATATGAATACTCTTCCAACTCAACCATATGACACTGGTAATTCAGTTAACATGGGATTTATGTCGTGTCATACTCATGGTGACTGGGCTTCACCCCATACCTGGCTGGGCAGGGAACCGGCCTAAACCAGCCAAAATTGGTTAAACTCGGTGGACTTGACTGTTCAAGGCTGGTCTCGATTCTCCCTTATTATTTATTTTTTTAAAAAAGAACAAAAATCAATGTTTCACTTTTTTTAAAAGAAATCGTTTTATGTTAATTTTGATGTAAGGTTAAAAAACATGTTTTCGCAACATTAGTAATAATGTGTAAATACTATATAAAAAATATATACATATATAAATGTAGGCAATAAAAAGGGTAATTAATCCTATATAAATTCTATCGGTGGATTCCCTGATATAATGTAAACAATCTTTCGCGTGAATCAGCTTCAAAGGAAAAGAAAGTGATCTTTATGTCCAGAGAACATCGATGGTTTAAACAAGAGGTTTAGAATGTAGAAGATTTGGAGAGAGAGACCCAAACCAATCTTCAGTTGGGTTGCCAATTGATGCACTACATGAGGAGGTGACTAGAGATAGGGTTGTCAAATGTCAGACAAGTAACAGGGTGGGAAGGAGGAAATGAAATGAGAAATTCTTGACTTTAACTAACGCATAATTTATGAGCAAGTAGACTTCGACCCACTATAAAAGTGATAAATCTCATTTTTTTTCTTGTGTGTGTGTGTATCAAAAATTTAATATACGCTACACTTGTGCTCAACGTAATTTCTCTATCACAATACTATTGTTACACAGGAATGCCTGAGTTTGGTGTAAGTTACATCATATCATATCATGATGATACATTTAATGTCACATGGATCCGTCAGCACTTACTGTGAAACAGCTATGACATTGATTGAGAGAGCAGAGGGTGCAGGAGATGGAAAAGACAGGCACAGGCACACACTGGGGACTGGCACGTGTTTCACACATGAAAACTCCATCATAAATTTGACAGTCTTTTAACATGAACAACTTACAATGCTCAGTGGTAGTTTGGAGTTACATTTCCGCGTTTTATTTATGGGATTTTTTGGGCTTGGGGTAAGGATGAAAGAGGATTCTTTATGACATTTCGTTGTTTATTTAATGAAAAAAATTCAAGGAGAGTAAGTAATAAGTAAATTTTAGTTTTAGTTCATTGATGATGTTAGTAATATTACAATATCAAGAAATGAACTTAATCGCCTGAGTTCAAAAACGCAATGCAAGTGTTGCAACTTGCTCCTGCCCTGGCCATTCTATTTTCACTTCTGCTCTCTGCTTACTAAGAGTGGAAATGGAATTGAATGATTAATATTCATTAAACCATGTTTAATTAATCATTATTCATAAATAGATCACATAATATTTTCTTATGTTGTTTTTTTTTTTTCCCATAATTGAAATATTGGTATCCAAGTCTTATTTCATTTTTTAGCTATAAATTAAAAAATTAGTTTCTCACGTATTCCATGGAGTAATAATCTCCTCCTATTAAATGTCTATTTTTGATAATTTTAAAATTAAATTCATCGAATTTGTCATCATTCATGTTTTATATTATCTTAATAAATTTTTCATTAGTCAAATCACTCAAAAAGTTAACTTGTAAGAGGTTTAAAGACTTGCAGAGCATTTAATCTTACAATACAATTCTCTATATATATTGTATTAGAAAATATTAATTTATCATATAATAAATCAATGTCATATTAAATCATGAAATGATAACAAAATTCAATTCTAAAAATTGTTAGAAAAAATAGAGAAATTTAATAGGATAAATATTTACCCATAAAGTATGTGAGAAATCATCAATTAAAAAATATTGGTTTATTGAAATAACTTTGTTCCGATGCTAAGCATATAATTATTTTATATTACTATTGAAGTGTGTATCATCAAATGACAACTACTTTATTTAAAAAAAAATTATTTGATAAATGTGTCGAGATAATATATCTGATAGCAACATAAAAATTATATTTACATTATATTACATTTTAATTCTTTTTTTAATAATCAGAGGTGTAATGGGGGTAGTAGCTCACTTTGTGAATATAATCCTCACAAAAAAAGTAAAAAACATTTTGTGGCATCTATTATATTATCACCTTTGCGGAGATTTGTTGCCTCTCCTACCTCATCTGTTATTCCTCTTGCCTCCGTGCCAAACTACTGCCTCTCTTGCCTCTTCAGACAATCTATACTTAATTGTGACAAGATTTAGCTTGAGGAGTGTTAGAATAAAATATCATATATTAAATTATATCCTATATTGATTTAGTTTGATAATATGTTGATTCTAACACTGCGTTTTGATTATGATTATTATGATTCTGGCCTATACACAACCGATCACAACATTCAGCAATGCAATTATCATTATCATGTTATTCTCTTGTCAAGCAATCCTTTGCTCTATCATGAATATACTCAACAAAAATAATTCTTCAACAATTAGTTAACCTTTTATAGAGGCTGGACCCTTTTTCTTGAGTGTCCCGAAAATGTTATTAGACCTTCTTTTTGTGTACTGGTGATCTATCATGTGACGCAATTTCCTGGCCAAGGAATCTGAGTGGGGCAAAATATCTGCTTTACATATACACTCCAGACTCCTTTTGGGCCTCTTCCACCGTGAAGCAAAAGGTGTGTACTAAATCTAATCAACGCTTTCATGTTACTATCAACAGGTGAAAAAGAGAGAGGAAAAATCCATGGTGTCAGTTATAAGAAATTCAACCTCAATGAAATTGAAATAGCCATGCAATTCTCATGTTTAAGCCATGAGAAATGCATACAGAATTTAATGAAACAAACTCTCCCACTTATATATATGCACCACTATATTCACATTATGTTCGTATTTTTATACAAATTCACAATCCATTCAACAATCCTATACTGATAGAACCTTTATTTTATCTGTTTTTATCTATTTTTACTTCAAGTGCATTCCTTTATTTAGTTGTGGAATCTAACATGAAGATAAACTATATCATTCTATTAACCTTACTTTATTCTCGTTTGCCTGTCCTCCCATCCTTTGCAATTTCTTGCTTGAAAACCTCAAATCATAGTTTGGTCAAAAAACATAAAAGAGGTGTTTTCACCCCCAGCTGTAATTTGGAAATTTTCCAAACAAAGAAACCAATGATGACTTTAAAGGTTTGTTCCCTTCTAGAAAAGACACAGCCTCCACATGCAAATAGAATGCATCCATGCAGATACAAGACAAAGGTGGATCCAGCTTGAAAAAAGAACTCTACCAAAAATCATCAACAACTTTTTGACTTACACTACATATTTCAGAACACATAAATACTAGAGAAACCAACACCTTACATTTTCCACCCCTTTTTTACCTACAAAAAAGGCCCCAAAAAAAAATAGCCAAAAGTAAAATAAACCAATATTTGTGAAAGGGACATTTACTCTTGTCTGATATAGGGAGAGGAGCTTATGTCTGTACTGTAAAATGAGTCCTCTGGTGGACCATAGTAGTTCTCTTCCTTCTCCTCATCCCACTTGAGGACCTCTCTTATGTACTTGAATGACTCATCAACCGTTGCTCGGTCCCTCGCCCTTGCTTGAGACACGAAAAGTTTTCTCCCCGTGAGGGATGCATAAAGGTCCTTGAATTTCATGGCCACATAGAAGTATGCTTGATGGGCCAGCGATTGGTTGTTGTGGTGCGCGTGCACCGGACAGAAGTCATTGAACCATTCGCAAGCGCTGAGGGACACCCTGCCAATCTTTTCCTCGAAGATGTCATACTTGTTCAGGACCAGCACAAATGGCATGTCCTTGAAGCAAGGGTGCCTCACCATGGTCTCAAAAAGGTCCTTGCTTTGTACCATCTTGTTTTGAAGAAGGGTTCCACTGCCGCTGCTATCCAGGGCAAGAGACAACTGGTCATAGTCGCTAAGAGAGACGCAGAAGACCACTGCCCGAACGTCTTCAAACATTTCAACCCACTTGCAACCCTCATTCATGCCCTTGGCATTCACCCTTATGAGTTGGTACCTGAGACATCAATGACAAGTCATAAGTCTTTCTGTTTTCTGTTTGGTTTTTTCTAGTTTTTTTGGGGGGCGCACACATGTTTCCCTCAATCACCTATTTGATTCATAACTATATGTAAATTGTTGACTAAAATTTCTAGTTTGTGGTACAACAATGGAATGATGAAAGGATAGACCTCAGTATCAGTATCATCATCCCAGGGGGGAAAAAGGAAAAACATTGCTCAAAGATCATATCGGGCAAACATATGGTTGCCGAACGTTGAATTTAACCTTTTTAAAAAAACATTGAAAAAATAAAACGCTTTCAAAACTCAGAAATCAATATAGCTTACTTGGTCAGAGGTGGCTGAGCATCCAGGTTATCTGAATAATTTTCAGCCCTTGGGCTACGGTCATCAAGTGAAAATTCCATGAAAGCCAAACCATTTCCCTGAGTAACCCCTTCTGCATAGAGGATGTCTCTTTCAGAAGGTTCATACTCGTTGCTAGATATCTCTACAGCCTGAAAGAAATGAGAGCATAATTATCTACTATCTAGATATACTCGTCAATACCATCTACTTCTCCAAAGCTGTAAAGACAAACCATGCTAGCAAAATAACCATTTCTATTTCATGATATATAGCCAGTAAACTAATTATAGCATCTGTAAAGATTAATAATCAGAAAGAATGACAACAAAATTTAGATCACTTGAAATAGACCTTAGTTTCAAGAAGACTCCTGTCTGATTGCTAGAAGTAAAAATGGGAAGGTATAAAATGGATGAATGGAATATGACAAGGTATTTGGATACAAGTCTAGAACAAATCCCTCATTTTGCCGCCATTTCTACTTTTCCATTTTTGCTCGACAAGCATGCCCCAATTACACATGACATAAAACCTCCAAGTATTATACCTTCCATTTTCCTACCCAACAAACTTAATCTACAGAACAGCATAGAAGATAAAATATCTTCTGGAGATATACATGTGATGCCTCTAATTGGAAAACCGGCTACATATTCAGCCAACCGGAAATTTTTTTTTTTTAAATGCTAAGAATACTGTGCTAAATGGCAGCAATAAAAATTGATGTGTTGGTAGGGTTAAGTAAAAAATTAGAATCCTTACAACTATAACTGAACAAAAGGACACAATGTTAAGGATAACTAGTTGCGCAATTACCCGGCTTAAGAAGTACTCTGCAACATCTGGCAGGAAGTGAAGCTCATTTTTTCTTTTGAAGGTTTCTTGTATTGCGGGGTCCTTCCACACTTCTTCAACTAACGGTGCATATTCACGTGTGGCCGCAGGGAAGAATGCATCTAAATCTCCAGTGGCTATAATATCCAGGAGCCAGTCAGAGAAATGCTTTAGCCTTGGGTTTAGGGAATAGATGCATTCACTAGTATTGATTGCTTGACCATTGCTACCTGAATAAAGATAGAGATTAGAAAAATATGGTGGAAGCAGTTTGATGCCATCACATATGACTTTGCTATAAAAGTTTGGCCATATGTTTAGCGTTGACCCAGACGGAATCTATATCCAGAAACAGCACATGCTAGAGGTTCTGCATTGCATCACATTTGCATAAGATTAGTCATTTCTTTTATAATATAGAAATCAACTCCGATGTTTTCTATTTTGAACCAATATCAGAGTTGCCATTTAAAAGAAGAGACATGTGCTGAATGCTACAAAATTTAACCTAGATCTTTTGTAAGCACTTTGTTACATAAAGGAAAAAAATTCTTGCAGACCGCAACTCTGTCAAATTTACTAGCAGAAACGTTACATTTTAAATGAAGTTGCAGTATTCACCCAATGTCTCCAATTAGCTAAACGGTAAACATATGAAAGTGGAAACTTCGAATAGAAAATTACCACAGCGCAAAATATTACCTGGTTCGGCAGTTTGAGCAAGAGAATCTTGTCCATTCATTCGAGAAACAGCCTCTTCCTCAAAGCGCTCTCTTCCATCAAGTAAAATGCTAAGATATTTGTACATGTTACTCTGGATCATCAGTTTGACATCCTGCAACTCTTCAGCAGTAAATCTGTTCCCATACAAGAACTTGGCCTGCTCATCGATTTCAAAATTGCCACGGAATAGAATCATGTTATAAGAAAATCAGCATTAAATACAACAAAGGAATACTCTATGCTACGCCAATATTTTCATGAGGAATTTTTTCAAATATCCCAAGCCAAGATTCATTTGTTTAACACTTGCAGACACTAGGACCCAAAAGTGTAGTTGTTTTAATACCATTGATGAAAATGAAGAGACTAAATATTGTTCTAGTCAGTTTCATATAATCTCCCAAGAAAAGAAAAACATCAGCTAAGCTCGCATATCTGTCTTCTCTGCTATTCTCAGTTTGAGACAGTAATTACACCATAAACATAGGTCAAAACGTTTGAAACAAAAACCATACCTGCTTAAATATGGTACTAGTTCCAGATCCTTGAATTCCAAGAAGAAGAAGCTTCTGAATTTTTTTCTGTTCCAGATAAGTTGGAACTGTAGTATAATTACTAGTCTCGTCTCTTTGACCATGTGGCTGTCCATGTGGAAACGGTAGAGAGAACAGGGCACAAACAAATCTCGTTGATGCCTGTCAAGGAAAAAGTAAACACCTCTTTCATTAATATTCTTCACCCTAATATGACTTAAAGATGTTCCCACCTAAAAACATTCAGGTGAATACCTTCTCCCAAATGTTTCCTCTGATATTGTTTTGCCCTTCTTCCTCATATCGACCATCATCATAAACCCAAAAGTGTGTATCACGCGGACACTGCACATTTGCCAGCTGAAAATTCAAAAAAAAATAAGGTTATTCAATTGACTTCAATAATATTGTATGCTAGATCAGTTAATAGAACAAATAATCATGCAGCAATTATAACTTTCAGTTATTATCAGAGATGTTCTGTTATTATCTATTTTCAGTTCTGCAACCCGTTGTTTGTCTTGGACAGTCTAGTGGCACAATCGCCCCCCAACTCCTATTATTTTCACTTCTACCAAGCATTCCCTTAGTATGACACCATAATCCAGCAGGTTGCAGCTAAATTCAGTAAACATAAGTTTTGTTTTGAATAAAGATAGAAGCTTACCTTGAGTACCCTCAATTCAAGTTTTGTAATCTCTCGCCCATTGATGTAAACCTCGGTGTTTCCATTACTAGCATCGAGGCTAAGTTTCCCAGTGAAATTCAAGTTTGAACTTATGATTCTGTCAGGCTTTTCCCCTTCCTATTAAATGAATAAGTACACAAGTTAAATCCCAGTTTCTGATAGCAAATGGAAATATAATATTTTGAGATTTGAAGATATTTTTCAATACTCCGTCCTATGACAAATGGAATAAGAATACTTTGTATAAGTAAAAATTGAAACAGAAACATTCTCGGTAATATAACACAAATCATCACCTTTCCCCAGAGACCAGATTCTTTGTCATACCAATATCTACCAGGCTTCAGTTTGCGTGGAGGTAAAGGGCATCCAAGTAATTCGGTCATCTCATCCGCATTCAGAGGGAATCCATTGACAATCAGCTGCTCCGGCCGAAGCTGATTAGCGGAACATTCTTTCTCTGCTTTCATAATTTGCTTCACCTCAAGGGGACTTAACAGTCTGGACAACACCCTAGAATGTTTACCCAATTTCAGACGCCTTGATTCGTCAATCGGCTGACCAATGCATGTTACACATTTGCGCCCTTCAGGCATCGATCCCATAGCCCTGAGCACACAATTGCTGCAATACTTGGCATTACAAACTAGGCAAGACTCCTTGGTTTCCCACTTCCCTTTTCCACACCTATAACAAACTCTTATCCTCTTCTTCTTCTTCCTCTCTTTCAAAACCCCAACATATTCCGGATAGACAGGCCTCGAAACCTCCACCTCTTTCCTCTGAGGTCTCTCCACAGTATTAAAAGTGACAACAGGTGCCCTCCTCGCCTCACCAGTCACCGGCTTGGGAGGATTGTTTGGAGGGTTATGAACTGAAGCAGGCGAAGCGGACGGCGAGGCAGAAGAAAGATCAGGGTTTTGTAAGACGGACACCACAGATTCCGAGCTTCCCGACAGCCTCGGACTGTGATTCGGAGAGCTTGTCACTCCGGCAATCCGCGACACCGGCAGAGGGATCTGCTCAATCACCATAGGCCCCACATAAGCAATCGATCTTTGCGATCCGGACAGTGGCTCGGCAGTAGGAATGGCTCTTGACTTCACATCAAGGGGCTCAACTCTCGGTACGTCATACAAAACTGGCGGACCCTCATATTCCACAGCTATGGAGTAATCAAGATTAGAGGCATCATCAGGGACAGAAGCACCAGGGGGAAGCATCTTCTTCACCAATTCCCTCCAACCCTCTCCCTTATTTTGATCCATATTCTCGCAATCACCAATTATAAGACCCCTTAAACTTCAAGCTGCTAAGTTCTTCAGTATCGGTGATAGCTACATCACATCATCTATGTTCACTTCTCTCTGAAATATCAAGTTCCACAATGTTTAACTATATAGAAATCAACACAACAAAGTGCAGAGATGTACAACCTAGAAACAGAAATTAAAAAAAATCTTGAAGAAAAAGGAGGTGGAATTTGACTAAAATATAAAAGGGGGTGTACGAGTTTTGGCTTGCATATGCAAACAGAAGAATCAGTCACAATCGCCTAGCAGCCGCAATCAAACGTTGAAACTTGAAAGCCTTCATAATTGAATGGTTTCATTTATATTTGGGAGAATATAAATAAAAATAAAAGTAAGCCAACCCATTACCAAAATCAAACGACATGAGACTAAATTCAAATCACGTTATCCAAACACGACATAAGGAAAAATAAAAAAATAAAAAACATAGAAAATCTCATGGAAGAAGTGAATTAGCTGCAGTCAAAACCAGGAAATCAAACGTGAAATTGAGAAAGAAAGAAAAAAAAAAATCAATTTTTGCAACCTTTGAAAAACATGAACAAGCTAGAACTAGAATGGTCATAAGTATTACTATTATTCCGGAGAGTTGAAAAACTCAGGGTCAAAGCACTTGCTAATAAATGACGCCCCAAGAAGCAGACCCTTCGAATGTTAGAATTTTCAGGTAAAGATAAATGAAAAAGAAACGAACAAAAAAAACAGATATTTATTTTTTTGGAAGGGAAAAAAAACATCACTTTCAAACTTTATGGTAAGAGAAAGGGGGGTGGGGAGGGTGAGAGTGTACCTGGGGAAAGGGGGACACAATGAAAGCGAATCTGATCTTTTTTTTTTTTTTTTAATAAATCTAAGAAGGTGCTCTTGCTTTTGGAGCTTGGAAGAAGAAGCCAAAAGACAAAGGTTTCTCCTCAAAATCCACCACCATAAGCCATTGATGGAGGAAGAGAGAGAGAGAGTGGGGTGAAGTTGAGAAAGTAAGGAGAAAAGGAAGGGAAGGAAGGGGCGTGGTGTGGTGAAAGTGAAATGAAATCAATCAATGGAGTGAAGGGGGGAGAGAGATGGGTTGAGTGGGTTTTGGGAGATGGGTCCCACTAAGCCTCCCCCCATTGCTAAATGCTGTGAACTAACACACTGTCTTGTGTTGAGTTGAGGATTTTGTTCTGCTTTGTTAAATGTTACGTTAAAGTGGAGTGAGTGAGTGAATAACTGAGAGTGTTGTTGTGGTGTGTTTGATGATATGGTGGGGGCTAAGGCTACCTTCTCACAACAACAACATTCCTCACGCGCCTCTTCCTCGCTACTCATATATCCTTTTTTTTAGGGTGAGGAGTAAACGGATCTTCTAATGTGGGTTTTAGGGGGGGCGGTAAAATGAGTTATCATTATATTACTTAATTAATAAAATAAATGTGAGATTTATCTTTATTTTATTAATTTAATGATGAAATTTTTTTATTGTGCTCTCTTTTCTTAATTGTTAGAGGTGAGTGAATGTTGAATTTTAAATTAAGAAATATTTAATAAGGTTAATAGTACTCATTCTGTTTATTTTTTGTTGTTATTTTTTAAATAAAAATTTGTCCAAGATAAATTATCATTTGATTAGATTAAAGAAATATTAAATTCATTTTTTACATTTATACTCTTGTTATTTTTCATACTTCTCATGGCACTTAATAACTATAACATCTATTGTTCAAGGTTAATTTTGTCTATGTGCTTTATATTTGCTCTATATTAGTATCAATTAAATGATTTCTTAAACTATGTGTTTTTGTCAAAAATGAAAACAAAAAGTGAAAGGAGGAAGTAATAAGTTTTGTGGAATTTGAAAATTAAATTAAAAAGGATTAGTGGAGTCAAGTATAGATAAGTTTAGTGAAAGTGGTTTGAACGGTAAAGTTTCTTCAAAAATAATTGTGAAAACACTAAGATATTTAATTAATATAGATAATTGTTATTTTGTCATTGTCAAATGCATCAATAAAATAACACAGGATTGGTTGAGTGGTAGGATTCGTCCTATTCTTAAAGAGTTTCGAGTTCGAGATCTAGGAGAAGAAAATCTGCGTTTGGAGAGACAGCCACAATACCTGTTTTGAGTTCAACTAATTTTTTTTTTGGGTTTTAGTCCATGCATTCAAGTTTGATCATTAATTGCTAATGTGATAGTTAACTTAACCACATGGCAGGTCGCGTGCAATGTCATGTGTCAATTTTGTGTGAACACGTGGCCTACTACTTGACCAAGTTAACTGTCACGTCAGCAGTTAATTCCCCAACTTGAAGGCAAGGACTAAACACAAAAAAAAAAATTAGAGGGACGATTTCTTAATGAAATTTTTTTTAGAGGTAAAATACAAAATTTAAAATTTTTTAAGAACTAAAAACATATTTAACCTAATATTTTTTTCTAGTAATTTGAAACTTGTACAAAGAAAATAATAAAACCTTATTCGACTTCGGGCACAATAAAGCAAGGGAAAAAATAGAAGAAAAAGGAAAAGAACATGATTATTAATAGGGGTGTATGTGTGATAAGGGTGAACATGGATTGGGTCAGACCCAACCTGCCTAAAGGCAGGTAGGTCGGGTCAGGTAAAATTTGTATTTTTAAGACAGGTACCTGCCAGACCTGCCACCCGCTTGGGTCAGATTGGGTTAGGTGGGTCGTGGGTGACTTACCTTATTATTTTTTTTAAATCTATTTTTTAATAAAAAATAGCTATTATCTTTTTAAAAAATAGACACTTATTTTTTAAATTAAAAAATCTATTTAGTAATATAATATAATATATATGTATAGTTGGGTCGTCGGGTTGGGTCAAGTTACAAAATTCGGTTCAGAGACCCAACCTTGCATATATGACAGATCAGTTGGGTTTGACCCGCCGACTCGTCGATCCGACCTAATCTGACCCACATGGAGTCGGGTTGGGTCGGATCGACGGGTTAAACCCAACCTATGTTCACCCCTATGTGTTAGATTAAGGCGGACTTGAGTTGGCCCAAACTTGTCACTACATTTTAATGAGGTCAAATTTATGAACCTAACCTAACCTTATGTTTGAATACATTTGATTATATTAAACCTAAATTAAAATTATGTTCAAATCAAACTTTGATCGGATTAATGCTCTCGTACATACATTATTTTTTTATCAGTTGTCAAAAAATTTAAAAATAAACCAACAAATCTTAATTTTATTTTCTATTATAATTAATAAGATAGGCTCAACTCATCGGATTTTCCACATCTACATGGGTGGCCATATGCCCTTTTGCAAGATTAGGTGTCAACAAAATTTTTCATTTTTATATGCTTCTGCCTTTTGAAATTGCACCACAAAAATTAATTTCATAATTTTTTTTAAAAAGAACCAGTAATATTAAAATAAAATCGACAAGACAAGTTGATGGGACATGTTAAAAATTAAATATATAGGTGTCGATTTTAAACTATGATCCATATAAATATTAATTTTTTAAAAAGACCTCAATTTAATAGAATCAAATATGAGAATCTATGAAATGAGATGACAAAAAAAATCGCAACTCATCACCCTTTAAAACAAGATGGAAGCTACACGAGACAAAGCCACTTTCATGACCACCAAATATGATATACAACAACATATATTATAAAAACATAGAAAAACTATACTGACACCAATCTTCTAAGTAACTAAACCATCACCAAATATTGTTGATAGCATTAACGTAGCCTCTGTTTGTGATCTGAACCAATCCTGTTGTTGTGGGCTCGAAGTCAACGAAAGATTACTGTTTCGACATGAATTGTCAAGAGTGATGATGTAATTAACATTTATCTGATATCTAACATCAATAAATATATATATATATATATATATATAGTTTAGATTTCATACATTCTCATTATTTAATGAAAGTATGTGTAGTGTACATATGAATGCCAAGCCTCAAAGACCACTATCACATTATAAACAACATTGCATTTCATCTGCATCCGCACTGATGGTATCAATCATGCAGCAATTGCACATTTATACAGCTGTGATTCTAAGAGTAGATTAATTTGGTAATGTTGTGACTTTTTTAAAAACAATTAAACTTCTTAAACTCTCTAAAAATTAATATAAAAAATTCATAATAATATTTTTGGTAAAATAATATAAAATTTGCTATTAACAAACAGAAATTAAAATAGTATTCAGTAAAATTGTTTTTAAAATGTAAAATTGCTATAATAAATATAAATAATTAATAGATATAATTAAAATAATTAATATTTTAATTTTAAGATAACGCAAATCAACTCTAAAAACACTTATGACAATAAGGACTCTTGAGAGGATCATTGGCTTCTAAACATTAGAAGCAAAAACATCTTTAACTTTTTAGTTTGTCAAATAAAAAAAAATAAACAATTGACTTATGCTTTACTAAAATTAAAACTAAGTCTTACTTCATTTGTTGCTCAATGGTATTCTTTTTCATTTGTCTAAATCAATAGAATTATGATATACTTAAAAAAGTGAACAAAAGATTAATGTTTTTAGATACATTAAATTATAAATAAATTTTAAAAAGTGAAAACGAATAATATTGAAGAAGGGAGTGTATATCATAAACAACTCAAAATCAAGAGATTGAGCTAAAGTGGCAAGCGTGAGCTCGTCCTTAACATTTTTGTTTTTTGTTTGTCTAATTTAATTTTCACAGTATACCCTTAATTGTTGAACTTCTTTTTCTATAAAGCACACGCTTTAAAATGGTGAGTAAGATTGTTTTCTCTCACTATTTTTGTCACTAATGGTCAAGGAGTTTCTTCCAACTCGTTGACAATTTAAAGCATGCTGGCCACGTAGCCTTATAGGTCGAAATTCTTATCTTATAACATAAAAATAAAAAAAACCTCAAATACCATTTTTAAAATAGTTAAATTGTAGTTAATAAAACATTATTTAATTATATAAAGTTATATTTATTTTACATTAATATATAATAAGTAGACATATATAATTTGTACAGACCACATGATGGTAACAAAGAAACTTTTCCCATCAATTGATTAGCATCTCTCACGATAAAATAATTAAGATTAACCTTTTATATATAAAAATATTAATATATATCAATATAAGTAAAAATAGTAATATTAAAAATATAAATATATTTACAATTTTTTTACTTATCCAAATATAATTATTTAAAATTTTCTCGTTTTTATGTGTTTAATATTATTATTAAAATAAATTTTTGTCTTGAATAAATTAAATTAAAATAATTAAAAAACAAAACAATAAAAGATGGATTATACGATGAATAGTTATATTAAATCAAATAGGAGCTAGATTTAAATTATAAGTATAATAAAAATGATAAGTATGAAAATGAAAAATAAGTTTTATTGACCCTTATATTTATTTATTATTTTAATTTGGACCCTTGTATGTTATATCGTCATCAATTTGATCCCAATCATATTTTTATTTTACATAAGTAAAAAAAAAAAAAAATAGGACCTAGCATAATTCATGTTAAATATATGTATACACCACATTAGAATGGGTCGTTTAAAAATAACTGAAAACCAAATTGAAAGGATTTTTAACATAAGAGACTAATTTTCTTTTTAAAGTAAAGCTAATAGACTAAATAAAGAAAGGAAGAAAAAAAACCAAAAAGCCAATTTTTCCACTTAAAAATGATCTTTTCAAGCAATAATGAGGAGTGTGAGTAGTTGAGCTCACGTTTTAATTAGGGGTGAACATGGGTCGGATCGGGTAGGACCCGACCATGTCACCGACTCGACCCATCTACCAGCGGGTAGGTCGGGTCGGGTAATATCGCCATTTTTAAAATGGATACCTGCCAGACCCGCCACCCGCCCGGATCGGGTTGGGTTAGGCAGGTCGGCGGGTGACCCGCCCCCATAGCTCAGAAGATGAACAAAAGAGGGAAAGACCAGTGGAGAGAAAAAAGGAACCTCACCAAACACAATTAAACATGCTATCGAAGCAAAAAAAGAAAAAAAAATGAAGGTCACTCACCATTTTCCTCAATTTTCTTGCAATAATTACATACACAGACCACAATCAAACCATAACAAAAAGGAAACAAATAACATAGAACACAATTTTCAAAATGGAAACACTCTCAGTGATAGTTGGAATTATGATATGAGCAGTGACTGTGTGAGAATCAGGTGACCATGTTCACTAATAAAATTACGAAAAAGACCCTAAACCTTTCATCAACAACTTGCACGGCTACACCCATCTACTCCCTCTCTTGCCTTCTAGAAGCTTCAACACTGAAACGGTGCCGTTCTGGTTTGCATGCAGGCCACAAGATCTCCATCGCCTTTTCCCTTCACTTTCTGTTGACCGGAGCCACTGGAGCGATGGCGATGGCGGCGTGAAGCGACGATAATGGCCACGGTGAGAAGGAGGGAGGATGAGGATGAGATTTGTGAGAGAAGGGTTAAGAGGGAGAGGAAACCAAGGAGGCGGAAGAGGGAGATGAGATCTGAGACGAGCCGCGAGCGGAGGATGAGCTGAAATTTGGCATCTAGGAGATGAGATCTGAGAGATGAGAATGAAAAGCGAGGGCGAGGAGGCGGAAAAGGGAAAGGATGAGGCGAGCGGAGGGATGCGAGGGCGGCAAGGAGGCGGAGGGCGGCGAGTAGGCGGAGGAACGATGATGGAAGATGAATGGAAATAGGAGGGTAGAAGGCAATTGCATGAGGCATGGGAATGGGAATGGTGGAAGATGAATGGCATCTGAGGCATCACGAGGGATAAGTTAATAATAATAATAATAATAATAATAATAATAATGTAATATATATATATATATAGGCGGGTCAGGTCAGATCCAAGACTTTGGATCAGAGAGTCGACCCATATATATGGTGGATCAGTTGGGTCTGACCCAACATTTTGGATTAGGTCGGATGTCGGACCCAACCGATGTTCACTCCTAGTTTTAATAGTTGTTTATGCACTCGATAAAATCAAAGAACTCGAATTTAAGTTATAAGGTGGATAAAATGTTCTCTTATTGTCTTAATAAAATATAAATAAAGAGTGTGAATATCCCACATTTTAATATAGGGGATGGATAAAGGCATGATATATAATACTAATTTATATATCTAAATCTACTTAAAAAAAACTTATTCAACTGAATCTTATACATTTGCCAAACGGACCTCTAGATGAATCCATCTATGTTCGATTTGTTTATTTCACAATTTCTCCTAATCTTAAAAGGAAAAAAAAAAGTTGTCTAACTAGATATGTGGAATGATTCCGGGGATGCAATATTAATAATTCAAGAATGCACGATAGAATGATGGTTTAGCAAAAGTCATTATTTTTTAATTAAACCTTCAAAGTGTGCACTTTGTTTTGTTAAAAAGCATCAAGAATTGTAAAAAGTAAAAACTTTACATCTGTTTGACATAAGAGGAAAAAATAGAGATTCATTTGTATGCTTTAACCATTTAAAGAATTTTATATTGTTATTTAATAGTGTATTAACACATAATTAAAATTAGTTGAATCTTTTTTTCATTATTTAAAAGTCTTTCAAATAATAATACATGATTAGATGATAGTGTAATTCTATTTATTTTCAATGAATACAAATTAATCTTAAAAAAATTAAGTTAAATTAAAGCTTTCACACAAATGAAAAAGAGTAAACTTTTCACACAAATCGACAAATTCTACGTCCAAGCGGAAAGCATTTCATATTTTCATCATCCCTCGTGGGAGTGAACAGTAGGAATATGTTAGTTTACTTCTTAACGACTTTGAATTGTAAATGGGAGCCTAATTTTAGATTAACTAGCTATTTTTGTCAAATATACAATTTTTGTAGTTAAAAAGGAGGATTAAAGCTTAACTTTGGAGTAGATATTTGTTGGGAGTTGGGACTGTATTTCTATTCAATAATTTAATCACGGTTTGCTTATAAAATTATTGTTATAGTAGATGTGGATATTTTAAAATAAAAAGTATCAATAGAGGCATCAAATTTGCTAACTCAGCTTTATTTGGGCTAAGCTCATGTGAGCTAGGGCCAAAATGTCCACAAGGCCCAATAGCCCATTATCATGAAATCTCACATAGCCAAGTGAGCTAAGACTGGTCCCTCAATTTTTTTTTTGAAAAGCTGCAGTCGGCCGATAATATCAATCAAAACAAAAAAAACCAGCGAGGGACCAGCCCCAAGGGATTTTTTGGCCCCCATGAACTATGTCAACTTGAGTTGACTGTCAACGTTAACTCCAATCCATTGGCTAGTCTTAACACACATAAAAACCAAAAAAAAAAATCAAAGTGGGGGAGGTGACCCATAGGGTTTTTTTGGCCACATAGGCCGTGTCAACCCAATTTGTTAGCTAGTATTGGTACACAAAAGCAAAATTAATAAAATCAAAGCAAGTAGTCAGACCATAAGTTTTTTTTGGTCCCATGGGTTGTGTCGACCAACAACACCAACTTGATTCATTGGCCAATCTTAGCACAAATAAAAGCAAAAAAAGTGAATGGCCGACCCACGGACTTTTTTGATCCATATGATGCGTCGACCTAAGTCGGCTAACATTGTTAAGTCAATTAGCTTTCACATATAAAAAGGTAAAAATAAAAAAAATAAGTGGGAGTAGCTGACGAGTGTAACATCCCGATTTTTCCTTAGAGAAATAACCGTAAATATAACTATTAAATTAATTTTCTAATCATGATTAGAGAATTAAGATGAGAAATTATTAAGTAGAATATCCCTAGGAAATAAGACGTGTCACGATAGGAAGTTCGGCGGACAACCGAACAGCCGCTGTTCGCCGAAGAAATTTTCTGACGCGCAAAAGGTGTCCGTGAAAATAATCTCCCGGAGAAAAATTCACAAACACCTTTAAATATTAATACCCTTAGGTAGAGGGGAATTAGAGGATCGCGACAGTATAAACAGAATATTTTTCGGACGACCGTGCGCGACGCACCAAGACTGCGAGCGATAAAACACGAGCGAACCGGAACTGGGAGAAAATGAAAATTGCAGCAGCTGAACAAAGAGAGGGGGGCTGCACGGCTGATTGGGATTTTTGTCCAATCCCTTAAGTCATGCTTCCAAAACTCACATCACCTTACCTTTCTTACACTAGCCATACCTATGCCCATGCTTTCCACTATTCATCACCTTTTTCTAAAATCCTAAAATTCAATTAATTTCTCACCATTCAGCCATCCCAAAACCGAGCTCCCTTCTCCCAAATTTACAAGAGAAATTCCATCTTCCACATTCTCCAAGAACACCCAACATCAAGCCAAGCTCCAAGAACACCCAACATCAAGCTTCAAGTCAAGCATTCTTGCCACCCTCTTCCACCTCCCAAGAACCGAAGCACAGCCCCCTAAGTCTCCTCATCCTTCTTCATCTTCTTCCTTCCAAAATCAAGAGGAACAACCTCTTCCCCCTTGTTCGAAGTTCTTCACCTTGGAGAAAGGAGAAGCTCAAGCTTTGGAACAACAAGGCTTGTGGAACTTCGCTCTAAGCTTCCCTCACCACCACCAGGTTTTTCTACAGGTGGGTAAACATGGTTTGGTCACCCCTCGGTGGCTTATATTTGCTTGTATGGGCTTATGTGCTTGTATGCCTTATGATAAATTATGTTAGAAATGCTATGTTAGGACTTAGGAGATGATTCTGAAGGGTCCTGTGACCTGGACTAGCTTAGTATATGATGGCTGAAATATGTGAGAAAAACTCAAGGGGTATCCATGAGCAAAGGGGAAAGAAAGGCGAGAGAAACAAAGAAAACAGATTATGGTTCGTCAGGTATAGCTGGGTAGTTCCGCGGAAAGTGATTGAGAGGAGTATGTAGAGAACTGCCGAGCGGCGCCTGGAGCGGTGCCGAGTGGGTTCCGCGGAGGATCCCTGGGGTGTGAATGTGATAAAATGAGAGAAAATAAGTAAAGTAGTAAGCGCTGAGTGGTTCCGCGGAGAGTGACTGAGAGGAGTCTAAGAAAGTTGATGAGCGGGCACCTGGGATGGTGCTGAGATGGTCCGTGGACAGTGACTGAGAGGAGTCTAGAAAGTTGATGAGCGGGCACCTGGGATGGTGCTGAGATGTTCCGCGGACAGTGACTGAAAGGAGTCTAGGAAGTTGATGAGCGGGCACCAGGAATGGTGTTGAATGGGTTCCGCGGAGGACCCCTGGGATGCTGAGAGAGTTACGTGAAGAGTGTTGAGGGAACACCAGGAGGGGTGCTGCATGGGTTCCGCGGAGGATCCCTGGAGTGTTGAGGGGGCTACATGAATAGTGCTGAGTGGGTACCAGGAGAGGTGTAAAGTGGGTTCCGCGGAGGACCCCGAAGTTGTTGAGTGGTTACAAGTATGTGTATGATGAATGAATGTGTTATGTTTATGATTATGTACGATGATGTATGCATAACATTGCATGTAGAATATGTATGTTAGAAATGATTATGCTATCATGCATCATGAGAACTAGAGGTTAATCACATAAAGTTTAAAGAACATAACTGAACCTTAGGGAACAAGTATGTAGCTATATGTTAGGAAGCATCTCTCTTGGCGGAAACGCCCCTCACCAGTTCCTCACAAAAAGGGGTGGATTGGTTAATGAAAAGGAAGGAAAGGAAAGAAAGAAAGAAGGAAGGAAAGAAAGAAAGAAAGAAAAGATGAATGAGAAAGGGTGACGTCACACCTAAGAAATGATAATGATATGATGATGATGATGTATGGGTCTCCACTTGGTTGTGTCATAGGGCCAACCCCTCGCCCTCCCACTAGGTGGACGGTTATCTCTATTGATGATCGGAGACGGAACATTAGTTATCCGCGGTGGTTCACAACCACTCAGGTTATAGCGCTGCCTGGCCGACATCAATCAGAGGACAGAAGCAGGTTGTAGATGTTTGGCCGCATCTACATGAGTGGGAAAGACTCAGCGCGACCCTGATCCATTAGTTAGCTGGGAGCCGACGCAGCCTCGGTTCATTAGTTAGCCGAGAGCATGGAAAGCAAGATGTGCCCCGGTCCATTAGTTAGCCGCTGCGCATGAGAGAGTCTCAAAGTTGGCATGCATAAAGTATGAAATGAATGAATATGAAATGGTATGATGAATGCGTATGTAATGTATAAGTATATGATAACGTATATGAGCATGTGTATGAAGTAAATACCGTCAAGAGAACGCTCGAGACGGCTATGTATATACGCGAGAAAAGTTAACAAGCACGAGAACTTAGATAAGTAAGACTAGCTCCCCAGTCACCTAGTAAAGTAGTTAAAGCCGTTCAAGACCTTAGGCTAGATAATAATCAGTAGGATGGTAGTATGCATTGTTCACATAGAAACCCCTGAGCGGCTGGGTCGATAAGCGAGAAAAGAGATCCCCTATGCCAAGGTTAACCACTGAGGACGACTGTTCTCACCCCCACTCCCTTATGCTTCCCAGGAGCAGGTGAAGAGTATGAGGGCTACGAGGAGCCCTATGAGGAGCCGCACACGGAGCAGTAGAGGACCGAGGACGAGCCGGTCTAGCTTGGCATCCGAAGGACATTTTGCAACATTTTGATATATTTTGATATGTATTTTGATGTATTTGGCTTATATATGTAAATTATTATGATACTCTGTGGGTTGTAATTTGTGATGGACCAGATACTTGTTATGTAATTAATTATGCCAGTAATGATTATCACCTTTAAGCTTCAGCTCTATCGGTTGTATTATATGCTTTGACTCACGCGTGGCTCATATTTTGCAAATAAAGTAATAAGTGGAAAAGTTTTAAAATGGTCCATATTTTCCTTAATCATTATTTTCAAAATGATAATAAGGGACTATAAGTAATCCCACCAAATGATTAACAACCTAGTGAGCATTGCGTACTACTCGAAGGTATGCTAGTTAACTAGGGTGTTACAACGAGCCTTTTGAAAAAAAAAATATTTTTAAAAAAATTGTAGAATAATGGGCTAGTCCTGACTCTAGCCCATCGGGATAGCTAACTAACCCATTAGCAAGGGAGCTTGATGGACTAACGCATTATGACGTGGAGGTTTGTGAGTTAGCCGACTCATAGGAACTTTATTGAAATAACCTTATGGTTTAAATTTGTAATAAAGTAATTAATTATAAATTTAACGAGTTTTACATTTGGTAATTCATAAAGTATATTAGGTTAGAAGTAATAATAATTCATTTTAGTTATTTTCCAATTCTATAAAATTTGATTTGAAGAATTATAGTTTCAAATTTTTTTTTTATGTTGTGTTGAATACAAAAATTAGAATTAAGAAAATCAATTCTAATTTCAAACTCTTATTTCATACGCTAAACAGACCGATATTATAATTTATAAATTCATTGTTCTTTGATTTGCCAACAAAATAAGTGAATCACCAATATTTTCCTCAATTGGAAAATAAGTCTCAGTTCATACTATTTTTTACGTTTTATTATTTTGCTTTGTAGCAATTGGGCGATTTTTATTTTATAACAAGAAAGGGCCTAACGGGCCAAAGAAAGAAAGACAAACAATTCTAATGGGCCATCTCAAGCAAACCTCTATTGTTTTGTCCTAAATATAAATACATATTATTACAAACAGAGCTTACAATAAGATTGCCATGAAGGCTACCACATCAAGAAGAATGAAAAATTTTCACAGGTTATAAACAAATGTGACCTAGAAATAAACATCTAAAAAAGTGAAATGTTCATTTTATGTGGTTGGAACTCATAAACCAAAAACAAATTAAGTGAATAGACTTCTTACTTTGTTGTCTCTTTACTTTTAAATATAAGGAATACTCCTAGCTAATAAAATACTCTAAATAGTGAAAGCTATAGGCTTTAGAGAGATGTTATGAGAGCGTTGAAAGGCAACCAAGTCACTCCACTATCTCTAAAACACTATGTCATGTGAGCTAGTAATACCTCCTACCATGTTTTAGATCTGAGCCTGTGTGAGCAAGTTGTGATACAATGCATAGTTGTCTCTAGTGATTGGAGTGTCAAGCAAACCTCTACTCATAATTGGTATATCTTGTGTAATAAATATTAAATATTATTATTTAAATAATTTTTATTTTTAACTAAAATTATTTTAAGTAATTCTTATTTTTTTATAAAATTATATATAATTTACACTAAATAATATTTATCATTATAATCAAATATAAAAATAACGAATACATAATTATTTCTCTATTATATAACTCAATATAACGATAAATTATAACTATAAGTATTTTTATATTGATTGTTTGATTATAAATTTACAACAAATATAATTAATTATATTTTAATTATATGAATTTAAATTATATAAAATATAATTTATATTATAAATATTTATTATTTATATATTTTAAAAAATAATTTATTATTATTATTATTTATAATTATTATTAATATTTATTATTTTAATTATCAATAATTAATTATAATTTTTTAATTATTTATTTTTATTACACTTTATTATTTTAATTAAAAAATTTTAATTGTTATTAATTAGTTATATTTTTAATTATCATTATTATATATATTATTGTTATTATTATATATTTATATAATTAATTATTTATTATTATTTTTATAAATATAAAATTATGACAAAGGAGAAAAAAAAATTATAATTCAAAGTCTAATAAGATCTAATCCTTCATTCATAAACTTAATAGAATTATATGTCATTTTGATGTATAAAAACTTATAAGTTAATATAATACGCTAATTGTACTAAACAATAGACAAAGTCTTGATGTACTAGATTAACTCATACAATCCAACCTACATCATGCCAAACGGGAGCCCGAAGTATAAAGTATGCATCACCTTCCTCAATCCTTAACTATAAAATTCAATTGTCGACAAAAGTTAGATCCAATTAGCAAAATCAAAATTTGTGAAGTTGGTTGCATCTCAGGACAGCTGAACTAGTTGAACTATCGAAATGAAATTTGTAATTTATACAGGGCTCAGAAGTAAATTAAGCACACGAATCCAAACATACACATGGCCAGACATGAGAGGCCTTCTAACTTGCCATGAGGATCTAGTGGGGCCCAACACCTTCCCCCAAAAACATTATCCTATCCAGAAAATCCCTTTGTCCCATAATGTAACGCTATGCTCTTTTGTGGCTGCAAATTCCTTCTCAAATTTCATGGATGACATTCAAAACAAAGCATCTCTATACTCAAAATTGACACTTTTTGTGAAGAAAAAAAATCCTCCAAAAAAAAAAAACCCAATCTTTACCCTCAGACTACCAAAGCTACACCAATGCTTCTCACAGTTCTTCCTATCTGATCAGTTTTCAATGCATCATGGATCATAGAATTCACTTTTTTTCCTGGTTCATAGCTATCCCTTTTTCCTTTTCTATCTTCAGATTTTGAGTTGATTCTTACTTATATTGAATTGCTTCATGGATTGTATCTTCTGGATTGTAATGGGGTGCTTAGAATTTTTTTGTGTTTAGCTTGGTTTGATGATTTAACATGGTGTGCATGAAAGGATGACTGGGACATCTGTCCTTAGCC
The DNA here is from genome assembly GCA_003254905.1 of Nissolia schottii. NCBI lineage: Eukaryota > Viridiplantae > Streptophyta > Magnoliopsida > Fabales > Fabaceae > Nissolia > Nissolia schottii. Next base: position 185,562 of record QANU01000796.1, read on the forward strand.
AAACCCATCTTTTGTCACTACCAAATAATCCACCCCAAACCCCTGAATTGAATGTTAGGTTCAATGAGCATGGATGGTTGTCTCTACTGAAGAGATGCAAGAGCATGGAAGAATACAAGCAAGTTCATGCCCAATTTGTGAAATTGGGCCTTTTCTGGGATTCTTTCTGTGGGAGCAATCTTGTTGCCACTTGTGCTCTAGCTAAATGGGGTAGCATGGAGTATGCTTGCTCAATCTTCCGGCAAATTGAGGAACCCGGTAGCTTCGAGTATAACACCATGATTAGAGGGAATGTTAATGGGATGAATCTAGAAGAAGCTTTGCTTCTTTACATTGACATGCTTGAAAGGGGAATTGAGCCTGACAACTTCACTTACCCTTTTCTTATTAAGGCGTGTTCTCTATTAGGTGCTGTTAAGAAAGGATTGCAGATTCATGGGCATGTTTTTAAGGCAGGGCTTGAAGGTGATGTCTTTGTGCAAAACAGCTTGATCAGCATGTATGGCAAGTGTGGAGGAATAAGGAATGCCTGTGATGTGTTTGACAAAATGGATGAAAGGAGTGTAGCTTCTTGGAGTTCTATTATTGGAGCTCATGCTAGTGTGGAAATGTGGCATGAGTGCTTAATGCTTTTTGGGGACATGATCGGTGAAGGTCGCTATAGGGCTGAAGAAAGCACCTTGGTGAGTGTGCTCTCTGCTTGCACCCATTTGGGATCTCCTAACCTTGGAAGGTCCATACATGGGATCTTGTTGAGGAACATTAGTGAACTCAATGTCATTGTGAAAACTTCATTGATTGATATGTATGTCAAGTGCGGGTGCATTGAGAAAGGGCTTTGTGTGTTCCAACATATGGCTGAGAAGAACAGGCATTCCTACACTGTAATGATTTCGGGGCTCGCCATTCACGGACGCGGTAGGGAAGCTCTAAGAGTTTTCTCAGAAATGCTGGAAGAAGGTTTGGCACCAGATGATGTTGTCTATGTGGGTGTCTTAAGTGCCTGCAGTCATGCTGGCCTTGTCAATGAGGGGCTGCAGTGTTTCAACCGGATGCAGTTTGAGCATACAATCGAACCGACGGTTCAGCACTACGGTTGCATGGTGGACCTCATGGGAAGAGCCGGGATGCTCAGGGAAGCCTATGACCTTATAAAGAGTATGCCGATCAAGCCTAATGATGTTGTGTGGAGGAGCCTTCTCAGTGCCTGTAAAGTTCACCATAACTTAGAACTAGGGGAGGTCGCGGCTAAGAATGCTTTAATGTTGAATCCACGCAACCCTGGTGACTATTTGGCGCTAGCGAATATGTATGCGCGGGCTCAAAAGTGGGTCGATGTGGCCAGGATCAGAACAGAAATGGCTGAGAGAGGCTTGGTACAAACGCCCGGGTTTAGCTTAGTTGAAGCGAAGAGAAAGGTCTACAAGTTTGTATCACAGGACAAGTCTCGGCCCCAATTCAACAGCATCTACAGCATGATTCACCAGATGGAATGGCAGTTGAAATTCGAAGGCTACGTACCGGACACGTCGCAGGTGTTGCTTAATGTGGATGAGGAAGAAAAGAAGGAGAGACTTAAATGTCATAGTCAGAAGCTAGCCATTGCTTTTGCACTAATACATACAACTGAGGGGTCTCCTATAAGAATATCAAGAAATCTTAGGATGTGTAATGACTGTCATACTTACACTAAATTCATTTCTGTGATCTATGAACGAGAAATTACTGTAAGAGACCGAAATCGGTTCCACCATTTTAAAGATGGGACTTGCTCATGTAAAGATTATTGGTGAACTTCATTATATTTTATGTTTCAGGACTCAGGAGTACAGTTTAGGAGAGAGGGGTTGGTATTTTCCCTGTATCATTGACATTTCCCACACATCTTTTTCTTATTCTTATTGCATAAATAGACAATCAATTGAGACAAGATGGGAGATTGTAGCACTCTGAGCTTATGATTTTATTACACAAAACGAGTTAACACTTATGTGAACTCTTTTTTGGTAAACTTGTACGAGTTTAACTAAACTCTCAATTCTACTAGTGAGTTTACGAGTTAAATCTACTTACAAGTTTATGAGTTTACCTCAAAATGTACAAATTTTGTAACTTTGTTAAAGCTTTAGCAATTGCAATTTTCTTAAAATCACTTTCGAGTAAAATCCAAGGTTATAGCCTACGCAAAATGCATACTGATGACAGATTTTGTTTTTCACAAAAAAAGGTAGGGCTATAACATTTGAAAAATGACCATTAATATAAGAATTTATGTTTAGTGAAAAGTAGAAGGTTATAATCTACGAAAAATTCATACTAAAGATTAAAAAAAAAAGTTCAAGAAAAAAGAAATGACTATAACTTATGAAAAATGATCATTAATATAAGAGATCATTTATAAGGAAATATAGCAGGTCATAGTCTACAAAAATTATCATTTACTGAAAATCATTTTTGAGTGAAAGTCAAAGGCTATTAGCCTATGAAAAATGCACACTAACAATAAAATTTGTTTTCACAACAAAGACAAGGCTGACTATGAAAAATGAGAATTAATCTAAGAAGTTATTTAATGTAAAAATTAGAAGGTCATAGGCTTTAAAAATTGCAATTTCTAAAAATTGTTTTTTAGTTAAACTTTATGAAAATGCATTTGTTTTACATATGCATACTAACGATAAACTTTGTTTTTAACAAAATAGACATGACTATAGCGTATAAAAGATGAACAATAATATACAAAGTCATTTTTAGTGAAAAATATAAGGTCATATGCTACGGAAATCGCATTTTACTGACAATCATTTTAGAATAAAAATCCAAGAGCCTATGAAAAATGCGCATTAATGATTTACTTTATTTTTCTCGAAAAAGACATAGTTATAACCTATGAAGAATAAGAATTAATATAAGAAGTCGTTTTTAGTGAAAAATAGAAGGTCATAGGCTTAGAAATTGCAATTTTTTGAAAACTATTTTCGAGTGAAAATCCAATGCTATAGACTGAGAAAAATGCACACTAATGATAAACTTTGTTCTTCAAAAAAAGGCAGGTTATAGCCTATGAAAGATGATCATTAAACTAAGAAGTTATTTTTAGGGAAATATAAAAGTCATAGGCTACAAAAACCACCATTTATAGAAAATCACTTTTGAGTGAAAATCTAAGACTATATCATAGGAAAATTGCATAATAAAGATAAAAAAAATTCACAAAAAAGAAAATGGCTATAGCCAATAAAAGATGGCAATTACTCTAAGAAGTCTTTTGTAGTAAAAAGTAGAAGGTCATAGGCTTTAGAAATTGTAATTTTCCTAAAATCATTTTTGAATTAAAAACTAAGGCTAGCCTACAAAAATGCAAATTAATGACAACTTTTGTTTTTAACAAAATAGACACAACTATAGCGTATGAAGATGACTATGAATCTAAGATGTCATTTTTAGTGAAAAATACTTGTAAGGCTATGGAAAGATAGTCATTAACATAAGAAGTCATTGTTAGTGAAATATTAGGTAGCCTACGAAAAAGCATATTAATGATAAACTTTGTTTTTCACGAAAAAAGGCATGGATATAACATACTAAAAATGACAATTAATATAAGAAGTCATTTTTAGTGAAATATTTAAGGTAGTCTATGGAAATTGCAATTTACCGACAATCATTTTTGAGTACAAATTCAAGGTTATAACCTACGAAAAATGCACATTAATGACAAACTTGGTTTTTTAACGAAAAAGAAATGGCTATAGCCAATGAAAGATAAAAATTATTCTAAGAAGTTGATTTTACTGAAAAATAGAAGGTCATTGGCTTTAGAAATTGTAATTTTTCAAAAATCATTTTCGAGTATACCCAACAAAAAATGCACACCAACAAGACATGACTATAGCATATAAAAAAATGAGAATTAATAAAAAAATGAGAATTAATCTTAGATTTTTTTAGTGAAAAATAGAAGGATAGGCTTCAGAAATTGAAATTTATCAAAAATCATTTTCGAGTGAAATGAATACTAACAATAAACTTTGTTTTTCACGAAAAAGGTAGGGTTATAGCCTATGAAAGACGACCATTAATCTAAGAAGTCATTTTTAAGAAAAAAGTAAAAGGTCATAGGCTACGAAAATTTCAATTAACCAAAAATACTTTCGAGTGAAAATCCAAGGCTATAACTACGAAAATTGCATACTAAAGATAAAAAAATTTCAAGAAAAAGAAATGGCTATAACCAATGAAAGATGACCATTACTCTAAGAAGTCTTTTGTAGTAAAAAAATAGAAGGTCATAGGCTTTAGAAATTTTAGTTTTTCTAAAATTGTTTTTGAGTTAAAAACCAAGGTTATAGCTTACCAAAAATACAAGTTAACAATAAATTTTATTTTTAACAAAATAGACATGACTATTGCGTATGAAAGATGACCATTAATCTAAGATATCATTTTTAGTAAAAAAATTATTGTTTATAGGCTATGGAAAGATGACCATTAATATAAGAAGACATTTTTAGTGAAAAATTAGGTCGCCTACGAAAAAAGCATACTAATGATAACTTTGTTTTTCACAAAAAAAAATGCATGGCTATAGCCTATGAAAGTTAACCATTAATATAAGAAGTCATTTTTAGTGAAATATTTAAGGTCATAGTCTATGGAAATCACAATTTATCGACAATCATTTTTGAGTGAAATTCCTAGGTTATAGCCTACGAAAAATGCACATTAATGACAAACTTGGTTTTTTTACCAAAAAGAAATGGCAATAACCAATGAAAGATGACAATTACTCTAAGAAATCATTTTTACTGAAAAATAGAAGGTCATTGGCTTTAGGAATTGTAATTTTTCCAAAAATCATTTTCAAGTGAAAATCCAAGCCTATAGCCTACGAAAATGCACACCAACGATAAGTTGGGTTTTTAACCAAAAGAGACATGACTATAGCCAAAAAATAAAAGGATAGGCTTTAAAAATTGAAATCTACCGAAAATCATTTTGAGTGAAAATCCAAGGCAATAACCAATGAAAAATGCATACTAACGATAAACTTTGTTTTTCATGAAAAATGTAGGGCTATAGCCTATGAAAGAAGGCCATTAATTTAATAAGTCATTTTTAGGGAAAAGTAGAAGGTAATAGGTTATGGAAATCACAATTTATCGAAAATGATTTTTGAGTGAAAATATAATCTATAAACTAAGAAAATTGCATACTAAAGATAAAAAAAAAGTTCATAAAAAATAATGACTATAACCAATGAAAGATGACCATTACTCTAAAAAGTCGTTTTCAGTGAAAAATAGAATGTCATAGGCTTTACGAATTGTAATTTTTTGAAAATTATTTTTGTGTGAAAATTCAAGACTATGCCTACAAAAAATGCACACCAAGGATAAACATGGTTTTTCATGAAAAAAGCATGACTATAGCTTATGAAAAATGAGAATTAATATTAGAAGTCGTCTTTAGTGAAAAATAGAAGGTCATAGACTTTAAAAATTGCAATTTACCGAAAATCATTTTCGAGTGAAAATCCAAGACAATAGCCTATGAAAAATGCATACTAACGATAAATTTTGTTTTTAACGAAAAAAGCAAGGTTATAGCCTATGAAAGGCGACCATTAATCTAAGAAGTTGTTTTTAGAAATGTTATAGGTTATGGAAATTGCAATTTACTGAAAATCACTTTGAAGTGAAAATGTAAGGCTATAGCCTAAGAAAATTGCATTCTAAAGATTAAAAAAAATTCATGACAAAGAAATAGCTATAGCCAACGAAAGATGACCATTATTCAAAGAAATAATTTTCAGCGAAAAATAGAATTTCATGGGCTTTAAAAATTGTATTTTTTCAAAAATCGTTTTTCAGTTAAAAACCAAGGATATAGCCTACAAAAAATGCATACTAACAATAAACTTTGTTTTAAACAAAATAGACATGACTATAGTGTATGAAAGATGGTCATTAGTATAAGAAGTCATTTTTAGTTAAAAATATAAGGTCATATGCCACGGAAATCACAATTTACTTACAATCATTTAGAGTGAAAATCCAAGGTTGTAACCTATAAAAAATGCGCACTAACGATTAACTTTGTTTTTCATCAAAAAGACATGGCAATAGACTATGAAAAATGAGAATTAATATAAGGTTTCATTTTTAGTGAAAAATAGAAGGTCATAAGCTTTTGAAATTGCAATTTCCCAAAATACATTTTTGAGTGAAAATCCAATGTTATAGCCTACAAAAAATGCACACTAATGATAAACTTTGTTCTTCACAAAAAGGCAGGTTATAGCCTATGAAAGACAACCATTGATATAAGAAAATGTTTTGAGGAAAATATAGAAGGCCACAGGATACCTATATTGCCATTTATCGAAAATCACTTTTGTGTGAAAATCTTAGGCTGTAGCCTAAGAAAAGTGCATACTAAAAAATTCATGAAAAAGAAATGGCTCTAGCCAATGAAATATGATCATTCCTTTAAGAAGATGTTTTTAGTGAAAATTAGAAGGTCATATGCTTTAGAAATTGCAATTTTCTTAAAATCACTTTTGAGTTAAAATCTAAGGTTATAACCTATGAAAAATGCATACAAATGATAAACTTTGTTTTTTCATGAAAAAGGCATAGATATAGCCTATGAAAAATGACCATTAATATAAGAATTTATTTTTAATGAAAAACATAAGGTCATAAGCTACAAAAATCGCAATTTACTGACAACAATTTTAGAGTAAAAATCCAAGGTTATAGCCTACGAAAAATGCACACTGACGATAAACTTTGTTTTTCGCGAAAAAACATGGCTATAGCCTATGAAAAATGAGAATTAATATAAGAAGTCATTTTTAGGGAAAATTAGAAGATCATAGGCTTTAAAAATTGCAATTTTCTTGAAATAACTTTTGAGTGATTATCCAAGGCCTACGAAAAATGCATATTAATGATAAACTTTATTTTTTTTAATGAAAAAGGCAGGGTTATAGACTATAAAAGACACTCATTAATCTAAGAAGTCATTTTTAGGGAAATGTAGAAGGTCATATGCTACGGAAATCGCAATTTACCGAAAATGGCTTTTGAGTGAAAATCTAAGGTTATAACCTAAGAAAATTGCATACTAAAGATATGAACGAACAAACCATACTTGGTTTGTTCGTTCACCCTTAAACATGAGCAAGCATGTATGCTTCAATTGTAATTTTTCATCTTTTAATGTGAGAATGAGAAATAAAAAAGAGATAGAATTCTTTAATTCAGGATTTTTAAAAACAAAAATTAAAACAATAAAATTGTATTAATAAATATATTTGCATAAAATATTAAAAAAAATGATATTAGCCTAGTGGTTAATGTATTACTTTGATATGTTAACTATCTCTAATTCAACTCCCAATAAAACTCATATATGAATATATGTTGCTTTGTTTTTTTTTGTTAAAAACAAACTTTATCATAAATAGAAATTTTTTGGATTTCCACTAAGTGATTTTCGATAAAGCGCAATTATATGACCTTATCTTTTTAACAAAAAATGAATTCTTAAATTAATAGTCATCTTTTATATGTTATAATCATGCCTTTTTAGATAAAAAATAAATTTTATCATTCATAGACATTTTTTGTAAGCCTTGGATTTTAATTGAAAAATGATTTTCAGTAAAATGCAATTTTATAGTCGTTGACCTTCTATGTTTGACAAAACAATGACTTTTTAAATTAATTGACATCTTTTATAGGTTATAGTCATGTTTTCTTCATTAAAACAAACTTTATTATAAATAGAAAATTTTCACTGTTAGAAAAATAATGGAGAGACTAACATTACTTACTTTTGCATTTCTAGGAACCATTTTGGTCAAATTTTTTGATGATGATAAAGTTGACCAAAGTACAAAAATATATAAAAACAAAATTAGAGATTTTGTCCTAAACTATTTTTTTTTATATTTAAATGTAATTTTGAATCGCATCATAAGGATAAAATATTCAAAAATTACTATCATTTCCAAAACGAACAAAATTATTTTGATAAAATTCTTTTTTGTCCTCAAAAGCCATAAGTACTAGTACAATAGTGTTTTTTATTCTTTTTTTTCCCTCTATTAAGTCACTTATATTCAAACCCTATTACAAGAAATTTGGTTAGCCAAACCTGACTTAATTATAGGCCAATAGGCCATCTTAAAAGAGGTATAAGTCTCTCAACATTTTTTTTTTCATTTTTAGGACTTGATTTAAAGTCATTGGTCAAGGGACCATTGCAGTTTGACCAAACCCTCATTAGTCATTTATATAAGTCCCATAAAAGTTAATTATAAAAAAAGTCCATTAAAAATTTATCAGAATTTTAAAATTTCACAATATATAATTTGAAAATTAGAATAATCTTCACGTCCTTTTAGCAAACATAATGTGTCCATAAATATCTATCATTTTAGGATTTTAATGCAATATTAATTATTCTTTTTCTTTTTTACTTTTATTTATTAAGCACTACTTTCTTTAATGCATTCATAGGAAAAAAAAATTAACAGGGAGATAAATTTTGAAAAGAATTAAAATGATAAATCTATTAAACACATAATTTCTTTGTGTTTTGTGTAATTTTAATGACTTTTTAATATGTGTGATTAAAAATGCCTTTAAAAAACTGTTATTTGTTGAAGGAGGGAGAATTCTTAAAATGAATTGCTCAAGTTTATGACATGTTATTATTATTATTTTTTTCTTAAAAGGAAATAAAAAACTAAGAATTTAAATATTATAAAAAATAAAGTAAAAAATATCACTGTTGCTACGTGGGTTCTAAAAGTCCAGATACCAGACGAACTGGAAACACCGTCGTTTCGGTGTGCGACAATTTGCTTCGTTGGTGTCTTCTTCCTCCATCTTATTCGTCGTGGTGCTAGGGTTCGCAGAGTTGCAGTTCCCCCTCTACTCCTTCACTCTATAATCCTCGTTTCCCTAACTCGCCAAATCGAAGGATATATCGAAAGCATCGCGTTATACACCACGAAGCTATTAGGAGAAAGCTTTTTAAGCCTCTGAGAAGATCTGTGGATTGAAGCTTTTGCAAAAGATGCAGAGATTGGGAGAGTTCAAGCTACCACATTTCTTCAACTACCCACCGTACTTCACGTAAATCCCATTTTTACCCTTCATCCTATGTTTTTCCCTGATTTAGGTGTATATGTAGTATAAATTGGAAATTAGAAATGAACATTCCAATCCTAATTGCACATTTAATATAATATTTTCTCAGGTTGATTTTGATTTAATTCTGTTTTTTCCTCAATGATTTGTTAAAACCATTGCGTAGTGCTTATTGTTAATTGTTTGTGTGAGCATCCATAAACTCGTGGTTGATTAGGCTTGTACCCTTGTTTCTGATTTTCAGTTTGCAGCCAATAAGAGACACTAGAGAGAAGCAGATACAACTATGGAAAGATCTAATTCTAGATTATTGTAGAACACAGAAGGTATTTGTGATTGGGCTTGAAGAAGAATTCCCTCTGTTTTCAAATCCTGTAATTGAAAGTAAGTTCAAAATTCCTTCTTTTGTGCTGATTTTTATAAACTTTGTTGAACTCATAGGTCCCGTAAATGTTCCTTCAATTTTCCTGATTTTTGATAGTGCAGGGTCTCTTACTCATGAAGCTAGAGAAGCATTCCTTTCGGCCTTAGTAGCTGAAGGTATGCTCCATGTCATTGGATTTATGATTCATGCCAGTTGTGATTGGCGCTGAGAAAAAATGCATTCTTGTTTGACAGGACGTGCAGAATGGATGAACAAAGGACATAGGAAATGTCTTATTCTCTGGCATCGCATTCAAGATTGGGCTGACATTTTAGTACAGTTTGTATGTTTAAATTGCTTTCTTGATAACCTCAGTATGTAAGTATTTATTTATTGCATTGTGATTGAACATGCTTGTATCTTGATTAGGCAAAAGATAATGGGCTGGAAGATGGTGTTGTGACGATAGAAGAAATACGTTTCGGGACTGAATCTCAAGGAACAGGTAGTCTCTTGATGCTTATAGATCTTATTTAGTTATTCGGTATCTTGTAATTTGAGACGGGATAAGCGTGGCAATTATAAGCTAGTTCATAACACTTGTCTTATCATGTGTTTGATGTGTGATATAATATTTTTTTTGGACTTGATATTTGATAGTTTCAATATGTATTACCTTTCAATTTGTTTCCAACTACCTGGTTGAATCAAACCTTTCAAATGGGATTATTTATGTGGTTTATGGTAGTTGGGGGATGCTTATTGGAAACATCATATTGTGCTTAATCAAATTTTCCTACTGAAGCCCCCTCCCTCTTCCTGAAATGGATAGTGACTTAAGCTTACTTCAGCTTTAGTTTTGTCACTTCTCTTAGCCCGTGGCACTTCCTCCTACCTCATACACATCGTTGGACATTTCTAAGTTTGTCAACTACCTTTAAGGCTCTTTTTATTATAAATATATTGCTATTATTTTACACGCCGGGTTTGCTACTATTTTGATTAGAATTGGCGCTCATTTTTTCTAATGTACTGCAGAGCTTCAAGGGATAGACCGAACTATTCTGAATCGTGCTTTGAAACTACTAGAGCAGAAGGGGAAGCTTGTGGTCTTCAAAGGAACTTCGGCTGATGATGAAGGGGTTAAGTTTTCTCTATAATTATTGTGTTAATAGTAGTCTGTTGTATCTTGGTGGATTTCCAATTTCATAAACGATGAATTTGGCGAGATGTTTTAAGATCAAACTGATGAAAATTGCTTTCATTTTTTATTTTGAGATCTTACGTACAAGGGTTTGGCTTTCTGGCCAGTCGTGATTGAATTTGAAACCATGTTCCATGTGGAATCATTAAATTCATAACATGAATGTTATTAGAAATAATTGAAAGGCTGTGCCAGTTTCATTTCTGTATTAGATCGTCATTTAACGTTACAATTCTGTTGTCTTTTTCCTCAAATATTAAGAGAACAATTATTTCAAGTACCATTAAGTTCAAATTTGGATCTTTATTGGCTGTTCGCACTATCATTTACATTTTACTTTTAAATAGACATTGATACACCCTAGTAAAACACTTTCCTTCTAGTCGTATAAGAAATTGTTGCTTTCTTATTTAAGTGAAAAACCACGATGCAGCTTCTTATGTAGCATATACTAGTCGCACAAAGAAAAAAGAAGAAACACCGGCCAAACCAAAGGTAACGTCTATCCCCAACTCACAGGAACCAAGTTCCACAATGCAAACAACTATATAATATAAATTTGTATTTGACAGGGTGCTGCGCATTTACATCTCACTTCTGTTCTTATTTATCATGAAACTTTAATCCGAATGAAGTTAAATTCAGTGTTTCCTTTTAAGTTTTGCATCTTTTCGAATAAAGCTGGCAAAATATTTGATAGTTTTCGATTTTATGCATCCATGCCCAATTCTTTAAGAAACCAACGTCAAATTGGTCGATTTCGGATACTTTCAATCACAGTACTGACCAGTTTTGGTTGGGAGATGTGAAAGGTCAAAGGTGGGTTATACTCAACATGGAATTTTAACTATGCTTATAATACAATATAACAGCGGAACCTTGACCCATTAAGTGTTATTGACTAGATGAATCAAAATACAAAATTTAAGTCGTCTTTAATAATTTCGTCTATAATCGTAGTATCCCACTACACCTACCCTCTTAGACCATCTTCCTCCTAATCTTCCCTTCTCACATACTGAGACTTTTATGTCTTCTCATGACAACATCAAAACAATAATAATAATAATAATAACAACAACAACAACCGTTTAATTTTCTAAAACAAATAATCAAAGAACCTTGATACCTCCTATCACGTTTTCAACTAAATATTCCTATTTTTATTACAATAACGTGAAGTGGGGATAATAGCCTCATTGCATTGGTCGGGAAAAGCTCCTTCAATCATAAGATGGAGCAAGGCATTCATCAACCATATCTACAAGGTTTGGGTTTTCCAATGCAGCAGCCACACGCTCTTTATCATTTAGTTGTTTGTTAACTGCAGTCACATTTGTCACAAATGAATACAATAAGAGTGAATCTCCAGTCATGATCAAATATGCATAATTGAAAACTTCAAAAAATAAAAATAAAAATCAACCCATGTTAGAGGGACTTGAGGTGATTCAAGGCCTACACTTTTCAGAATATCTAGTGTAGAACAGATAATCATCAAATCAAATAAACAATTATATCTAAGTAAGATGTGAAGTAACAAGTCCATCAACAGCATGTATCAGCATTACTTCAAGTAAAAAAACAATGTCAATCTCATAGGGTTACAACTTCTCTTGAGTGCATAATGCTTCAGTATACAGAAATAACATCCTCACCAAAAACAAGTAAATGGGTGCATTGGTGCAGTCAAACATACACATAAAAAAGTGAGAAAGAGTAAGATGAAGATTAAAAACCTGCAGCTTCAGTTGCATGAGACCCAGGTGCTACTCTGATATCCACCTAACCAGAATTTAACAAATATTATCAAGAAGGTTCAACATAGAGAGCAAAGGGGTTCAAAGATCAGTTGGATATTGATACAATAAGTACTTACCAAAGATTGTATTCTCCACACACACACACACACACACACATATAAAGAAAAAACAAAAAACCATGCAAGGTATAGATTATGGAGAACAAATTCTCTTATGTGAAATTTTCACATGACCTAATCATGTGTAGATTTCACTAATGATTAGATTCTCTCAAAGAGTGGGCCCCAAACCATGCTCCACTATTTAATCAATGGTAAAAGTATACACATGACCAGGTCATGTGAAATTTTCGAATAAGAGGATCTATTCCCATAGATTATGCTTTGTAAGCCCCATAGATTGACAGTATATAGTATCACCCAATCAGTTGAAACTACCAAAAAATGTAAATAAGAGAAAACAATGTCAAACTGTGGATGATGGTCCAGATGCCAGATAAATGGTATAGAAGATGTGTGGAATATAATATACATATCAGATATACCAATGGCAGGATGTCTTCCTACGTAATATTGTAAATTAGCACTAATTCAATCAAAGATAGCATCAATATTAACAAAGGATTCTCTTTGATTCGCTTTGTGACAGACTACTCCAATCCTAAACCACAAATATTACTGATCACCAAATGACTCCGTTTTCATGTTCCAAGAACTTTTAGCCAGAGATCTCTTTATTCTCATGTTTTGTGGGACAAGCTCATTTTCTTAGTTGCCTTGTGGGCTTCAGCTCTATGTTTTCTTTCTTTTTAAAGTGTGTACATTTATCTTATATGCAAAGGGACTGATTTTCTCTTTTAACGTCAAGTTTTTCCTATTCTTTTCCTCTGTAGTGCTTTTTTCTGTTTTACAGGGATCTCTGATTCTCCTGCATTTATTACTTCCCTCTCTTGGCAAATGCTAAAGATCAAAGGAAACATCCAATTTACACTGACAATAAAAAATGTGTGCTGCCTCTACCACATTATCCATCCCATGAAACTAATATTGATTTTTTTAAGCTATAAAACCATTCAAGCAAGATTAAGAGACTCATCATTGTTAAGTACCATGCAATAGTTAAGTTACTGACTGATACCCACTACCACATTTTCTTGTGTTGTGTAAGAAATCATCGTTCCAAATATGCAATTCATTGCTTTCATATCTAGTTAGTAAAATCTCAAGTTTCAAACACAATACTTTTACCGTCCCTCTTCCTTATAGCTTATAAGGGTTTGTACTTCTATCAATCATGTGTTATCATAACATAACAACCCACAAAATCAATTTTTCCACCAAGTACCAATCATTAAAAACCATGTTGCTTCCCCAAACAACACTAGAAGGGGAAAAGAAAAAGAAGTAAAAATAATGATACCTTGTAGCGCGAAGGCAAGCTTCTCATGAGCTTAACCCGTAAGCAGAGCCCTATAACTGTTGCCATACTGCAATGTTCCACTGTCGGAGTAAACGTAACCCTAAACCAAAATCACAATAATTATCCAAACATAAACATAACAAATAAACATTCGACGATAACTAAAATTCAAAAAACCTAATACTTCAATCGGGAAGGAAAATAAAGGCAATTACCTAACATAACTACGCTGGTCATCGACTTCAACGGCATCTTCCGTTATCACCTTGAGCTCTTCCAACGAATACGGATGCTCAGGATCCTTGATATCTCTCAGATGATGTGAGAACCGTCAAGGAAAAAAACGCTGACCATTACTATATTCGATCGATAATATTAATTAATTATACGTAAATTTTCGTTGATTTTCAGATTGGATTAACGAATTTAATTACGATAAATTGGAGAACGTAAAATTTCAGTATACAGAAAGAAAAAAGGATATCGAAAACCTCAAGTTGGTCGATTGGTTCGACGGCGTATTCGTGGAAGTCGGCGACGGGTGAGGCGGTGCGAGCTCGACGCTCTTTCCTTTCGTATACGATAGGGTTAGCGTTGATCAGACCTGAAACCATGTTTGCGAAGCGCTCTGAAAGCAGAGAAGGTAAGGTTTGTGGGTTTAGAGGATTTGACTTGAACCGGTTTAAAATGGGCCGATCGCGGCGTAGAGTTTGACTTTGACCGCGGGAAGGGAAGGGAAAGGAAACTCGAATCCCTCACGAGTGGTGTTTTTTCGGGTTTTGGATACAAACACCAACCATAGCAATAATGCGTGTAATTTTTTATGGATTTAGAGTTTTATAATTGTCATGGATATTTAGTGTAAAAGAATTTTATATTTTTATTTATTTATGTACTGTCTTGTTAACAAAAATAGATCTTAGCAATTACCTCAAAATTTTAACACATAATATTTTATACTGTGAAAAATGTTTACAAAGATAATTAAACTCTAATTATAAATGATATTGATTATGAACTATATTCATAATTATTTATTTCTATAAAACAATTTGAACAGTTGGTAAGAAGTGTTTATCTAACATTGATACTCTACTTTCACTATTTTCATTATTTAAGTTGTCTAGTATCAATGTCTCTAAATTCTGGTGATATTATTTTTTTAAAATTTATTTTATTATTAAAATTGAGTTTCTTCATTTTTCTTTATTATCGGGATAAAATATTTTACGTGGTTAACTTATCAACTCATTTTTTTTTAGATAACTTTTACCAAAGTTTTGTTAGAGATAAAAATAAATTTAGTGACATGATTACATATGCATTTATTTTATCTTTTTTTTTAAAAAAATCACATTATTTATTAAAAGAGATTAATTTTCATATATTTAAAGTTTTTTAAAAAACAATATAACTTCTAAAAAATTGTTTTTAACTTTTAAACCGAAGTTAAAAATAAACCGCTTTCAAAAAAAAAATATTTTCAAACTATTTAATTTTATAAAAAAATAATTTTTTAATATTTTTTTTAAAATGGACACAAATGCACCTTGCATGTAATTGGATACTTATATAAAAATTCTAAACATACAGTATATTAAAATTAAATTTATATATACATCATTATATGTGTTTAATTATTATATAATAACATTTTAAATTTTTTTAAAATAATTATTCAATTAAATATTTTCATATAATTATTTTTTTATTTATTAGATTTGATGGGAATGTAAAATTCTGTACGCTGTTTATGACAATTAAATTCTGATCATATTCATGTATCTCAAATTTTAAAGTTTTTTATTTTCTGTACGTGAAAATTAAAGTGTTAATCGTCCTATCAGTATTTTATTTTGCTGCATCATAGGTTTGGTGGTTACCATTAATAAAAATAAAAACCAGAAATAATATATTATTATCACACGAGAAGAGAAAAGAAAAGAGAAAAAATTTGTTTTCCAGGCGCACACGTTTCACGCTAGTGTTATCCGTGTTCCTCTCTTTCATTTCGGCAGTGCTAGTGGTCCGACCCAGCACGTCACCACACAGTTGAAGCTTCGAATACCCTCTTTCCCCAACGTTGAAGTCACCAATTTGGGGGTACCCCAACTTTTCGAATTTCTTGAAGAGGAAAAGGGTAAGAACTTGCTCAACTTTAATACAAAGCTGCGTTGTTTTGTTTTTTTTTTTTTTTTTCTCCTTTCTGTTCCTTTCACTGATGAATTCTTGCTGGTTCTTCATATTCGGGCGGTGGCATCATCAGATACAACTTCTTTGGGTCAAAGATTGAACTGGGCTGCGAGAGATTTGTTGGAGGAGTAAGAAAGGTGAGTCCTTTTTGCATGGTTTATTCACTCCCTGCAAATGCTTCCTATAGATTTGTTAGGAACTTGCGAGCTTATATGTCTTTTCTTTTCTTTATTTTTTTCTCTTCCATTGGTTTAGTAATCAAATTTGAGAAACGAATTTTTTTTTGTCGTGAATTTGTAAGCTTATGTTGGCCTTTGTTCTTTATATTCTTTAATATTTCCGTTGATTTATGCTTAAAGTTTCTGCAAGAGTTTTTTGACTGAGTATCATATTTGTTTCATGGGTAAAGATGTATGGCAGAGCCAGCACCATATGCTTGAAGTGAATTGAATTCATAATATGTCCAAAAGAAGAAAAAAAATTGAATGCTCTTATATAAAAAAGGAGTGGCAGCTGTATAGTCCTACAACCTACTTCACACACTTATCATGGGTTTCTCTGTGTTATTGGGTAGCAGATACTTGGTGTCAAGTATGAATATATGATTGTGTGTTTCTTCAAAAAATCTCATTCATTTTATATTTATTTAATTATGCAAAATGCTTAATGGCTCAAACTGGTTTCGGTTATAAGAAAATCTAAACGCAGGTGACACATTATGCATTTTGGTTGTTAAGTACATTTTTATCGCCCTTTATATAACTTCTACCCTGCCATGATTTGTTATTAGGCGTTTGTGACACTTGCATGCAAACCAATTCATGCCGTAAAGCAGTGCTCTTTAATTATTATCACAAGCAAACTATTTTAACAACCTTTTCTTACCTCTTTCAACCTGCATTTCTTATCCAGTATAGCTGTAATCCACGGAGTGCGAAAGCCATTCTATTGCAAATGCAGGTCGTAGGTGCTATCAGTGACGTCTTGGTGGTGCTTCCACATTCAGCATCTCTTAGGCTACCAGAATACCGACATTTGCATGCTTTTGCCGTTTCTGATTCCAAGAACTTTCTTTCTGGCGGACTTCTGAAAGTACGCTTTCTACGATGATTTCATCCTCACTTTCTTTCTGCTTTTCTCTACTATTATCTACTTCTTCCAACACTGGAAGATGTTATGAATTTAGATTGGAAATGAGATGTGCACTGTGAGAAGCAAACTTTGTTTTCATCTTATTTTCCCTCAGCTTGCTATGACTTGATATGTAGAAAGTTTGGGTTTATGGAGCCTATCATCTTGGAAGCTGGATTAAATTGCTAAATTTGGCAAAGTTGAAACTTTAGAAGTAATGAAACTAGTAACAAATGTTCCCTTAGTAGATAGCTTATGTATTGATTAAGTAATGCATATAAAGTACAAATTAAAATGGGTTCTTGTTATATGATTGTTGTGAAAATGGGTATTTAATATGCTCCTCTCATATTTCCCCCCTGGTTACTGGTTATTTTTTTATCAAATGGAACTTGTACTCTCTAGCAAAGCGGATTAATAGGTTCTAATTTAGTTCATTCATTTATATGTTGCCAAGGCATTAGCTCAAGCTTCATCACGAAACTGTTAATTATGAAGACACAGCTAGTTCTTTTTCCTTTTTGGTTTCAGTCTTCTTCGGCTCTGTTTATCTAACTATTTGCCTTTCAGTGTTAGAAAAATTGCTTTATATACCTTTTTTATCCTTAATTTTCCCCCTTTTATAACTTATGACCATACATTTTTCATTAATTGTAGGCCATCTTGATTCCTGCTTACATTTCTTGCTATTGCCATAAAATTTCAACAAAGTTAAAGTAAACAAGATGTCAATTAGACTTGTAGAAGAGCTACTTTTAGAAGATTTATTTAACATATTTCATCTTTTTAAACTGATCTTGATATTTCACTAAATCATAATGCCATTTTATGATATGAAAATAAAGAACATAGAGAATGATATCATAATGCCATTTTATGATATGAAAAAATAAAGAACTTGATAAATCTTCTATGTTATCATAGACATATGCATCCACATGCATTTACCAATTCCAACTTTTAAAAGTAGGCTGAAGTCCAACTTGAGAAGGATTAGACGGTTGTGATCCACTGTCAGGAAATGTGGCAGGATCTTGGGATTTGGCCTAGGATGGCTAATACAATAAGTAGAAAAATGTTAGATACTGGGCCAATTTCCAGAGGGAAATTGGGAATGGTAATCCAATTTTTAAACCATGTAAAAAGTTCTTAAATCATACACACCAAATGATGTTTTGAAGATAAGGATTAAAAAGAAAGACAGCAAAGAAAAATACAAATGTGAGGCTGGTGGAGTACAGGCTAGACTATACAAGACAATGTAAATGAATACATATATTGTAGCCTTTAATTGAAGCCAGACTATAGAAGACAATGTAAATGAATACATATATTGTAGCCTTTAATTGAAGCCATCGGGTAACTTTATGTGGATGCTTCATCCTACTTACTGCATAGTTATTGGTTGAAAGAACACACAGTCATTTTTCAACTATCAAAATGTTATCTCTATCAATGAAACTATGCTTTTACTGTGGTATAAAGCTTGAGGATAAACCCCACATGATTCCACTGAAGCCGAAGGTTGATATGAGAATCACTTAAATCACCAAGTATTATGTACCGTGATGGCATTTGGAAAGCAATAATTTTCTATCTAGTTTAACATCAGATCGGTGTATCTATCTCCTGTTGTAGTGCTTTTATATGATTATTACATGCAAGATTTAAGTGGTTTAGTAGTTATTATAATTCGTTATCGTATACTAAGCACCTCTAAGTATTTTTTTTCTTCCCTCTTGTAGAGCTTTCCTTCATCTTGCAATCCCAAGCATTGCAATGAGCTTTACAATTTCCGAGCTAGAGGTTTAATTGCAAGAGCATCAACAGATTCAAGTGATAACTTGGCGCCTTTCGCCCCCCTCCAGCTTGAGTCACCAGTTGGTCAGCTTTTGGAACAAATTTCGCATACCCATCCTCATCTACTGCCAGCAGCCATTGATCAGCAACTAGAAAACCTTCAGACTGCCAGAGATGCTCAGAAAGAAGAATCTCCTACTTCATCTCAAGATGCTCTTTACAAGTACGTCTAGCAATCTTTTTACCCCCTCCTTCCCCTGATTTGACTATAAGTAGCTATATGGCAAACTTGAGAGTTGAGAAAACCGAAGGATTTTGAGGACTTTTGTAACTTGTAACAAACTAAGAATATAATCCGTTGAAAGCTTTTAGTATACACGGTATATGCTATTGCAAATTAATTAAGAATTGTATTCTTTTCATCCTCCACATGTTAAAAACCTTTGGAGGAGCAAAACAAATCAAAGCTGAATATAAATATCAGCATCATTTGGTTGTTTATTTATTTACTGGTAGCGCAAAATTGACCAATTTTGTATAATGTGAATTTTAGGAGGATAGCTGAAATTAAAGAGAAAGAGAAGCGTACAACATTGGAAGAGATCATGTACTGCTCAATTGTACATAAGTTTTTGGAAAACAACATTTCAATGATTCCAAAGATATCAGCAACCTCAGATCCTACCGGTCGAGTGGATTTCTGGCCAAATCAAGAGCTGAAATTAGAAGCTGTTCATTCGGCGGAGGCATTTGAGATGATACATAGTCACTTATCATTGGTACTAGGGGATCGACTTGTAGGTCCTCTCCAGACAATTGTTCAGATCAGTAAAATCAAACTGGGAAAGTTGTATGCTGCTTCGATTATGTATGGATACTTTCTCAAACGAGTCGATGAGCGGTATCAACTCGAGAGGACAATGGGAACCCTTCCAAAGGATTTCGGTAAAGCAAATGTAAGCTTCGACGAACCACCACCACCGGCAAACCAGCTCTGGGACCCTGATTCCTTGATCACAATGCGTGCTTTTGACGAAGGTTACAGCGATGGGGACTACATGGACGACCCCAGTGAAGGCAAATCGTTCAGGCTGAGAACTTATGTGATGCAGTTGGATGGCGAGACGCTTCAGAGACTCGCCACCATACAGTCCAAGGAAGCTATATCATTGATTGAGAAGCAAACTCAGGCCTTGTTTGGAAGGCCTGATATCCGAGTCTCTGAGGATGGTTCGATTGAAACCTCCAATGATGAAGTGCTTTCAATCGCATTCTCAGGCTTGACTATGCTAGTTTTGGAAGCCGTTGCCTTTGGATCATTCCTTTGGGATGCAGAAAACTATGTTGAATCCAAATACCCTTTTCTTAAATCTTAACAACTAGAAGATTATTGTATCATATAGAATTTTTTCACTGCATATTTTAGACGGCAAGGAATGTATATATGATGCATGAAGCTTTATATGCCAGTTATCAAAATATTTTGTTTCTTATTCTAAACAGGAACGATTTCAAAATACTATTAGAACTTAAGAGAAGCCACAAGTGCTTGGAGAAGAACAGGAAGATGTGTGTATAGACAAGGTAGAAGCATGGACTTTGTAAATACTATAGAATCACGATAAAGTTAATTTCTATATTTCATAATTTTCTGTTGTTTACCGAATCAAAGCTTGGAGGAGTCTCACACACTTGTAGGATCATAACTGTCATAATTTTTTACGGATATATTTCTTCCTAGACTTTCCTCTTAACTATTAAATAAAAAAGGAATTGATTACCTATTAAGGTTTTAACATGTTGATTGTATTTTTACATTTTACTTTATTCATTAATTAAAAAAGATATTTAGGATCATCACTCATCAAAAGTATTCTTATTAATTGAAATTTACGTGTTTGTTCTTAATAAGATTTTAATAATTTTTTTAAAAAATAGCTATATTATAATTTTTTTGGCAACTCTGTTAGCGAATTTGGACTAACCTTAACCCTAATCAAACCAGCCTTAAACCCTAATCAACCGATTTGGTGAATTAGGAATTTGCCATCTGGGTTGATGAATTTGAACCCGGCTCATATAACCCCGACACTAATTAAACTCTAGCCCTAAATCCTAATTAAACCTAATCACACCCTAATCCTAAACCCTAATAAACCCTAGCCCTAAACCCTAATCAATCGGTTTGGCAAATCATCTGGGTTGGTGAATTTGAACTGGGCCCATAATCCTAACACTAATCAAACCCTAGCCCTAAACCTTAATCAACCAGTTTGGTGAATTCAATAGGAATTTGTCATCTAGGTTGGCGAATTTGAACTCGACCCATATAACCCCAACCCTAATCAAACACTAACCCTAAAACCTAATCAAATGGTTTGGCAAATCATCTGAGTTGACGAATTTGAACCTGACCCATGACCTTAACCCTAATCAAACCCTAGCCCTAAACGCTAATCAATCGGTTTGGTGAATTCAATAGGAATTTGCCATCCGAGTTGGCGAATTTGAACTTGACCCATATAACCCTAACCCTAATCAACCCTAACCTTAAACCCTAATAACCCTAATCCTATAAACCTAACCACACCTATAACCCTAACCCTAATCAAACCTTAGCTCTAAACCCTAATCAACCCTAACCCTAAATCCTAATAATCCTAACTATACCCATAACCCTAACCCTAATCAAAACCCTAACTCCAATCAAACCCTAGCCCTAAACCATAAAAACAAACCATAATCAAACCATAGCCCTAAACCATAAAAACAAACCGTAACCATAACCGCAAACCCTATATAATTCATCATAGTGCGCTCCCATATAATTTTTCATTCGCAAAGACCGAAACCAATTTAATGGCACCAGGAGCAAAAATGGTTATCTTTTGCCACTTATAATCGTAAATGGTTATCTTTTTTCACTTATAATCTTAATTATGATAATAAAGTGTTATATAAGGAAAATTGCACATTCATATAAAATTGCATATAATAAAATACATGAGTTAAAATATCGTTACATAAGTTTTCATACAAAGCCAACAAAAACCCTAAATTAAAACTAACAAAGCCACTAATGTTGAGTATCAGAGCGGGGTGGTCTAGGATGAGGATCAGAAGGTCTAGGATAAGGATCAACTGACGTGCCAACCTGTGATGGATAAGTATATGGGGGCGGGTAAGGATACACTGATAAAGGGTAAGAATGTGGTGGTGATGGGTAAGGGTATGATGGTGGTGGGTAAGCGTAAGGGTAAGGGTATGGATATGGAGCAACTGATGGGATGGTGGGTTGGCAGCATCAACAGTAGATGCCGCAATGGCCTCATGCGGAGTACTTTGGTGTGTGACTCAGATGGTTCAGCATTACGAACTCGTCTTCGTCCATCTGCTAATCCAGTTCTTCTTCTACGACGTGTCCTCCGATCACCATAGTCATCGGCATCAGTGGGCGGTGGAACATTAGTCATAGAATAAGGAGCTAACTGAAGTTGTTCCCTTAAAATCCGGTCATGCTCCTGTAATGCAAATAGGATAGCCTCGGCTAATGTTCGAAGCTTGTCCGTGGTAAATAATGCAGAATGAGGATCAACAGACCAAAGACGTTGGTGCTCCGCAATGTCAGCCTAACAAATTGAAATACAAATGATTATCATCAATAATACAAAATAAATCTTTTTAAAAAAATTATTGACATGAACTTACCACAACTCCTAGAGTCGTTGAAGATCGACTGATCCAATATCGAGTGATTTTTTAATACCATTGCATATATTGTGAATGTGCAGTCAAAGGCTCACGCAATGGTCTTTGACTAACAATCCATGCTCGACTATCATCCCAATAGGCAATATATTGCCCATGCATATCTAGCCAATACTGGTCGGTCTTTCTGGCCAGAGTGATGTTATGCAAATGATTCGGCTAATGTGGCCTCGATGGTATAGGCTGATCCATACCAAACTGACGCATAACTTTGTCAGGTTGGTGCCACTCAACAATGAAGAAGCATATTAGAGGGACCACTACTGGCCAAATGGATTCCCCAGCCGTGCAAAAGTCGGGGAGGT
The DNA here is from genome assembly GCA_003254905.1 of Nissolia schottii. NCBI lineage: Eukaryota > Viridiplantae > Streptophyta > Magnoliopsida > Fabales > Fabaceae > Nissolia > Nissolia schottii. The sequence continues at coordinate 208,676 of QANU01000796.1, forward strand.
TTGCGTATATTTCAGCAGTATATGGCTCCCACACAATCTAAGAAAAAGTGAACAAAGTTAGTAAAAACATTATAATTGAATGTGCAATAATATAAATACAAATATTAGGGTTGGGATTATATGGGTCGGGTTCAAATTCGCCAACCCGAATAGCGAATTCCTATTGAATTTGCCAAACTGATTGGTTAGAGTTTAGGGGCAGGGTTTGATTAGGGTTGGGGTTATGGGCCGGGTTCAAATTCACCAACTTAGATGATTCACCAAACCAGTTGATTAGGGTTTAGGGCTAGGGTTTGATTAGGGTTTAGGGCTTATATGGGTCGGGTTCAAATTCGTCAACCCAGATGACAAATTCCTAATTCGCCAAATCAGTTGATTAGGGTTTAGGACAAGGGTTTGATTAGGGTTAGGGTTAGGGTTAGTCCAAATTCGCTAACCCAGTTGGTAAATTCTTATTGGATTTGGCAACCCTGTTGGCGAATCTCAGTACTATTTGCCAAGAGTGTAGGCGAATCTGACGTGGCTTGCCACGTAGAACGCGAATGCCACGTCGGTTAAAACAGAAGTAGTTTTGTTAAATTTTTGGAAACTGTAACGGGCCTAAGTAAATAAAGGCCCGAATTAGGGATTGGCCCCATTAGTGGAGCCAAATTTAGTATAAATAGGGGAGGTGGGGAATTAGATGGGTATGGAAAATGATATTGAGCCTAATCCTATCCTCTCTCTAAGGATTCTTCTTCTCTCTAATTTTTCATCACTATCCAATTCCTTGTAATTCAAATACCACAAATGCAGAAAATACCACAAATTGTTCTATTATTTCCATAATTCAAGCATCTACAAAATTACATCATTACAGAAACATGAGTATTTTAATAATTTGTTTGTGTATTAAGGGTATTTTAATTAAAAAAAACTCACTATTCTTCCTTGTTTTGACTAATACCTTAACAACAATGATTCACTTATGAATTAGTAGATACGAGAGTTAATTAATTACTATGGTAAAATATAATGGAATGTTTGTGTAAAAACCGTACATCGCAATTAATCTCACGCAAAATCAAACACCAACGTCTATGAGAGAGTAAAATTAAATAAATTTCTCTGTTAAATATGTGAAGAATAAATAAAAACAAAAATCACGTAAGAATATTGTGAAGGAGAGGACCCACAAGCAGGGTGCTCCAGCAGACAAGCAGCGTAGAAGACCCGGACCGAACCGAACCGAACCGAGCCGACCCATCTGCACCTCTCTCCCTCCCTCCCTCCTTCGCTCTCGGAAAACCATCTCTTATTCTTTCTCTTCTCATCTCTCGACGCAACACACAAACACAACAATTTCTCCCATCCTTCTCAACTCACTGCGAATCACCACAACCATCAACACATCATGGGTTACGAAGACGATCCGTGCGTTCTTCCTCTGTTCTTCTCCCTAATCAATTTCGCCTTTTTTAGGGTTAGGGTTTTCCTGCCCCTAATTCAAGTTTTTTGATTAATCTCCTTTTTGCTTTTCAGGTACCGCGACGAGGACGGAGAGCCCTTGATGGACTACGACGATGTTCAGTCCGATCGCGAGCCCTCGCCGCAGCCGAATCAACACGACGCGCTCCTCGACGATTTTGACGAGGAGGATGGAGACGCCGGCGATTGGCGCCGCCGCGACAGGTCGCAGACTCCGGTCTACGACAACGATTCGTCGAAGTCAGCGAAGCCGAGGAAGCGGCTCATCAAGAAGGGCGACGGCGGGAAGCAGTCGGTGGCGCCGGAGCTCGAGGACGAGGTGGCGGAGTATGAGGAGGAGGACGGTAGCGAGCCGGCGAGGTTTGCGAGGGAGGGATCGGATGATGGGGAAGGGAGGAAGAGGAAGAAGGGGAAGGAGGGTGGCAGCGGGAAGAAGGAGAAGAGGCATAAGGGGGAGAAGAGGTTTGGGAGCAGCGGCGGGGGCGGCGGGAAGGGCTCATCGAAATTCGGGGGTTCGAGGAAAGGGTTTGGTGGGAAGGATCACGATGGTGAAGTTAAGGAGATGTGGGATACGATTGCTGGGGGTGATTCTGAGGTATAATTCGTTGCTGCTTGTATTGCCCTTCTTGTATTTGATTGACTTTTTTTGTTGTGTTCCTTATTTAATAATTGGAAATTGGAATTTAGTTTGTTGGGAGGAGATTTAGATGTTTTTGTAACTTCAAATTTAGATATTTGAGACATTATGTGGCTGTCAGGGTGTTTTTGTTGTCCTTATTGATCATTACTAGTTGTGTGTTTAAAATGGGTGCTCATTGACTTGGTTCCTTTTGATGATTGTGATCCCCTGGGCTATGCTTTTAGTTGTGAACTGTATCTGATGTTTTTTTTTTTCTTTTTCTTTTTGGTTTTGGTTGAATAGGATGATCGTGAGGGTAACAGGAATGTGGATGATGACAACTTTATAGATGACACTGGAGTGGAACCTGCTTACTATGGCAGTGACGAACCACGTTCTCCTGGTGATGCCCCTCAGGTTGGCTTTTTTATTATTCCCCCAGCATTTTTCCTCCTTAATTTTCCCTGAAATCAGATGCACCGTGTTTGTTAACTTTGCTATCTAAGAAGGTCTTGCAACCAGGTGAATGTTGTAGACTTAAATGTGTAATGGATGTAGTTTGAGTTTAATCTTTCTTTTCGTCTCCAGATATTCTGTCGTCTATAATCTAGTTAGAGTTAGAGACAATTTTCTCCGAGAAATTAATTATGGGACTTGTTGCATTGTCTTTTAGGAAGCTTTTTCTGACACTGTTGTTTGTTGTTTATATGGATTTTGTAGGCAGAGGAAGGCGAGGAGGACGATGAAATAAAGGATCTTTTCAAGATGGGTAAGAAAAAGAAGAAGAATGAGAGAAGCCCTGCAGAAATAGCTTTGTTAGTTGAAAATGTCATGGCCGAGCTTGAGGTTACGGCTGAAGAGGATGCTGAACTTAATAGACAGGGGAAACCTGCTATTAATAAACTGAAGAAGTTGCCTCTTCTAACAGAAGTCCTCTCAAAGTAAGCAGTTGATTTTCTGCCACATTAAGTGATTGGTGATTCCTTGATCTTTTTTGTTTCATTTTCCATAATTTCCTAACTCTCCACCTACTATTTTGCAGGAAACAGCTTCAACTAGAGTTTTTAGATCACGGCGTGTTAACTTTATTGAAGAACTGGCTTGAGCCGCTTCCTGATGGAAGCTTACCAAATATCAACATACGCACTGCAATTTTGAAAATCTTGAATGATGTACTGAGTTTCTGACATAAATATTTTAGATGAAGTTATTTTTTGCCAGGATTACTAAGCGCCTGATTCAATGGATTCCTTTGCAGTTTCCTATTGACCTAGAGCAGTATGATAGAAGAGAACAGCTGAAGAGGAGCGGTCTTGGGAAGGTTCTGCTTCCGTTAATCATGCGATGTTATTTTAGTACCACTAAAACTAAAATTCCCCACCCAAAAAGGGAGGGCGTCCATATGGAGCTTGTTATTGGAAGTTAGACTGATTGTATTGTCTTGACAGGTAATCATGTTTTTATCAAAGTCTGATGAAGAAATCAATGTAAATAGGAAACTAGCCAAGGAACTGGTTGATAAATGGGTAAGTGTATGATGAAACTCTTCTCCAACACGTATCATTTATCGTCCTTTCGAAGTTGTCTGATTTTTCGCAAGATATATAGTGTTTATGATTGGGAGGAAAACTCAAGTGATCTTCTCTGTTTTGTTTTGGCATTGTATTGTGTTTGTTTTACAGTTACTAAAAATTACTGATTCTTGAAGACATTATTTCATGCATGCATTTTGTTTTCATGAGTTTTTGTATTTTTATCCAGTAGTTTTCATCTTTAGAAACAAAAACTTAAGTATGTGTCTCCTTGGCATTGTAATTGCAGAGCCGACCTATATTTAATAAGAGTACGCGGTTTGAAGACATGAGAAATGTTGAGGATGACAGGGCTCCTTTCAGGAGGCCATCTGTTAAAAAGTATGCTTAACCTTTCTGTTTTTAATTGTGTCTTCTGCTGTGTTTGACTTATTGCAATATGTTGAATTTATATAATGTTGAGCTCTGGTTGTAGGCCTGCAAACAAAGCTGCCGGAATGGAATCTAGAGACGGGGATCTTGATCTGGAGTTTTCACAGTAAGGCTTGAATTGCACTTATGTACTTGTTGAGCAGTGTGAACTGAGTAGTCACTGATTTGTTGTTTGGATGCTAAATTTTCTGAATGTGCAGGCCTAGGTCTGGACAGTCCTCTTCCAGGCAACATGCATCGAGGCCAGAAGCAACACCTTTGGATTTTGTGATCCGCCCCCAGTCTAAAATTGACCCTGAAGAGGTTAGAGCACGGGCAAAACAGGCTGCACAAGATCAGCAGCGAATGAAGGTCTGTGCCTTATTTTAAAAATCTGGTGTTTTTGATTGATCTCATCATCCTTTTGTCATTCTTTTAACCTATAAGACAGTAGTAGTATGCAAATGTTATTAAAATGAATGATTTTATTGTTTTAATTTACATCTTCACTCCATCTTCTGAATTTACATATCAGCCACATTGTTTAAGATAATGGTGAACTGATGAGAAAGTAGTGTGTCAACTGAAGATATGGATATATTATTATTATTTTTTTTTTAAAAAAATTCATAACCTTGAAACTTTTATTATTTTATTTAACATAAGTATTGGACTTAGATAATTATGTTGGTTTTGAAACTGTGGAGACAAAATAAACAATGTCTCCTGGTATCTCTAATTCTCTATTGGTAGAGATGTGGACTGATTTAATCGGTGTGGATTGTTAACCGCAGATGAACAAGAAGTTGCAGCAGTTAAGAGCACCAAAGAAGAGGCAGCTTCAGGCCACAAAACTTAGCGTGGAAGGGCGTGGTATGGTCAAATATTTGTAAGTGTGGCGACTGGATGAATTGTTCGTCCCACTAGCTTGATAATGTGCTGCCATAATGTGGATTATTCTAAAGGAGGATCCAGTGCAGGCCTATGCTTTGTGGCCTGAATTGAAGTTTGGTGGGGATGCCAAGAAAATGCACCCTCCTCTAAGGCCCGCGCATTTGTTGTGTATTTTTCAATTGCATAAGTGAACCCAAAATTTGGGATAGTAGTTCACCAGTCTATTATTTCGTTTCTGTTGAATTACCAAGCTTCGGTTTGTCATCTGTTTAAAGAAAATCTGGATTCTGCATACATAATTGGATTTTTTTCCAAAATAAAACATATAAAATATCCTAGACTGTTTGTAAAGTTGTTCTCAAAATAAACAATTTTCTATATAAAGGGAGTTAATTTAAATTGACTTTTATGACAACATATTTTCTTTTTAATTTTTCTTTATTTTACTGAAGTTAATTTAAATCGAACTTTTAAAAACGATTTAAATTGTGCTTCAAAGCCATTCAACTCCGAAGGTGCAATGTTGCACAGTAAACGGTTAGAAACCATTTATCAATGACCATGTTTATATTAATTATTTATTTAGGGGTTTACTTTGATATTTCATAAACTTTAAGGGTATTGATATCATAATATTTAAGATTTTGTCAAGTGTTTCACAAATTCAAACTGTTTATTGTTTTAAATTTGTAATTGAATTATAATTGATCAAATACAAGGATGTACTGAATGGGGTATTTGATACACTTCTTTATAAAGATTAAGTAATCCTAAAAATATAGTAAAATTGGCTAACTTAAGTTGTCTCTCAAGAAAATTAGTTTAATTAGTTGTACTTCCTTGAGAGAACTTAGAGTATTAAATGGTTATTCTTTTAATCCTCAAGTTTTTATGAAGATATTAATATCTCTTTGTAGTTGAATGGTTGTGATTCATTTATAAATTGAAAACAATAAATAATTTAAATTAGTAAGACATTTGAAAAAATTTTAGATGCACTTGAATCATAAACCCTCACTCAATGTACCCCCACCCCAGCCTTGTTATATGGTGACAACTAGTTGGCTATGCACCTGGCGGCCAATTGTGTGTTTTATGACAAGTTGGGAATGGTTAACATTCATTCTGAGCTTGAGGGGACTCTTGCGTATTGCTCCATGATGTACGCATGCATTCAACAATTAGTTAAGAGTAGATATTTCTGTTATAAGTGACTTGTGGTAGTTAGAGTAATTATTTGGCTAGCTCCCGTATATAAATAGCATTTTTCTTTACTGATGCTACATCTGCTGTCATAAACTGAGTAAATGACTTGACATGGAATGGGAAGAAATCATTTACCCACTGCTTCCCAGCTTTTGTCAATTCCTCGTGGTGTTGAGATGAGGCTTCTTCCCCCCTCTGCATTTTGGCCTTTCACTAGCATTGCATTTCTCATCTTGGCCTTGAGTCCGCTAACCCGATTTAGGGAAGGAAACATGTTTAATCTGCGATTCAAAATTTGAGTTAGTAGAATTCTTATCTAAAGCTTAAACATTATGGCACCGGTACTCCCATTATATTTGAACGAATGAGATTTAGTCATAAATTTAAAACGAGTAATTTGAGTTAGTGAGACATTAGTCTTAATTTTAGACATTATGATACTAGTATCATTGAATTTTACTTGGTAGGTAATCCTTTAAAATTATTCACTACATAAATAAATTATTAATTAGATCTACTATAAATAAACATACAAATTCTAATACGTATATCAAAACAATTGTGTAATACACACGTACTTTACATTATATATATAAAAAAAAACACATGTACTGTATTAGTAAAATAAATACGAGACTTGTGACTAACCCAAAAGAATCATGTTAGAATTTTGTGTCATGGTACAATCACTAACACTATTTATTCGAAATAGTTCTCGCTCCATATTTCATAATTGTCACGTTCTTTTTCATAAATCTCATAATTTCCATTCATCTCAACTGTGCACGCGGGTACACACAATCCATGATTAAAGCAATTTATGTTTTTCTCTCTCATTTTCAATCATTCGAAAAACCAAACATTTCTCGTTTCTTTCACTCTCGTTCAATACAGAAATTTTTAATAAGTACTACACAAACTTTTGAACAAGATATACAAACTTTTATACATGCATATACAAAATATACAACAACCAATTTAAAATTTAGTAACAACACGCATAAACTCTTGAATATAAAAAAACGTTAGCACAAACTTACACAAATTAAGAACTAACTAGGATTCAAAAATTTTGGATCAATCATAATCACGAATCATGTCAATTATACACAAACTTTTTTAAGAGATTTACACAAACAAACAATGGTGTATATTTAACAAGCAATCAATTTTTAAATTTGCTAATAACATACATAAACTCTCGGACATAAAAACACAAACATTAACACAAACCGTTAACTAACATTTAGAATTTTTAGATCACTTATAACCACAAGTTTACACGGGCTTTTACGAAGTATTACATAAACTTTTGAACAACAATACACAAACTTTTATATGTGTATAAACAACATATATACAACAACCAATTTCAAAATTTGGTAACAACATACACAAATTCTCAATCCTACACAAACATTTCAAAATAGATGCACAAACTTGTGTGCTCACCTACATAAACTTTTCAATAGGTAGAAACAAAAAATAAGACAAAAATGAAAATGAAAA